>JAVLUX010000218.1:8385000-8985000 GCA_032164185.1 Moxostoma hubbsi | reverse complement strand
AGTTCTTAAATTAAATGAAAAAAAAAAAGTGTTTTCTCAATTTTGATGTTTCTTTCTAGATGTAAATGTGTAACGTTCGGTTTATTAGTTATTCAGTTTTGAAGACAAAAATGAAATAATTAATTATCCGAAGGTACACAGGCCTCTGACCCACCTGCCACCCCTTTCTACTTCTGTTGCAGATGTCACTGCCTCTGTAGAGCTTCCCAGTTGGCATCTCATGTCAACTTCATTCATCGACCTAATTTTTTCTGTTTCTGTAACCACAACTGCATCTGTCTTTTTCTTCTAACACTGGTTTGATCATTGTTCTTTACACTCCATATGTTGATTCCCTGGGCGTTGTGGCCTCTAGAGTCAATCGATTCCAAATTACAGGAGAGAACCAGTATTAAGTGAAGGGGAAACTCTGGCTCTGTAAAAGAGGAGCTGCAGGCTGATGTTACACTGCTTCAAGCCAAACCTGCACACTTTTACATGTGAAATCAAGAAATGTGGTTCTAATAAAAATGTGCATGGATTCTGTCAGTTTATTTTTATATAAAATATATGAAAAGTAGTTTACCTTACTTCGTGGAAAAGCAGCCTACTGAAAAGACCGGCATTGCTGGTCACCAGCTAATGTTGTGTTTTGGATACTCATTGGGTACTCCCCAGCATGATTTGCTGGTGTGCTGATGGGGGGCCTGGGTAGCTCAGCGAGTACTGACATTGACTACCACCCCTGGAGTGGCAAGTTCGAATTCAGGGCGTGCTGAGTGAATCCAGTCAGGTCTCCTAAGCAACCAAATTGGCCCAGTTGTTAGGGAGGGTAGAGTCACATGGGGTAACCTCCTCTTGGTCGCTATAATGTGGTCCTCGCTCTCGGGATGGCATGTGGTGAGTTGTGCGTGGATGCCACAGAATCCTCAGAATTCCTCCGCGTCTGAGAAGGCAACTGATATTCGTCCTCCGCCACTCGGATTGAGGCGGGTCACTACGTCACCACGAGAACCTAGAGTGCATTAGGAATTTGGCATTCTAATGAGGTAATGAGGTTGGCATGCATTGTGAATGCAGCTCTCCAGGTTCAGTAATATATATCTTTGTATTAAATAAAAAAAGAAGTAAATAAATCATTAAGTAATACAAGACATGTTCACCTTGAACCTAAAATTGAGATTTATTTTCTTTTCTTTAGGCAGCATAAACCATATTACTAAACCGCAATACAAACACAAATTCGATAAGAACACACATTTGTGTGAAAATATTGACATATTTTGGGAACACAATGGAATTTATTAGGCTTATTTATTTTTATTATAATTGTCTTTAGTTCGTAATCTGTTGGCTGTTAATAATTTTCCATCTGTTGTGTTGACGGTTGCTTTCATGATGGCAAATGTAGCCATTGGAGACGGTAAATGTTTGGATTTGGGGAGGAGGTTAAATAAAAAAATTTGGTCACTTAGTTTTTCGTGTTTCAATAAACTAGTACATTTTTTACGCAAAAAAAAAAAAATAATAATAATAATAATAAATCACGACCCTCGGCAGGGGGTTGAGGATGTAATCAGATATCATAATTTTTTTGGGGCAATTATAGCTAAAATATTTTTTACATATCACACAGCCCTACTATCCTGGTAAACCAGATAGACCAGCAGCATTAAACCAGCACTAACCAGCAAAAACCAGCTCAGTCCAGCATGGGAATTGCATGCTGGCTAAGCTGTTCTTTTTTAGCCGGGAGTCTTCTAGAATCCCTCTGATCTCACTATGAATTCAGCAAAAGAAGATCGAAAGTTCTTCAGCTGAAATCAGACAGTGTTTACTGGAATTTCAAAACACTGCCCCCTTTGGCCAAAGCTGAAAGTGTTGTTAAATGTATGGGCACGTCAGAGCTCCAGTTTCTGAGTGGTGCCAAAAGTGTGTCGTTTTAAGTTAATTTCAGTCAACAGAAATGCATATCTTATTACCCATAACCTAACCCAAACCGCAACCCTAAACTTAACTGTCAGTGGAGTAAAAATGTGATCTTAGAAGGAAAAGGCAACCTTTAAATTCTGCTCATCATTGATTTTGTGAATATAATTACTTCATGGTTTCTATGGTATGATAACGCGTGTCTCTGAGGTTGCTATGATGGGAGATGGCGTAACTTTTAAATGGCCAAGAATTGAGAAAAAGAGATGATGAAAAGGATACATGTAAGGAGAAAAGGTTGAGCTCAAGGGTTATGGATGAACAGAGAGGGAAGAGGTGTTGTGCAGACATGCTAAAGTCACTAACTGTCTGTGCACCCCTGAAATGCTAGCATTCAACCATGCTTGCATGAGTGGCTGATAAAAGCCTCTCAGGAAAATTAATGCATTATGAGAACTGTAAATCCTCTGATGTTTATGCTTCAAAGAACACTCTCTGTGGTAAGTCGTGCTTGACTGTAATGAGGGAATGACAGTGTGTTTGTGTGTTGCCAGGTTTATGTGGTTTATGAGGACTTTTTAAAGGTTACAAACTGGTAATTACAAGGGTATTTTGCTATAAATGTGGTTTATGAAGACATTTCTAGTGTCCCCATAAATTAAATCACTTAATCATACTAAACAATGTGTTTTTGAAAATGTAAATATGCAGAACGTTTTTTGAATCAATAGTTCGTACAGATCATTCGTACAGATCATTATGAAGGGTTAATGGCATGATGAAATATATCCCGATCACAAACCCAACAAGGTGGCAACAACAGAGGCCCAAAAACGACAATGGTTAAATACTGACAATAAGCGGGGAGAAAGGGGGCAGTAAAGAAGGATGTCATTGCAAAAAATTACTTTTAAGACAAGTATTTGCCTGTACAATTATCTAAACATGATTTATATACTTGTCAAGCAAAATGGGATAACATATTAAATCTTGTTTTAAGATACATCTGACAAACTTTAGAACAAGAAAAAGTGGAAAACAAATTTGCCAATGGGGTAAGCAAAATAAACTTGTTTTCCCTTTGAATTAAGATTATTTTTTACCCCCACTGGAAAACAGTTTTTTTCTTGTTTTAAGCATAAATCTTACTACATGTTATTAGATTTGTCTCAAAACAAGACTTACAATGTTCTGCCAGTTTTCTTGTCAAGTAAATACATCACCTTTTAAGTTTAAAGTTTAATGTTTAGATAATTTTACTGGAAAACAAGACAAAAATAACTGTCTTGAAAATAATTTTTTGCAGTGTATGTGGTTCATTAGCCTTCTCTTTTCTCACACCGCTATGCTGGGTTGTCTACATGCCCTTACTAGTGCACTGAGTGGCCACTCCCATCCCTTGTATTGCTCTGCCAGCTGTGCCCGGCTCCCAGTCTCTTCATTTGATTGTGATTAATAATTTTTCCATTTAGTTTTTGTATAGCTTTTATGCATGCATGTGCGCGTGCACACACGCACTCACGCACACACACACGCCTCTGTAAAGTTGCAATGAGGGTAATCATATTCTGAAATATACATTGTGAAAGAATATAAGTCATGTTCTACTTGTTATCAGTTTTTCTTTTTCTTCAGATTGATTTTTTATTTTTTATCCCCAAGTGTAAATTCTGAATCAAACAGCAAATAGCAAGTAATACAAATGAAATTAATACACCTTTGCATCATCTGTCTTATTGCATGATTGATGAGAAGGGGGAAAGGTCTGAGCTATGTCTTTACTTAAGTTAATCATGGAGAAAAACATTTGACATAAGTTCTCACTGTAACATGTTTTTGATTGGTATCAAACAACCTCTCACTGTGATGGGCTTTGGAAAGACTAGAGTGCAAGATGCACTGTCAGAATCCATTGAAAACTTGCAATGATTGTATTTTATTACAGTAACTGCTGTAGTAATATGAGATAATAAACAGAACAAAAACCTAAAAACTAAACAAAAAACACCTTGGTGAGACTTGACTTTCAAGAACCTGTACTTTAAATGGTAAACAAAGCATTAATAATTAAAGGGGTCTTATCATACTTTTTCCCATAATCCCCCCCTTAGGTCCACTTACAAAGTTAGTCAAGATTTCTTGTACAAAAATATAAATTAGCTGTAGCATTTAAACCCTCAATTCAATTCAATTTTATTAGTATAGCGCCTTTCACAACACACATCGTTTCAAAGCAGCTTTACAGAAGATCAGGCATTAACAGATGTTAAAACTGTAAAGTCTATAATGTCAATGAATCATCATTTTGTAAAGAAATAAAATACGATTGTTAATCGTGTTTAAAAATAAGTAATTAAATAATAATTATATTAATAACTGGGTTATTATTGGGGTTAATAACTGGGGTAATTAATTGTATTAATAACCCCAGTGAGCAAGCTGAAGGCGACTGTGGCAAGGAACACAAACCTCCATAATATGTTGATTAATGGAGAAAAATAGCCTTGGGAGAAACCAGACTCACTGTGGGGGCCAGTTCCCCTCTAGCTAACATCATGAATATAATGTAAATATTACTTATGTATAGTCAAAGTCATGGTTAAAAATTCTTAAACTAAGTAAGTGTTAAGGGTCAGTGTTTAAACATCGATTTTGTTTGAACTGTAAGATTAATGACCAATGTCTTTGAAGTCCATCCTGGATTAACTGCAGAAGTTCACATAGATGCAATTGTCCTTGTTAATTAGCTGATGAAGGCTTTTGTTGTCAAATGTTAGTCTATGCATTCCATTTCAAGATCGTAGTCCATCAATAGACCGAGGTGATGTAGGCAGAGATCAGGGATGTGAAACGCAGTTCAACCTGGCCGGTAATTTCAGTGAGGTTCGGTGTTGTCCATCCTAATCCAAGGTTCAGACAATGGCATATGAAGTATCCCATGTCTTATGGTTGGAGTTGGTATCAGTTCATCCCCTGAAGTCCATCATAATAGACTGAAGTGATGTATGGCTGGCACCAGCTGCATTTAGTCATCATCATTCAGCGAAACGTAGCAGTGGAGTCCAACACGAAGCAGGAATGTTGCTGGATCCAGTTGGTTCTGGTGACCTTAGGATAGGAGTCCCGAGGTTGAGACAGGGAAACAAATAAATTAATATAAGTATAGATGCCATTCAATTTATTGCAGAGTTATAAATCATGATCAATGTTTCTGGTTCCAGAAGACCCAACTAAAGCAGCCTAATTGTGGGTTGGAGGATAAATGAGGTGAATGCCTGGCTAAGTAGATGAGTCTTTAGTCTAGACTTAAACTGAGGGAGTGTGTCTGCATCTCGAACAGTGTTAGGGAGACTATTCCATAGTTTAGGAGCCAAATATGAAAAGGATCTACCTCCTTTTGTGGATTTTGATATTCTAGGAACTATTAACAGACCAGAATTTTGTGATCGTAATGAACATGATGGAATATTGCATGGTAGAAGGTCACTTAAGTACTGTGGAGCTAAACCATTCAAAGCTTTGTATGTAGTTAACAGAATAAATACGGAATTTAACAGGTAGCCAATGTAACGATGATAAAATGGGGCTAATATGATTATATTTCTTGGTTCTCGTTAGCACTCTGGCTGCTGTATTTTGAATCTGTAAGGCTGACATCAAGATGTCGTAAAAGTCAAAGAACTCTGCGAGAACCAAGTCATAAAAACTCACACAGAAGAACATTTTCACCCGAGTCAACACATTCTACTAAGCAAGGACAATAAAACACAAAGCTCACATCTGACCTCTACCTCACCTCAGGCCAATTTAGGCCTATTCTCAAAAAACTCACAAACATATGCCCCCTCTACTCCTTCCCCTTCAGCTCAGAATCACTTCAAACTCACCTAAGATCTGCATCTAACAAAATATCATATGTGATGTATACAAATAATGTGACTAGGCATAATGTTTGGTATCATTTAAAATATCTCAGTGTGACTGGTATATGGTCTCTTTTCCATGTTGATAAATCTATTAGTAACAAAGTTATAAGGTCTTTGCCAAATGCTGTATAATTCTGGAGGTCTGTCTCCATCCCTGCCTGTATGTTAATGAGGCATGTCCCCAGGACTTCCAAACCTAACCACTCCCAAAATTCCCTTTGTTCATGGTTTGGGTATTTAAGGAAATGTGACACATTGTTCATGGTTCTCTGTAGTTAGACGATCCCACACAGTTTAATACAAGCGGGAGCAGCCATCTAATTAGTATTTAGTCAATTACGGTTTGAATGACCAATACTGGTATATTTGTGACCGTGAGATCCGCATACACGGCCGGCGCGAGACTCTCTAAGGGAGAGGAATCCGAATGAACGAGTACAATATAAAATCGAGTTAAATACGATGATTAAATGTTAAATCAAATTTAATAATAATAACTAAGATTACAACATTAATATATCCTTAGAAACTTTTATAATTGGAGTCAGATAAAATAAACGAGGATCATATCTATGAATAATATAGTTATGTAATTGGAATTAAATTACATAAACTGAACGCGCACGATAAGACAGAACATGCAGGACACCTTCAGCCACGCCATTGGATTCCGTCCTTGGGCCAGTTGGGTGGCTTCCCTATTCCTCCTTTACCCAATCCCCTTTCCCCCTTACAAACCAATTGAAGTTTATTTATTGATCTTGCTGGACATCCTCCCAGTAATGCATTACAGTAATCTAGTTTTGACCTAATCTAGGTCATGAATGAATTAATTAGTTTTTCAGCAACAGAGAGCATGTGTCGTAATTTAGCAATATTTCTTAGGTGGAAGAATGCTGTTCTACAAACATTGGTAAATTGATTTTCAAAGGACAGATTGGTATCAAATATAACACCTAAGTTCTTCGCTGTTGAAGATGATGTAACAGTATATCCATCAAGAGACAAATTATTTTGTAGTGTAGAGTTTTCTGGTCCAGTAATTAGTACCTCTGTTTTGTTAGAATTGAGTAGAAGGAAATTTATGGCCATTCAATCTTTTATTTTATTAATACACTGATAATTTGGAGAATTGTGAAATCTCATTAGGTTTTGAAGAAATATAAAGTTGTGTATCGTCGGCATAGCAGTGGAAACTTATTCAACGATTCCTGATAATATCTCTCAGGGAAAGCATAGACAAGGAGAAAAGCAGAGGCCCTAAAATTGATCCCTGTGGCACTCCATATTTTACTTTTGTTTGGTTTGACAATTCCTCATTTACATAGACAAAGTGGTAGCGGTCTGCTAAATATGACCTAAACCATGCTAATGCAACTCCACAAATGCCAACATAATTCTCTAGCCTATTCAAGAGAATGTCACGATCAATCATGTCGAATGCAGCACTAAGACCTAAAAGCACTAAAAGAGAAATGCAGCCACGATCAGATGATGAGCAAGTCATTTGTAACTTTGATAAGTGCAGTCTCTGTACTGTGATGAGGCATAAATCCTGACTGAAATTCTTTGTATATACTATTTCTATGTAGAAATTAACATATTTAGGAGGATACTACATTTTCTAGTATTTTTGACATAAACGGGAAATTTGAAATTGGTCTATAATTAGCCAGTTGTCCAGGATCAAGTTATGGCTTCTTAATAAGCGATTTGATAAGTTTCTTGGGACATGCCCAAGCATAGCGAGGAGTTAATAATATTAAGAAGAGGTTCTGAAATTACAGGAGATACCTCTTTTAAGAGCTTAGTTGGTATAGGATCTTACAAACATGGTTTTTTTTTTTGATGTTTCGATAAGTTTTGTTAGCTCTTCATGACCAATGACAGTGAAGGATTGAAGTTGCACATGAGGAAAATTATTAAACACTGTTTTCTGAGGTTCTATGACAGATGATTGCATAATTCCAATTTTATTTCTGATTATTTACATTTTATCTGTAAAGAAATTCATGAAGTCATTACTCTTGTGCTGCGATGTAATATCTGGTTCTGTTGAGGCTTTATTCCTAACCAATTTAGCTACAGTACTGAATAAACACCTAGGATTGTTGTGGTTATTTTCTAGGAGTTTACTAAAATATGTTGACCTGGCAGCTTTTAGTGCCTGTCTGTAGCTACAGACACTATCCTTCCATGCACCACAAAATATTTCTAATTTTGTATTTTTCCACATATGCTCCATTTTCAGAGCTGCTCCCTTGAGAGCATGAGTGTGATCATTGTACCATGTTGCAGGGCTTATTTCTTTAATTTTCTTTAATCAAAGTGGGGTGACAATATCAAGAGTGCTAGAGAAGACTGCATTTCTATTTTTTGTTATTTCATCAAGTTCTTCTGGGCTTTGGTTTTTTTTTTTATTGAGTTTATGAGATAGATCTGGAAGATTATTAGTGAAGCTTTAGTGGTCGAAAGAATAGTTCTAACTTAACAATAGCATGGTGTAGATTGAGTAACATTAGCTGATTGCAGCATACAAGAGACAAGGTAATGATCCGAGATGTCATCGCTCTGCTGACAGAATTAACTCTAGCGTATAATTATGACGATGAGTTGGTCCTGTTACATTTTGTCTGACTCCAAGAGAGTTGCTAATAAATGCTAATCCCAATGTATAATTTTCGTTATCTATAGCTCTATCTACACTAACCACAAGATCTGATAAAAAAAAAATTTACAAATTCACCAAGGAAATCAGAATAAGGCCCGGGTAATCTATACATTGTCATACAAGGACAAAAGACGACAGAGATTTTTTATACATTTCTAACAGTTTCACATTAAGCATTATTAGTTCAAAAGACTTACATTTATATCCTGTCCTCTGAGTAACACCAAAAACTTCACTGTAAATTGTAGCGACCCTTCAGATTAGGCTCGTTTTTATAACAATAACCTGGGAGAGTAGATTCATTTAAACTAATATATTCATTCAGTTTAAGTCAAACAGAGCGCATCCAATCTATTATCTGTAATCATTTCAGTAACAATTAGTGTTTTGGCAGAAAGAAATCTGCCGAACTGTTTTGTTCAAGTTTGACCTTAACACATTTTTTCTAAATGATTTAGTGAGGGTTTTTTGTTTGGTAGTTCAGGGAACAGACTCAGTCTCTATGAGATATCTAGGAGATACTGTCTCTATATGTTGTAGTTTATGTGACCTGTGTGACGTCAAGGCAGCTAGCAGACGTTCAGATTAACCAGTTTTTCTGCTTCCTGACCTGGGCCCTAGTTAGTCAAATATTATTGTAAGGCGGGTGCCAGCGAGTCTGGGCTATTCCTCGACAAGACAAAAGGCTCTCATGAGAGTTAACATTTGAACTATCTCTTGCACATGTAACAGCAACATCTGAGATGCAACAAACTGTCAGCTAACACCTCCCTTCTACAGTCTCATCATCTTCCCCTACTCCCCCCTTCTCCTCCTCACTTAAAGCTCACTAAAAACCTATGCAATGTGAAGTGTGTACAAAAAGTAACTATAACATGTTTGGTATCATTTAAAGTGTCTCAGTGCGCCTGGTAATCTGGTCTTACCCTCCCAGCCATAATGAAAATCGAAAAGAAGTCATAAAATATGAGAGATGTGGTGTGCCCTTTAAAGGTGTGCCCTCCCCCAGATCCTCCATACCTACTATATGTAAATGTACAGGAACCCCCTAAATAGGGGACCAAAATCTAATTATAATGACAGACACCACCATTTGGTTAGCATATTGAATTATTTGGGTATTTAAGGAGATGTGGCACATCATTCGTGGTTCTCTGTAGTCAGACGATCCCACACGGTTTACTGTGTGTAATTTATATCAGGTAACTGCGATTAACTTATTATGTTACCTGGTCAATAAATTGTAAACATTTTATTCTGACTGACTCTGAAATTGTTTTTCCCAAACAGATTAAATGATTCGTATGTTACCGCAAGTCTGCGTCAGATTAGTGACGACTAATATTTTGCATCAATTCAAGTGTACTTGGTTTGCAAAGACAGAAAGGGTATTTCCGTTTAGAACAGCACATGCTGCTTGACCAATCTAAATTCGGGTATGTCTTACCTCTGTTTTAATTTGATGTTTCTCCAGATAAGTGTACGCAGGAAACCACGACATGGCCACTCCAAAGCTATTACAACAGAAGTTATGTTGGTCAACTTACATCTGTAATAGTGGCCGTGACCTCTACTGAAGAAAATGTTAAGTTAAATTCAAGTGTATGCAATTCCATGGGGGCTATACTGATGTATCTTTGATTGTGTAAACGTGGACGTAACCGATCTTAGGTATATAGCAATTACCTCTGTTTGATGATCCAATACTGGCCGCTTGTGATCGTGAGACCCGCAGTGTAGAGAAAAACATGCTAGGACCTCAAAGCGACATAGTTTCTTAATCTGAACGGGTAAAATATAATTAAAGGAGTTAAAAAGAATAATCAAACATTCGCTCACTTTTAATGATGCACAGATATCATTAAAACCTTTTTCATTTATGGAGTCAGATGAAATAACGAGGTAATACATAAGAGAAAATGTATTTCATTTAATCTTGTTGTGTTGTGTGAAAAGACAGACAGTAACGCGCAGAGACCTTCACCCGTATTATTGGAAACCGCCATTGGACCGATAAACGGGCTTACGCTATCATTATTAAGACTATGATCCAAATTACTAGAGAGGAGAGCGGCACCTTCTCTGGAGGGATGGAGTCAGTCTCTCTTTAGCAGGTCAGGTCTACCCCAAAAACTCTTCCAATTGTCTATAAATCCTATTTTATTCTTTAGATACCTCTCAGACATCCAGCCATTCAGTGACACTAATCTACTATAAACCTCGTCATGACGACGAGCAGGAAACACAGCATTTAATAACACAGAGTTACTGTAGTTCACGTGTTTGTTTGCCAATGTAATCTTTAAGCTATTAAGGTTAAACTTATTTGGCTTGCTGTCCATGGTGGAGGGGCTCTAGGAAGCAGCTTCAACTCAAGCTCTGAAGTATCTAACCCGAGACTATTAATACGAGATGATTACACTGGGCAAGATGCCTAGGGTAAAGGTGGAGTTGGGGAGGTGGAGGGATGCTGGAAACAGCTGAGACCGAAGAGAGGTAAACAGCTGCTTAAATACTCTGGCTATTAATTGAAAGATTACATGGACTCATTTCACAAGTTAATTTGCCCATATAATCTTTAAGCTATTAATGTTAAATTTATTTGGCTTGCTGTCCATGGTAGAGAGGCTCAAGGAAGCAGCTTCAACTCGAGCTCTGAAGTATCCCAGCAAAAAGATGCAGGAGGAGTTTAGGACAGCAAGTTGAAAGTAAAGGGATTGGATTCTTAGAGGTTGAATTGATGTAGATGATCATTAGGCTTGGTAATACAGAAGACCCAACCCCCACCCACCAAAAAGGAGTGAATTGAAAAGGATGAAGATATATGATGATAATTGGTAGTTGCCTAGTTTCTGCGAGAGCTGTGAGCAGGGAAACTGTTGTGCATTGGCGGTAGATATTGCGGGAGCTTCCATTTGTGGGGGAGCTGTATGGAGTTTTAATGTTGGGATGCATTACACTGCTGTTTTTTTCTATTTGTATATGGGAGCAAGTACTGCAGTGGCAGTGTCAACTGGGGTTGTGTCAATTCAAAAGGCTAACGCATCTCGTTGCTGCGTTTATCTCCCTGGAGTCATGAGCAGGCGTTGCTGCTGCTTAGGTTGGACAGACGTCTCCCTACTATGTCCACCATGTGGAGCTATGAGATGGGTTCTGCTGCAGCTGTATAATTTTGAAAGGTGTTCCGGTGGGAGCTCCCAGTGATGTGTTTGTGGTGATAGCTGTGATTGAGGTACTGCTGTGGCAGTGTGAAAGGCGGGAAGCTCAAGGGGCTAAATTAGGACTCGCTGCTGTGTTTATCGACCAAGAGTTGTGAGCCAGCACTGCTACGGCAGTGACACTCTGAAAATGCTCCTGCTGGAGCAGCATTTGGACTAGAGGGTTTAAACTAGTAGAGCTGGAGCTAATCCCGTCGCAGCGTCCATGACATGAAGCCCATGAGTCAAAAGTGCATGGCCTCTCAAAATGTTACAAACAGGGAAGGAGGTCCTCGTCCCCAGCAGAACGATATCTCGGTATCAGAAGGAGGGAACCTACGGTATATAGATAAGATGCAGAGCTACAATCCTTCCGACGCAAAGGCCTGGATTGCAGAAGGATAATGGAGACCCACTGCACTTGGGGGTCAAACAAATCCTGTTACCTCCAGCATGCTGTTCAGATAGGAGGGCCCACACTGCAATCCGAATTGGAGATCCCTCATGGTCGAGAACATGAAGGATCACACTGCGATTCGGAAGGGGAGAGCCCCCACGGCGAAGGTACGCTTTGAAAGGTATAACCCCTGATATATAAATGGGAAAGCTCACTCAATAATCGAACGGGGGAGCCCACATTGCAATTCGAATGGGAGAGCCCGCGTTGCATCTGGTCGGGAGTACCCACACGGCGATTCGAATGGATATGAGCCCAGCGGGGATAAATTAGCAGTGAGTTGCATAATAGTATAGAGGCATAAAAAGACGCAAGTGTTTGGTGTGCTTGTCTGATGTGATTGAGGTTGGATCCAATGTATGTTTCAAAGGTGTGGGAAGACCACCAACCGAGCATTTAAATCTGGTGTTCAAATAGACCTTTCTGGGCAGCTGAAGTAGTAGCACCTATGCGGAAGGAATGGGAAGAGAAATGTTTGGTTTTTAGATTCTTTTGGAACCAATGTCTAGATGCAGGGAGGTTTATGTCATCAACAAATAGAGGGTCTCTGGAGTAGACCCGGGACTGGTATGGCTGAATGGAGGTTGGCAGACTGAAAATGAAAACTGAATGTCCACATTTCAATTGATCGGTTTAACTCAGTTTGATGTTGAAACGGATTGTGTCATGGTTTAAGAATTGAAGGTCGGAGAAGGTGGGGCGGATGGCTGGGTTGAAGGTGGAGCTGATGGTGAGTTCAGAGACTCTGAGGAAGCTGAAAAAAGCAAAATTGACATCTGACATCTGGAAAAACTTAGTTGTATGCTCTGTGGAAGTTTTTGAAGGAACTCTAAACTGTCAGTAAGTTTGGAGTGTTCTAGGAGAGGTGGCTTTTAGTATTGAACCCATAGATATGGTGTGGAGTTGTCTAAGAGGATGGTCTACAGGAGCTACATTTTGGTAAACTGCATTGAAGCAGCTGGATTGCGGACGCAGCCTCGTGCAAGGGCCTGCTCTGGGTGGAGGGTTTAGACGAAGGACATTTATGCAGCTATAGGGGCTGTACCATTGATATATTGCATCTACTCAGCCAGTTTAAGTCCCATGTAGGGGCCCCACGTAAGGGCCCGATCCAGGTGGAAGGTTTAGATTAAAGGACCGGTGTACGACAATAGGGAGTTGTACCATAGATGTACTGTAAGATCAACTTGCTTGCAGCAGTAGCCTCATTCGATGGTCCACTCAGAGACAGGGAAATATTGTGCTTGAAATGAACAGGAGGAGAAGGTGACCACAGCTGTATGCTCATTATAGCTGTTGTGAAGCCAAGACAAAGAGGAAGCATAGTATTTTACGGAAGAATAGTAAAACACTGCTGTGGCAGTAAAGTGAGCCTCCTGCAGGAGCAGATTTAAGGCGGTGCTGTGGCAGTGGAGATGGTGGAGGGGGGGCTCCTGCGGGATCAGAGTTTAATCTACTGCTGCGTCAATGGATTGGGTATTTGTTGGCGTAGTGAAGGAGCTCCTGTGGGAGCGCTACTGTGTCTCCATTGCTGTAGATGCACTGCTATAAAAGTATGGAACTTGAAAATTGAAAGTGCCTGTGGGGAGAACAGAAATAACTCCATGTACGTACCTATAGGGGAAGCAAAGGTTTAGTTAGGAAAACAACTTTATTACATTTGTCATGTACATTACTAGTGCAGTAGTATCAAAAGTGAAAGGAGTACTGCTGTGGCAGTATCGAGCAAAGGCAGGAGCTGCTGCTGCAGTATCGAGTGTGGTCGGGCACTGTAGCACAGTATCAAATGGGGCGCTGCTGTGACAGAATCAAGTGAGGCACACATGGATTTATTACATTTACACACACCTGTAAGGAAAACACAAGGTTTTATGGAGGTTATCAGGCACCATTTATTATGTGTTGGGGTCATTTTAACCATGAGCAAAAGAAATGCCAATGCAAAGACTAACGGGAAATGCTAAAGGCTCCTAAGATTACTGCACCACCACTGCACTTTGGACGGGAGAGTGAATGATGTTAAATTTCACGCTGCGATTCAAATGGGAGGGCCACTACTGCGATTCGAATGGGAGGGCCTGCGACCAATGCGCTAAAGCTCATGCTGCGTCCGAGCGCGAGAGTCCACACTGTATTCGAATGGAGGGTGGCGCAGAGTAAAGAACTGTGTCGAATTGTGGTTTGCGATGTTTATATATTTATGAGCCATGTCCCTAGACTTTTATAAGAGGAAACATGGTTGCAGTGTTGTGGGAGATTTAGTGGCACGGCCTGAAATGTTCTGCAGTTGCATCACCTGTACAGCACCTTTGCGCTGGTTTGTGGTGTCGTGGGAGTTGTTGCATGACCTGAAAGATGCCACAGTTGTGGCATGTGGACAGCACATTTGTGCTGGTTAGGAAGTTTTTGAGCCAATGGCAGGAGCACCGCAGTTGTGCTTACTAAAATGTTTGCCATCTTTGGCTCCTCGGCAGGTAACGGTGAAGTCTTGGAAAGACACCTAGATAGAGAATGCGGGAGATAAATCTCCATACAATCCATTGACAGGAATTTAAAAGGGGCTCTCGCAGAGACCTGCTGGAATTAATATTGGTGAAACCCCTGCAGAAGGCACAATTTCAGGCATTGCTGTAGAAAAGACAAAATAGTATAAGTTTCACCTAAATATGACTAGGAAGACATTTCACAACCCTGTGAATAAGAAATAATCTGTGAAAAGTTAGATCTATTGCAACAATAGAGGGAAAACTTCTGCTAATACTTATTTGTGGGGAAAGCATGCAAGTCTCTAAGTCTAGAGAGAGAGGAGAAAATGAGTATTAGTGACATTTAGAAGCAATAATCTGACTAACATCATACAATTATCTAAGAGTAAAGAGGGCTGCAAAGAGGGAAATACAGCTTTAAAAACAATGTGAACAACAGCATAAAATTATCCAAGAAATAAAAGAGCTTTAGCTCTGCACTGCAAATGGAGAAAATGGACATGCAATCATTATTCACTTGTGGCCATTCGCTCCTTAGGAGTACTGTATGACCGCCACCTGCTGTACAATATACGTCTTGCATGATTGATGTATCTGATTTGCAATTGTTTTGTGAGGAGATACGCCGTACAACCCCCAGAAAATAAGAGAGAGAGAGAGATTTGAAACAAACTTTATTTACAAACACAACAAATCACACCTTTTTTTCCTTAAAACTTACAAAATGAGGTTAAAAAACTCACAACAAATCTGATACCCTCTTTTTTAACTTACAAAATGAAAGTTAAAAACAAAAAAATAAATCATCCTCAAAAATTGTACACAAGGCATCACAACTACACCATTTCAACTCAAACATAGCAAGATTACACATAGCTTTATAAAATCTAAAATCAATCAAAATCCTTGCTCTAAGTAAGGACTTAAAAACGAAAATGACATCATCATTGCTTTTTTGTTCTATTTTGCTCTTTCTACTCATGTAGATTGCTATCTTAGCCTGCCCAATAATAAAATTCAACAATTGAAAAGTAACACGCTTTTTTTGTACATATTTAAACCCAAAAATAAAAGTTAAGACAAAAACACTCATTAAACTTATTACACAATTCTTCCACCATTACAAACAGAGGTTGAAGTCTGAGGCATTGCATAAAAGCATGAAACACAGTCTCCTTTTGAGAGCAAAACGGACAACCTGAGTTATTCTTAGAATCCAAAATTGAAATAAAAGAATTCACCGCAATCGCCCCATGAAGAATTCTCCACTGCAAGTCTCCTGTTCTTTTTGATAATGGTGGCTTGTACAAAACTCTCCATTCGGGTCTTGCCTCATCACCTACTTTTTAAACAGAACGCCAAGGAGTGTCAACTCTCTTATCAAGTGTCTTCTTGTTGAGAGTGAACACACACATTTTGTACAACTCTTTCCCCACACATGAAAAGAAATCAACAGACAAAAACTTATTTTGTTGAAAAAAGAACCCTGAATACTCTTCAACATTTGGTTGAATTAACAAACACGGAAAAAGATCATCACTGTCAGGGACATTAGTCCCTAAAAAGAAGTCCTCCAACATTAATTTAACTTAGACACATAACGAGTCACTGAACGCACAGATCTGATTCCAAGTTTTACATTAACAGCCTTTACATGCTTAAAATGAGGTCCGGTTAAGTCCAGTAATTGTTTTAAAACAAAAATTCCTGAGTTTTGTAATGCCTTATTAAATCCTGGTACGAAATTGGACGCAGACAGATCCAGTCTTGCATTAAAAATCAAGGGTTCATTCAGCAACCAAAAAAATGGAATGAAAATTTTCATCCTTTGAATATGAAAAAAACTCAAGATCTTGAAAAGATGTTTTTATTAAAATACGACAAATTTGAGAGATCCAAGCATTTAGGGTCCATTAAAAAAAAGAGATGTATCCATACCAAGGTTTCCAACAGTCCTTAGCAAAACACAACTGATCGCCCTCCAACTGACATTCATGGGTCCATCAAGAAGTCTTTGTAAAAACTGCAACCGGAAAGCTGCAATCCTGCTCTGGAGATGAATCAATCCTTGACCCCCTTCTTCTTTGGGCAAAAATAAAATACCCTGTTGAACCCAATGGAGCTTGTCCCAAAAAAGTCAACAAAGACCGCTTGAATCTCAGCAATCAATTTCACCGGAGGATCAACACAAACCAGTCTGTGCCATAAAAGTGAAGCGACCAAATTATTTATAATAAGTGTTCTTCCCCTATAAGACAGGTTTGGTAGAATCCACTTCCAATTGTCTAAACGACCTTTCACTTTTTGCAATAAGCCTTCCCAATTTTTTTGTAAAACATTATCATCTCCCAAAAAAACTCCAAGATATTTCAAGCCCCACCTATTCCAACACAAACCTTCAGGAAGAATTGGTTTCCCCTCATTCCAATCCCCTAATAAAAACGCCTCACTCTTTTTCCAATTTATTTTTGCTGAAGACCATTTTCCAAATTCCTCTATCAGACTAGATAGAACATGTATGTCACTTTGTTTATTAATCATTATTATAAGGTCATCTGCATAGGCTGATATGCAGAACTTAACATCACAAAGTGGTACCCTAAAACCATCTAAACTCTTCCTGATTGTTTGTAAAAAAAGGTTCAATAACAAGAGAGTATAACATTCCTGATAACGAACAACCTTGTCTAATACCTCTGCTGACCTCGAATGGAGCACATAAGCCACCATTAAACTTAATAACACTCTCAATGTCACTATAAAGAATTTTAATCATGTTTAAAAACTTCTCATTAAAACCAAAAGCCTCTAAAACGTCCCATAAATAAGCATGCTCAACCCGATCGAAAGCTTTCTCTTGGTCTAATGACAACAAACCACAATTGATATTAAATAATTTGGAAGCCTGTATAATATCTCTAATTAAGGAAATATTGTCAAAGATTGACCTATTTGGTACGCAATAAGATTGATCTAGATGGATCACCTGTCCTATTACTTTTGTCAATCTATTGGCTAAAGTTTTAGAAAGTAATTTATAATCACTGCACAGAAGTGATACCGGCCTCCAGTTCTTAATCTCAGTGAGATCTCCTTTTTTCGGAAGAAGAGTAACCACTGCCCTACGGCAGCTCAACAGCAGCCCACCCTTCAGCAAGCTGTCGTTGAACACCTCCAGCAGGTCACCTCCCATGTCCGACCAGAAAGCTTTCAGAAAATCCACTGGAAGCCCATCTATTCCCGGAGCTTTCCCAGACTCCATATCATGGAGTGCCTTATAGAGCTCTCCCAGGGTTAGGCCACATTCCAGTTCTTTATTGGACTCTTCCGAGATCCTGGGTAAATCTTCTAAGAAAGGAGATTTTTCCCCCTCTACCGTTTAAGATCACTTTTGTACAGGGACTGATAAAAACTCTGTGTTACCTCACGCATCTGCCAAATCAGATACCAAAGTACCATCTTCAGAACGCAGAGCATGTATTAACCGTTTTTGCCCATTTTTCTTCTCGTGACCAAAGAAATATTTGGAAGGTACATCCATCTCATCAAAATTTAAAAAGTGAGCACGAACTAAAACTCCTTGTGCTTTATGCTCTAATAGCTCTTTAAGTTCAGCTTTTTTCAATAAAAGGGTTTCCAAAAAATTACTATCACTTGAGGTTTGAGACAACTTTTGTAAAACCATCAAATCTTTTTCAAGCATTTCTAAAGAACGATTCAATTCTTTTGTGACATTTTGAGTATATTGTTGTGTAAACTGTTTTATCTGAACCTTACCATAATCCCACCATTGTTGAATAGATTTAAAAGAAGATTTCTCCTCTTTAAAAGCCTTCCAAAAAAATATAAACGATTCAGTAAATAATTTATCATTTAACAGACTCGTATTAAAATGCCAATACGCACCTTTAGATTTCACTGAGTTTAAAATAGCTTTACAACTTACCATATTATGATCAGTAAAAGACAATGGTGTGATAAAACATTTGTTAAACACATTCAAATGATGTTTAAAAACATAAAATCTATCTAACCTAGCCAATGATATAAAATTATCGCATACATGAGCCCATGTATATTGCTTTTCTTTACCATTCATAACTCTTCCAAATGTCACATAAATCATTTTTCTCAATCAAATGAATTAAACGTTTGCGCGAAGTCATATGAGGCTCAACATGATTCCTGTCTATATCTAATTCAGTGCAATTAAAATCACCACCCACCCATAAAAAATCTTCAGTACAACAATTTTTTAAACTTGAACAAAGAGTATCTAAAAACAGTAACCTTTCTATAGGTGCCGTTGGAGCATAAACACAAATAAGAACAAACACACAATTTTCGTAAACAGCTCTGACTTTTAACATTCTACCCTTCACAATTTCATCTACATCATACGAGATCGGTTTAAAATTTTTACTAAATAAATCAGCAACTCCTCCACTCACATTTGAATGATGACTTAATACAGATATTCCACTAAATTCCTTCATCCAGTCAACTACATTGTCTATACTACGGGTTTCTTGTAAAAAAGCTATGTCTATGTTCTTCTGTACCATTTCTTCAAAAATCTGCACTCTTTTTTTAGAATTCCTTGCACCATTAACATTCATAGATGCAATATTTACTTCACTCATTATGAAGGAAAAGAAGAAAAACAACCATAATTTACTACACAAAAGGAAAAAAATATTCCTTTTCTTCATCATTATCAAGATTGTTGTTTATGTTCCTGACAATTTTCTTCAACCTATACACTTCTTTGTTGGTAAAGGAGTCACTAGCCATCCAAACTTTTGTTCAATCAACAAATTGCTTCAAGTCAGGGAAATATTCTTTCACTCTTACAACCCTTTTATTTTTTGTTGTCCTGAGAAACAATTTTATTTCCTCAAGGCCATAAGTGCGATCAGAAGTTTCGCCTTGCAAAAAAACCATACTGCATTCGGACGAGTCACTGTCACTTTCCGTTTCTTGCATATCCTCATTTTGTAGTTCAACGGTCTTACTTAGCACCCTATTTTTCATCTTTCTTTTTTGAGGAGTCTTGAAAGAAAATTGTTCTTGTTCTGATGTTAACTGTGCTTCTTCACTAACTTCAGTAAATTGATTATCTTCATCATTTGGACCTTCCTCTTTACCTTCTGAAGAGGAAGCCACCGCGTCTAAGACACTCGAATCATTAATTGTAGGTAGAACGTTAGGATTTAAATCCACTTGCTCAATCTGAGAGGAAACTGGTTCAGTCTCAATTTCTAACGTACGATCCACAACATTCTTTGCCAAAACCAAGCCTGCTACCTGAGCTTCTGTCTCAGACCCCTTTCCATCTTTTTCTTCACTACCTTGTTCAACTGTTGCATTTTCTTCTACTTTTTCTCCCTCAGTATTTTTGTTTGGACAATTCAGAATTAAATATCCTGTAATACCACAACCAAAGCATTTGACTTTTCCAGTAGTCACGTAAATAGCATAGCTAAAATCATCCATTCGAAAATTCAGTGTCAGGTCTAGATCTGCATCTTCCGGAATAATCATGTATACGAACCGTCTAAAAGAAACAACATGCTTCAAAAAAGGCGATTCGCTACTAATTGGAATCTTTTTTATTGGGGACACCAACTTTCCATACCGTGTCAAAGCTTGCGTTAGAAATCCGTCACTAACAAAAGGTGGTACATTAGATAGAATAACCTTTTTCACTGGTAGAGAGAGTGGGAGAACTGAAATGAATTCACCATCAATAACAATTCCCCGTTCTACCAACTCATTCACCTTGTCACTATCCAGATAAATCACTGTTGCATTGTTCATTCTAGAAGCGGACAAAACGCTAACGTGTCCCACCACTTCCCCAATGGCCAAACAGCATTTCTCGACACTCACCGTAGACGTCACCTTAATCGCATGACGTCTCGTGAGAGAACTCAAACCCTGTGTTTGCAGGGCCGACATGCTTCCAAATAACGGATCGCACACGGCCCCCAAACTAAACTATCAAAAAAGAAACTAAAAACAAAATAAACACCAACCAAAAATAAATAGCTAGAAAATTAAGCAGAAAAGAAGCGAGAAAAAACTCACACCAGTCTGCACCACGCTCACAGCACACCGCACACACTTGCTCAACAATCGCACCGGAAGTGAGTGTGAGAGAGTGAGAGTGAGAGTGAGAGAGAGAGAGACTGCTGAAGCGTCTCTAAGAGGAAACACTTGTGCGCTAGAACAGGATTTAAACAATCAAGGAATAAATTGTTGACAGTTAAGATGAAAGTACCTGTGCACGGCCATATGAAGCGGTAGCATTGGTATATGTCGAAGCAGTGGACGGTTTTGCGGATGCAGCCTCAACGCAATCAGTGTTGCCAACTAATTTTCAGCTGAAGTTGCTAAAGGCAGGTCGATTTGTTGCTAAAAGTTGCTAAATGACGTTATGACGTCATTGCGCTATGACGTCATTACGTAATCCCAACGCAAAACTACGCCATTATGTAATACGTAGATATTATTTGATATATACATATACACAGCATTTGTAAAAGTAATACAAACAACACTTTTTCATGATCAGATTTTTTTTTTTTTTAATACAACATTGATATTGAACAGTTAAACACTTTTGAACCATTACATTAGGCTATTTTCTTATTAACCAGTGAAACACATGAACTGAACAATTAAAGCACTGTGGTAGTTAATATGCTACCAAAATTAACAATTATACAACATAATAACAAGGTGTATCAGTAAATTAACAATGGCTATATTAACAATATTAAACAATTGAACAATTGCAGCTAGCATCTTAACTTAAATGTGTTTGTCTATAGGCACCTCTCTCCATAGAATGGTGTGCTACTGTGCTGGTTAGCAGTGGTTTCATCCATTACTTGCTAAAGGCAGGTCGATTTGTTGCTAAAAGTTGCCAAATAAATTTTAAAAATTGCTAAATTTGTTGCTAGGTGCTTTTTGAAAAAAAAGTTGCTAGGGTAGTCTGAAAAGTTGCTAAATCTAGCAACAAAATTGCTAAGTTGGCAACACTGAACGCAATAGGTTCTGCTTCGGCGAGTTATGATTAAAAAAGTCAGGGTAGAAAACCAGTTAAAGTGGCAGCCTATGGAGTCAAGGCCATGCCATATATATTTGCAAACAATATAAAGTATTGCAAAAGAAAACTAGAATGTACATTTCCTGAAGAAAATGTGAGTGGTGCTTGCCGTGGCAAAACTCGTCAAATAGCATTTTCTAACTTGTTTCTAAGCACTAAAATAAAGGCCATAGACTGTTGTTAGCACATGTTTTTCATGATGGTAGCACGTTTTTAGAATGTTTTAGCACTTTGCTAGGCAATACTAGCATGTGTTAGCATGTTGTTAGCACGTTTTTAGCATGTTTTAGCACTTCGCTAGACAATTCCAACATGTGTTAGCATGATGGTAACACGTTTATAGCATGTTTTAGCACTTCGCTAGACAATGCCAACATGTGTTAGCATGATGGTAACACGTTTATAGCATGTTTTAGCACTTCGCTAGGCGATGCCAGCATATGTTAGCATGATGCTAGCACATTTTTAGCATGTTTTAGGGTGTGGCTATGAAGATTTTTATTGGCTGCTTGATAAAAGAAATCCTCTGAGAGAGAGAGAGAGAGGGAGAGACGCAGGGCTGACAGGCCCTTTTGTGTCTGTGTGTGTGAAAACGTCAGTTGGGATTTAAATTTCTGAACATTCCGCAATGTAAAGTCAATGGGAGTTTTTTGGCCGCTTTTTCATCCGCTGTTCGAACATCGTACACCCGATCGCTTAGAAAAGATATAGCACACCTCTCCTCAATGAGCCGCACGATTTGATGCCTCACTCAGGGGTCTGTGACAAAAGCTGCGGGAGGAGTAGCGCGCCAAACTTTGTGTGGAATAATTTATGCAAGAGAACAATGATGCTTTGCCTTTGGCAAGCACCACTAATAAAGTTTTGCAAAAGAAAAAAGTATTGAGCAAAAAAAAAAATTTTTTTTCAAACAACAATGAAGTATCACAAAAGTAAAATAAAGTATCGAGAAAAAAAAGAAAGTTTTGCAAACAAAAATAAAGAATTGCAAAATATATATTAAATATAGCAAAAACCAAGATATAATTAATTGCAGCATTGATTTTGCCACATATATTTTTCTTTGCAATGCCTACTAATTATTTTGCAACGCTCCTTTTAATCTGCATTTCCATCAAGTGTGAGCTTGTGATACCGTTTTGCCTTTGCGCTTCACTTTTCTGCGCGTTTCAGTATATGGCACTGTTTTGACGTGGGGGTGGAGTCAGGGGATTGGGGCGTGTACAACGGGCTCAGGGATGCCTCCCTGGAAGTTACGTCATTAGCTTGAGACACGGATCAATCATCATGGCTGAGCAGAGGCATGCGGGTGGATCTCAGGTATGTAAAGTTGATTATTTCCTTTTATTTAATTAGCATTAAATGTGTATTAACAGCGTTTGCTTCAGATAAAGATGTTAGAGATCAGTTAAAGCGGTGGATTTATTAGCCATACTCGCTAACGTTAGCTAGCAGCTTTGGATAATGTACATATTTGTAAGGAATTATTAGTGTTGACAGATAATTGACAATCGTGAGAGGATCCTCTGGTGTCAAACAACAAATACGCTGCCAACAAGTCATTTTTATTGCAGCTATAAATTAAGTAATATAACAAACTAAGCTGTCATTTCCATAATATCTTGTCAAAATATCATACAAACCTTATTTTGCATTTTGTATGTCAACTTGCTTTCTGACTCCTGTTGAGTGCACAAGATAGCGAGTCTTACTACATTGACGAAAACGGGTTTATTTAGTGTTTGTGACATACTGGTGTTTATTATTATGTAAATAATTTATAACCAAAGTTTACTATATTAAGTACAATTGCATTTACATATTACATATAATTAATTTTACTTTTCTGCCAAGGATCTCTCATTGGCATTCATATGTACCTTGTAATAAACTTTCAATTGTAAATCCTGTAGGTCAATTAAAATTTTAAAGGCAAATTCACCCCAAATTTCAAAGTGTATCCTAGCACTTTTTTTCTTTTGCAAAACTTTATTTTCTTTTGCAATACTTTATATTGTTTGCAAATATATGTGGCATGGAATTGCTTCCATAGCAGCCGCCATTATCACGATGCATGTATGCAAATAGTGAGATACTGCGGCAGCTTTCGTTGAATAACAATGATTTTGATAAAACAGTGTTAGATAATTTTGTCATCCAATGTGTTTAATTTATTTTCTTGATCTGCAATCCCCGTCTCGATACGGCTCAGCTGAGGGAAGAAAGAAATGACACAGACACCCAATGCTATCAGATCCTTCTTCAACGTTTATTGTTCAGCATTTTGTTATATGGTCCAGAAAACCACATTCCACTGGACCCCCACCAATGGAATAGCTCATTACCTTATATGGGTGTGACATACATTTGAGCTACGTGTGAAATGTGAGAGTAGAGACAAGAGACACATTCCTATAGAACATCCTTCAAACAGGGAACAGTTGCAGTTACACCAACAGAAAACGTTTAAAAGATGCCTCCATTATTCCACATTGCCCACTTTGATCCTGAAAGGATCACATAACCTTCTCAACCAACTTCAGTATCAGGTATACTTAAATAATGGAACATGGTGATATTATGCCTGTTTATCATCACATTCAACTTCTGCATTAGTAATTGTAACAAACATGGGCCAAATAATAACATAAGTACAATGTATACAGCAATCGATATAATGGAGGACATCCAAGGTGCGAATCACCCAAACATATTGAAAAATTGTCCCCATTTTCCCTGATGTTATCAGCTAATTCTTTATTCAACTTATCCATTTCCTTTCATACCTTCATAAATTCACCATCATCATCAGTGTGACCCGGGATGTATGTACAGCATTTGTCTCCAAACATTTTACATACTCCTCCATCTTTAGTCAAAAGGTAATCCAAACATTTAATACCTCTTGGCTGTCCAACACTATCTAGATATACTTCAGGGTCACTTGAGGCATCACCTTCTAGGTACCTTCGTTTCCGGGTGTTTACCCGTACCTTCATAACAGAAACATCTTCCTGTAACATTACCATAAAACATAAACCATCATACATTATTTCTAGGAATTGGAATGACACATGTGGCTCCTTGCTGTTGTGTTGATACTGAACGGGCATAGGCAAGCGCGACCACCTGCCATATGCAGAGTGTCAGTAGGAATGTCTTCATGTTGACTGTTCCGGGTCCCTCCTCAGGTCCTCCTAATTCGCAGATTCCCGGTTGGGCACTGGTGCTGCGTGTTCAGCTCCTCCAGTGCTTTCACCGTTCACCCTGAATCAGTAAGGCCCTCCTCTGGAGCAAGCTTCACGCGGCTTGCGTGGATCCACTGTGGTTGAAGATCAGTTAGCACTCCCATTCTGGTCACTGGCAGTACAGTAGTTGGGCCCACTTTGGTTCACCTAACTTCGTTGGTTTCAGACACTTTACCAGAACCTGCTGATTTGGAACAAATGGATGAGTAGTACTTTCTGCAGGCAGAGGGAGAGAGAGAGATATCACCATTTATGCCATTTAATATTTTAATGAGGGAATCCACATATTCTGCAGTCACCACCTCCTTGTCACCTGTGGAGAGAAAGCCAGCGCGGCCTTTGACCCGAGGGTCGGGAAAGGCCTACCCATTAGTATTTCAAATGGAGAGATTAACAACAGAGGATGGTGACATTCTGAGCTCATTCAGCCGAATCTCTGTATTATTTATTTTGCCAAATTTTCACCATTTTATAATTTTACCTCACACACGAGAAAGCTTCTGTCTGTTTAGAACGGCAGTTCCGAGTGTGGTATTGAGTCGTGCTTTGTAGGCTTGTGTCTGTTGTTCTGTGCATACGTTAGACATGAGTCCAGGATTAATATTACTGCATTTTGTACCCCATTTATGCTATAAGATTGATTTCACTTAATTTGAGACCCAATGTTGTCAGATTCAGATGGATTTGCCTGTAACAATTTAATGTCATTGTCTTTTATCAGTGTTGCATGGAAAAAGTCTCTTCAGCTTGATTTAGGTCTGGACTTACCATAACTTCCCTTGCAGCCCACTTTGCTACTTCATCAGCATACTTCGAGTCTGTGTATATATTGATTGATTTACCTTTAGCCAAATGGCATGCTCTGATCAACGCAAACAACTCAGCAGCTTGTGCTGATTTATATGGGAGCGAATAAGCTTCAATAATTTGATTCTGAATTTCCATTACAGCATAACCACACCAGTATACGCAATTGGCTTGGAACTGGACCCATCAAGTCAATGTTCAAGTCAATATTCAATGTACCAATGGTCCCCCTCCTCCAGGGCGGATGAAACATCCGGCCTGCATAAAGTATATGTTTTTAGGCAATCAAAGAAATCATGTGTATCATTGGAAAATTAATCTCAAGTCAGCAATTTGTGTAATGATAATGTCGGGACGTGTACAACGGAAGTTGGTTTATTTGTCCGATTATCAGTAGCCAATAAAATAACTTCATACCCTGATCAATGTTGTGCTGTCATGTGGTAATGTTGTGCATGATTGTTCCTACCAGGTGAGAGGTGTGCACAACTAATGGATGTGAGAGAACAATACGTTCTGCATGTTGTTCCATCAACGCCTCAGCAGTCACTGCTCGCGAACATGCAGGGAGGCCTTTGGCGACTGCCTCTAAAATATTTTTGACAAGTACGCCACTGGTCTATATGTTCCGCAATGGGACTGAGCGAGTATCGCTGCTGCTGCGCCTGCCGCCTCGTGCACATACAAATGAAAGAGTTCATCATGATTTGGTAGCAATGTCCATTTCAGCAGTCCTCTTGATAGGTTCCTCAGCCCTTGAGAGTGTTGCTTCTCTCAGGATTTTGTCATATAACGAGCAGTTTGGTACCCATGCTCGACAATAGTTCACTAAACCCAAGAAGCTTTGCATTTGAGTTTTTGTTTTAGGGTGTTTGAAGGTAGTAATCGTCTTCGCTCTGTCTGTGGAGACGTACTGTTCCTTTCTGTAGTTCATGACCCAGATTGATAGTTCAGTTTCACCCATTGCATCTTTTCTTTTGATGTCTTGAAGCCAGCCTTTGCTAATACATTGCACACATTAGTTGAACCTGCTGTGCATGACTTGATGTCCAGTCCAGAAACCAGGATGTCGTCAGCATATTGCAATAGACAGGTGGCAGCTTGGTGTCCTTCAAAGTAGCGTGCACTACAGCAGAGAACACAGCAGGCGAGTCTCTAAATTCCTGGGTCATTCTGTTACTGTTGGCCTCCATATGTGAATGCGAACACCGGCTGCGTAAAAAGCATGACTGACACTGAAGAATGCAGAACACAAATTAATAATAGTAAAATCAGTGTGATCTACTGGAATTTAGTTAGTGCACACATCCGGCACCACTGGAGACATTTGCATTAATTTTCAACTCTTACTTTAATCGCCATGTATTATTAGCTTTCTTCATAGGATTAATAGATGATTTATATGATGTGTGAATGGGTTCATAAATACCTTGTTTCAGACACTGTATTAATACCTTGTGATAACTTTGTTTTTGACAGAGGACACTGTTTGAAGTATAGTGGCAAGTTAGAGTGGAGTTTTGCAACATATGGTCTTACGTCAATAAGGTCCGCCTCATCTTTGTGGGCGGCCCATAGCGCTGGGTCGACGTTGAGCATTTCCTGTTTCGCAGCAGAAGTGCTGACAAACGTTGAGAAGCAAACTTCTCTGCAATGTCCTGTATACACAGACTGACAATATACTGAGGGAAACAGCAATTGTAATGAGTTAGAATCAAAAGTTATTTTTTTTTCTCCAATTTTATGCATCGTATCACAGACCAGTGGGCAGAACGGAGAGTCAGGCAAAATCACGAAATCGTGCATTTTAAACAAGTTTGTGTTATCTAGAGATGTTACAAGTGATTTTGGTGTCATATGACACTTCACAGGAATGCCATTAATTCCCACGGAGTTTAGAGTCCGTCCCGTAATAGAGCCCTCATAGCAATGCGCTGTTAATAAACTTTTAGATGTGCCCGTATCGATGATAAACGTATGCGGTTTATATATATATATATCTGGTAATTCTTTGCATATAGTCAGCCTCTCTGACAATGTTAGTGAAACGATTTTATATCCGTTTGGGCACTTGATAAAAGGAAATGCAGCTGTTGTATCTTCGCTCGTATCTTTCTTTGAATCTGAATCAAATACGTCCGCGGCTGCAGTGAATGAGTTGCGTTTAAATTGTGTTCAGTCGGGATACAACAGTGCGCATGGTGTCTTTGGGAGGTTAGGGGTTAAAGCTTTGTTCACGACGATATCATATTTAGGCGGCTTGTTTTGAAACAGAGACCGCTGTGTGCATATGATTAGTCTCTTTTCATTCAGGACCTTTGTCCCAGAATGGTTTTATTTTCTTAATTCCACACCTCGTATGATTCTTTTATGTATTTATAATCCCACTGAGGGTCCTTTCACCCTTTTTAACCATAGATTTGATTTACTCATGAATTGATCTAATTAAGTTTTTCTTTTTTTTTTCTTCTTTTTTTATTTCTCCTTTCTCTGACCACCCAGCCAAATTGCTGATATATGGCTCAGTATTATAATCTTGTTTATTGCAAAACATCCATTGTTTTGGAGTTTCGTTCCATAGAGGACGGCTTTTTTCCTGTCCCATAATGTCACCTTTTTAGTAATAATAATACAAACAATTTCCCGATCGAAACGGTTCATGCAGAACAATAATGCAGATCAAATTCTCTCCGTCTTTTCCATAGGACAATTTCCGTCCTCTTCCTATTCATACCAGAATAAGGATATCCTTTAAACTACTGCTGCGGTTGTGGGGTTTTCCCTATATTATAATAGAGCAAAACCCTCCTTCCTATTTATAATAGGGCAAAATCATCCCTTCGACAGGGGCCCCCGAGCAGAGTTATTAACGGAGTTAATATCGAGCCAAATTAAACTACGTTTTATTCAATCTCTCATCAGACAGGAAAACGTGATACCTAAATCAGTCTTACCAGTCTGGAGAAATCCCGGACGAGCCCCCAAATTGTTAGATAATTTTGTCATCCAATGTGTTTAATTTATTTTCTTGATCTGCAATCCCCGTCTCGATACGGCTCAGCTGAGGGAAGAAAGAAATGACACAGACACCCAATGCTATCAGATCCTTCTTCAACGTTTATTGTTCAGCACTTTGTTATATGGTCCAGAAAACCACATTTCACTGGACCCCCACCAATGGAATAGCTCATTACCTTATATGGGTGTGACATACATTTGAGCTACGTGTGAAACGTGAGAGTAGAGACGAGACACATTCCTATAGAACATCCTTCAAACAGGGAACAGTTGCAGTTACACCAACAGAAAACGTTTAAAAGATGCCTCCATTATTCCACAAACAGCTTATCTTATAAGGAGGACTTATGTTTCAAGCAGAGCAATAGGACATCACATGGATCTGTCGTGGGTGGGCGGGGCCGAAAGCTGGAAACAGCTGAGACCGAAGAGAGGTAAATAGCTGCTTATACTCTGGCTGTTAATTGAAAGATTAGATTGACTCGCATTTAAATTCATTTATTAGCACAAACTGTTAAGGCTGAAATTACATCACCTGGGACCTTGTTAAAATAAGCTTTGGCCACTTGTCACACACACACACACTCACACACACACACACACACACACACACACACACACACGCGCGCGCATCTTTAGCTGTAGTGTGTCAATTGGTAATATACATTTTAGACTCCCAAACATTCTTTCTGTAAATAGAAAAGAAGAAAATGTAGCCCTGCAACAGATGGCATGGCCCCACAGAGACCCCACTGAACATCGAGTCAGTATGGGATTACATGAAGAGACAGAAGCAATTGAGACAGCCTAAATAGATATAAGAACTGCTGCAAATTCTACATGAAGCTTGGAACATCCATCTGCCAACAACCAAGACAGTGTGTCCAGGTGTCCCTATAGGAGAATTGGTGCTGTTTTGAAAGCAAAGGTGGTCACATCAAATATTGATGTAGCTTTTTTATGTTTACTAGATTTGGGATCAAGTTAATTGAAAAATGAAAACGAATTATTTTTGAAGAAATCCTCACCATGCTACATTTTTCACAAGTGCCTAAAAGTGCCTGATGTGGTCTTCTGCTGTTGGAGCCCACCTACCTCAATGTTCAACGTGTTGTGCATTCTGAGATGCTATTCTGCTCACTACAATTGTACAGAGTGGTTATCTGAGAAACCGTAGCCTTTCTGTCAGCCTGAACCAGTCTGGCCGTTCTCTGATGACTTCTCTCATAAAGAAGGCGTTTTCATCCACAGAACTGCCGCTCACTGGATTTTTTATTTTAGGCCCTATTCTGAGTAAACTCTAGACACTGTTGTGCATGAAAATCCCAGGAGAGCAGCAGCTGCAGAAATACTCAAGCCAGCATGTCTGATACACTAATCATGCCACAGTCAAAATCACTGAGATCACTTTTTTTTCCCCATTCTGATGGTTGATATGAACATTAACTGAAACTCCTGACCTGTATCTGCCTGATTTTATGCATTGCACTGCTGCCACACGATTGGCTGATTAGATAATTGCATGAATAAGTAGATTTACAGGTGTACCTAATTGTAACGATCCACACTGTCTTTTGTTTGTGTACCTTTCATTTTTAAGTTTTGGCACCTTTTACCTTCCATATTGTATTTTGCTTTCTGCACTCTTATTTTGAAATCACTCATGTTCCTGTTTCCCAGTCTTGTCATGTCCTGTTTTCCCTCCATGTCTATGTGTCTGGTTTTCATTGGTTCATTGTTTGATTACTTTATTATCAGTTCTAGTTTTGGTATTAGTTAATTGCCTTATTATCTTGTTTTAAGTTCTGTTTTCCCATTGGCTTTTGTTTCCCCTTTGGTTTTGTATTTAAGCCCTCTTGTTCACCTTGTCCTTTGTTGGTTGTTGTTTGATGTATGTTGCATGTGAATCCTGCTCTCGTCCGTGTTTCTGCCTGAGCCCTCCTTGGAAGATTCCCAGTGTTTATCTTGTGTTTATACCTCAGTTTTCCCATTGTGGATGTTTTATTTGTTTCTGTGTTTATACTTCGCTTTACTTAGTGTTATTTTCAATAAAGCTGTACCTGGATCCTCACTCCCTCGTCTGGCCACTTCGTTACACTAATAAAGTGCTCAGTGAGTATACATATGGTAACATTTTACAATAATTTTACATTTGTTAACATTAGTTAATGCATAAGGTATCAAGAACTAACAATTAATAAAATATTTTTTACAGCATTTCTTAATCTTTGTTAATGTTAGTCAAGAAAATATAATTGCTCATTGTTAGTTCATTGTGTATTAACTGTTAACATACTGTATACCCTGTTCAAGATTTAGATTTTTAAAAATGTATTACTATATGTTGAAATTAACATTAACCAAGATTAAGAAATGCTGTAAAAATATGGTTCATTGTTCGTTTATGTTATCAAATGCTTTTAACTAATGTTAAAAAATGTAAACTTATTGTAAAGTATTACCATATTTCTTGCATAAATGAGAAGCACCATGTTTAAGAAAAACAAAACACCTTGTTCCTATAAAGAAACCAATTATGTATTGTCTACAAACATCAAACAAAACACCTAATTTGTGATGCAGATTCAAGTTTTGTGTTACAGATATTCACACCAGAATTTATCTGTGCATTTTTGCGATGTGCTTATCAGTTTATCCAGTGCCAATGCATCCTTTTCCCTTTGTAAAAACAGTATATACAAGAATTTACATTTAAAAAAAGTTTAACTGCTTTTGTTAAATTATGAGCAAGGATAGCTCACCTTTTTAAGGCGCATTCATTTGCAGACATTTTCCAGAACAATTATTCCTTGCAAGGTACATTTTCTTTGAGTCATTTGTTATAGTATGAATAGCAATTAATAATTTCGCAGAGCTAAAGCATCTTACTATGCACTATATTCTCAACAAGTAACCCATATAATCTTTAGCAGTTATTATTCTTTGGAAAACCTTGTTTGAGGTGCCTTTTTGGTCAACACCCATGCACAGAGTTATTATGCTTTCAAGAACCTATAATTTGGAATGTTTTACTTCAAGAAAAGTATATCTGGTTCTTTTCCCCATTGTCTTTATGTTTACAAGCTTTCCGTGTGTAATCAAATTGCATGTTAGCTCAACTGATTGAGCGTTGCACTAGCAGTACAAAGAATGGGAAAATGTGTCATAGAAGCACCATAAAATGTTCTGCAATTGTGTTTTTCATGTACATTTGCATTGTAATGAAAATATAGGTTGATGGTTACTGGTTAAATTAGCTTAGGTTTAAGGTATAGGGAGGTAGGTTTTTTTTATTTAAAACTCTATAGAGCATTAACCTTAACCTCACATGCTTGGAAGAACATTTAATTCGCGTTTAGAGCCACACAGTGGACATTTCACCTTGGAACTGCAGACACATGTAAGGAACCGCGTGATATCATTTTTGCAAAAATGTCTCCACATTCACGTGATACCGTGGTGAAAAAGTGACTAGAAACAAAACACTAGTCTCTGACACAGATTAAAAGGAAAGTGTTATGCTTGCCATTACAACACACTTCAACACAGACTTATTTGTTGTTTTTAATGACTTTTAGAGGTGCTCAGTTGTGTGTTCTTTGAACTCTGATATTGAGACTCTCACTGTGATCAAAGCAATCATCTACCATAAATCTGCCGGTCAACACATTTTAAGACATTCACAGCTTCAGAAAAGGAGGAAAATAGCATTCCACACACCATCAATACAAATAGCTCAATTCCAAAATTCCAATAAATAAAGCTTATAAACTGTGTAGAGAATTACTGTGTGATACAGTGAGGTAGTTGTTGTTGAACATACAGTATTTACACTGCTCATTATTGGGGCAGCCATGACAGGTCATCATGAACGTAGCGAGGACCATCTCTTACTGGCAGGTACCAATTTGATGCTCATGAGTAATGGGTCTTAATCTAGCAGTAAATACAAATTTTATTTAAAAACTACAGACTAAAGAACAGAGGTGGGAAGAGTAGCCAAAAACTTTACTCAAGTAAAAGTACAATTACTTTAAAAATAATTACTCAAGGTGAAGTAAAAGCAATAATGTTAAAGATTACTCTCAAGTAAGAGCAAGAAAGCATCCAATAAAAATAATACTCAAGTAGTTAGTAACTAGTTACTTCCACATAAAACCTAATGGATGTTCACTCTCCTATATTCCAGTACATGAAACACATTTAACATACATTACAGAATGACTAATAATAATAATAATAATATTTATTTCATTGTTATTAATGGAAATTGTCATCATTCACCACCATGTTGTTCCAAACCCACATGCGTTCATTCTTCCATGCATCAAATTAAAGTGAAAGTTCACCAAAAAATTTAAATGCACTCATTTTCACACTCTCATGCCATCCCAGATGTGTTTGACTTTCTTTCTCTTGCAGAACACAAATTAAGATTTTCAGAAGAATATTTCAGCTCTGTTGGTCCATAAAATGCAAGTGAATGGTGACCAGACCTTTGAAGCCCCAAAAGCACACAAAGGCATCATAAAAGTAATTAATATGACTCAAGTGATTTTCAGAAGCAATATGATAGCTGTGGGTGAGAACAAGATAAATATCTCTAACTTTATAATATATAAAGTCCTTTTTATTATTATTAATTTTCCTCCCTGTTCAGTAGGTGGCAATATGCACAAATAGTTGAATCACCAAACAAACAAGAAGAAATTGAAAGTGGAGATTTATTGGTAAAATGCAAATATTGATCTGTTTCTCACACACACTTATCATATCCCCTCTGAAGACAGATTGAACCAGTGTCATTTGAATTCCTTTATGTGCTTTCTGAACTTCAAAGCTTTGGTACCCAATTCACTTGCATATTCTTCTAAAAATCTTTGTGTTCAGCAGCAGAAGAAAAAACATATAAATCTGGGATGGCATGAGTGTAAGTAAATGATGTGAGCATTTTCAGTTTTCATTTTCCTTTAAGGAGATGTTAGATAGAATACTAGCCTTAATCATCATTTACTTTCACTGCATGTTTTTTCAGTCTATCAGTCTATCATCATAAAAGCAATTGCTTCTGACCAACTGCACTGACAGAACTCAAGCTCATTATTACTACCAGCACAAAGGGAAAGGAACCATAGGAATCATATTCAGTTATGGCTGTGAGAATAATTGACAAAAATTCAATTGCGGGAGAGAGATGAGATAGGGTTGGAAATAGGGGAGCAGAATAGATGAGATTATGTAGCACTGAGTGACAGGCTTGTGCTCCCCGCTCAATATTTTTGGCACCTGTCCCTGGTACAGAAGACATATTAATATTTACTCAGCTCAACAGACCTGTATCTTCTTGTTTTGTATTTTACTCTGCATAATCCCAATTGTTTTGTATTGCTCCGCTGGCACTTTGTGTTTAAGCATGTCCTCTCGGTGCTGAGGAACTACAACTAGTATCAAATCAATAGTGATTCACAAATAGGGTAGACCAGGAAAGAGTTCTAAGACAGGGTGAGTTGTAACATCATTATTTATTTTAAACTAATTAGAAATGTGCTACAGTACAAGAGTGAAATCACTGTCATACTGTACATGCTCATTACCCTCCTGAGGTGATATTAGAAGTTGTAAGTCGAGAGTAAAATGTCATCAAATGGGTGTGGGTTGGCGGTGGTTATGTGGTATGGCATTAAAATAATTTTGAACTAGTACATTTTTATAACCACATTAAATTCTATTATGTTCCAACCTACAGTACAACAGCAGTGGGGTAGCTTGTAACAACAACACTCTCTGCATGTGACACTAATTTACACAGTTTAGGGATAAGAAATTAATTACTTTTATTTGTAGCAGATAGATATGGAAATATTATATCGGAGTTGAGACACAGCACACACAAAAAAAACGAGTTACAGCCCTTGAAACCAATTGAGTTGCAAAAATGCCCAGTCTGCAGTCTGCTAAGACTGCTCAAAAATGAAGTATAAACACAATTACACAACAATGTAAATAGTTCTGCTCTTGTGTGTTTACCTTCCCTTGTGGTGCAATATGGAATTGTGTTGCGTCAGATGCTTGGGAGACCTGGGATTGGATCCCACAGTGAAACCAGAATGTAATCGCATTAATCAGTGTCAACTGTCAACCACATTTCGGAGGTTGTACTGTCCCCTTAACATTACATTTTTACTCCACTGTTGGTTAGATTTAGGTTTGGTGTTTGGGAGTTCAGTTAACAAAGTATGCATTCCTCTTCACTGTATAAATATTGTACAGCTAAAAACAGGATTTTTTTTTTACACACAACTCGCATTTGGCTCCCCTCTTTGGACATTGGCTAAATAGAGCTCACACGTGCCCATACGAGTTTAGCTGAAGAAAAGTCTTTATACCCCACCAACTACATACATAATCTGTAAGCTTACAATGGAGGAGTCGCATTTGCTGTACAATAATAGTATTGGAATTATAATACCTCAAGGAAATGTAAGCGCAGCGTAGTTCTAGCGGGAAGACTAGCAGCTGTACATCATCGCACCATTAGCTGGGTAATTCCCAGCCAATCACATGTAAGCCATTGCTTTATAAATCTGCTCACAATCTATCACATTGCTGTTTCAGTGCGCTAACGCGGCAAATAGACATGTTTCAACCTCTACAGGCCACAGGAGAACCAGTGCACAGAACATCTCTGGAAGCCTGCGGTCCTTTTCCAATGATGTCATCACAAACCCATGGGGAGTAAACAACCAGCAAACCTGGATCTTCATCCATATCTCATTCATTTAGGAGATCTCTCTCAATTGAGCCACAGAATCCTCAATCGGATTGCATGACCTGGCGCGCTCCATGCCAAGTCCGTCAAAATCATCGGCTCAGGCAGCAGCTGGTTTCCATCAGAAATAAGTTATTATCATATCCATCAAATGCATTCAGATTTAGTCATGGGTCAAGGCCTTCCATTGCAATGCTGTCTGTTCATCATAACGAATCCTCATAATATCAAAAGCCAGTATTTCATGTCAACAGCGCATTCACTCTCATAGTAATGGCAGGCAATCGCGTGATCTCATGAGGGCAACTTGGTCAAGGTTTATTCACATGTCATTCACCGCGCTGCATGCCCGAGCATTCCCCATTGGGGAATTATGATAATTATTCAGTCATATCATCATGTACAGTCAGTGCTTATTGTACTAGGTCCCATTACTACATTCAGTAATATATACCCGTTTTGCTGGTCGCCTTCGCCAAATAACATAATGGGTGCTTTCCAATACAATTTATCAGCCCTATGCCCTACTCACTAGGAAAGATTTAGCCCATGATGTGGGCATTCCGAGGGAGCATGCATCACAGTTTAATCTGTTGATGTGTGCTCTCTTTTTGAGCACAAACCATGAAAATGACATACCTGAACTTAAATGGTTGTATTTACTGGACCCTTTGGAGTATTGACATAGTTATAGTATCTTTTGAAAGAAGACATTTTGGGCTTTATTTCCCAGATTCATTAATATATGTTGTTATTTTTTAAAGTTAGAGAACTATGAAATTTATAGTAATGGAAATATTTTGTGCTGAACAATATATATATATATATATATATATATATATATATATATATATATATATATATATGAATGCTGCTCAGATTGCATAGTTGTTGAAGAACGATGACGAAGGGTAATTCTTTCAGGTGAGAACTCATGTAAACAATGGAGAACATATCAATATTTCTCAGATTTATCATTTATATGGACAAAAGGGCTATTGGATCTTATAGAATGAACCCTTGTCATGGACAATTGACCCTAACGTGGCGAATTGGATTAATCTGGCGATCGCGATTTCATAATAAAGGTATGAAGTCCCGTTTTGATGTTGCATGTTTTCATTCGTACTCTTGGCACAAATAAACAAATTGCTGCTTCTGTAGAATTGCTATCATGCAACAGAGATTGGATATCAATGTTGAACCCTTAAGACCTTTGAAAAGATGTATAATTTGTTAACATTAATTACAGACGGTAAATTATATATTAAATGTAAGCAGAGTGACATCCCTCCCGAGTGCGAACAAATGCATATCAACAGGTTAATATAGCCTTCACCAAAGCCTTGTGAAAGGGTCCTCGGTGAAATAAATAACTTATTTCGTTAGGTACAACATTTCGAGTGATGTTCCCTGAGCGCCTCCAAGGGCGCATTAACGCCGATCCATAAAACGCAGCGTTTTCTTACTCTGTACGTACTTCCACGTTCTCATCGCAAGCACGACTGCTGTGGCGCGCCTCTGACACCTAGAGGTAGGCTCCACACCGCATCCCCTTATTCATACAATTATTTAATTGCCAGGTCATACAGTGAGTAATTCCTATCTCATGGCATATCTACATTTTCAGGCATCATTAAAGTGCAGAAATTCGTATGGCATGTCTTCATAAATCATTCACTCATCGTTGTTCAGACCACGTTTCAATCTATGGGGATCTTCAAGCACTTGGGGCTTTATCCATGTTCCAAATTTCAAAGCTCAGAGTCTAACAGTCTATCAGCCCAACTACATTACTTTTAAGTATCAAAGCATTTGGATATGAGCCGTTCCCTTTTAATTTGCATGGTCAGGGACATTACATTTTAGTAGCAGGTATGTAGGTCTGTCAATCACTGGATAAAACCAGTGCCAAGTCAAGCTCATTAATATAATCTTGTTACTGTTAAAGGAGACCTATTATGCCCATTTTTACAAGATGCAATAAGTCTCAGGTGTCTCCAGAATGCGTCTGTGAAGATTCAGTTAAAAATACCCCACAGATCATTTACTATACCATGTTATAAATGTCTCTTTAGGGTGGAATCAAAAACACGCTGATTTTGTGCATGTCTCTTTAAATTCAAATGAGCTGCCGCTCCCTGCCCCCTTTCCAGAAGAGGGCTGTGCCTTTACAGCTCCCACTTCAGACACTACAGCAACAACAAATCAGAACCAATATGATTGACAGTGTAAATATGATGGCCACGCCTCTCGAATTTCTAGGCATCATGCTCTATTCTCTAAACACGCAAGCTTCCCTGCCTAAAGAAACACGACAGGATCAGGTCTATTTGCACGTCGTTCTCTGGTTATTTTGGGTCTCACAATGCAATCTCAGTCCCTTTCAGGCCACCTCAATTTTGCCATGCTTATCATTCCTCAAGGCCAATCTTTCGTTTCCCGCCTCCTCACACTAGCTCATTCCGTAGACAACCTCTAGCTACAGACACGGCAAGCTACATCAACAAGAGAAGTTTAAAAGAGGCCTTTATTATTCCACACCCATCGTCACGGCCAACGTCATATGGGTTCCCTTCAGACACGCAAACGCATCGTAGTTTTGCGACAATTCCTCAGTCACCATAATCAATAAAGGCTGGTCCTCCTTGAACCATCATGTCCCTTATGAGACGTCTGACATGGCAGAGCATTTCCTGCAACTTCATTATCCCAGCCAGACACATTCCTGGGCTTTTCAATGTAATCTCTGACTCCCTCCCTCGTTTCGCAGGAGTTCCACAGACCAGCTTCTACTGGCACCCTTCGAGGTATACTGGAATTCACAATGAAGATGCTCGGCCACTGGTCTCCCCAATCGTACCTGAAATGGTTCACCTAACCCAATCATCAAACAAGCTCAACCCTCCATCAGCCATAATTTTTCATGCATATCTGGTGGTGGTTGGTGGTTCTCTCCCAGCACATCCGATTCAATTCAAGCACGCCCACTGTTCGCAAGGATAGCGCATAACTATGTCTACCCCCCTTGCCAGGGCTTCCATAATCTCAAGCATGGTTCCTTTGCATAGGTATTGCACAAGCCAGCCGCCCTTGCTGGAAAGCTTGCACTATAACTGGATATCTTTCAACAAGGTATTGCACGACAACATCGCCATTATCGTATGGCTTTATGTATGCTGTTCACCTTAGGAAAGATGACCATTAAACAACAGCCGCCCTCGCTCGAGGGCTTGATCCTCATGGAATATCTTTCAATGAAGGGATTAGAATCCTTTATTTTGGTCACACATTATACACACAGTTTTTTTTTTTTTTTTGCATATATTCAGTGAAATTTATTAGTTTCCACATATCCCAGTTAATCTGGGGTCAGAGTGCAGGGTCAGCCATGATACGGCACCCCTGGAGCAAATAGGGTTAAGGGCCTTGCTCAAGAGCCCAACAGTGGCATCTTGGTGGTGCTGGGGCTTGAACCCCCGACCTTCTGGTCAGTAACCCTGAGCCTCAACCACTGAGCCGCCACTGCCCTTGACGCACACAACGATTGCACACAACGTCGCCATAATCGTATGGCATCTTTACGCATGTTGTTCACCTTTAGGCAAAGATACCTCAAACAACTTTTCCCTTGGGTTTTCATAATCAAATGTTGTTTATCTTTCAATGAAGACACTGCACAGCAACACTGGCCTATCGTAGGGCCACATACCACGTTGTTTGTCTTTGGCAAAGATTCTACACAACTAGGGTCCCTCGACACACAAGGACAAAATCAAACTCAAGGAGAAAAAAAAAACGCGACTTTCCCTATTGCATGGCTTTTTCTATTGCAAAGAATGAACACAAGACCTGGCTTGTACCAGATCGGACCATCTCTTTTGGGGGTAGTATTCTACATTCTCTCTCTTTTGGGGGTAGGCTCCTCGCCCCTGCCTCCTATCTCCGGCAGGATATGACTGTTCCGAGTACTACAACTTCGGACCGCCAGACAGGGCCTACGCCAAAGAGAGACATTACTTTTCTGTTTTATATTCTTCAATTAAATGTAATCTTCAATTTCACTCAAGTCTGCATGTCTTCCTGATAGAACCTTATTTTATTCAGGATTTTACAAATCATTAACACACATTAAATAGTGACACTTTCAGAAAATAAACCTAGTTTGAAACACAATGACAACAGTAGTATTTGAAATGCAGGGAAATAGGTATAGAATGCCTTAATTTGTTTGTTTACTTCAGGCGAGTTTATGAAGTTCCAGAGGAGCAGAATAAAAGTGCTGTATCTACTGCTATGAATTGCCAGACTTTGCAAGTAGCTACTGTGAAAGTGTTTGAAAAGCCTGCTGTGCCGACTGTTTACAAATGCAATAAAAAAAAAAATGAAAACACCCAAAGAGGATATCTGCACAGCCTCTGTCTCTTAAATCAGGCTTAGCAGATGGTTTTGCCACATTGAAGACAATGGTGAACCATGACATGAATAAGAAAAAACATATTGAAAAAACACTAGCTAACTTCAAGTGTTGGAGACTCCTATGGGACCATAAGGAGAAATATAGAGTACAGTCACGATCAATCCTCTCAAAATACCTCCAGGGGTCTAATGACAAATTTTTTTATGTACCCCCATGACTCCTACCTAAGTAATACTGTATATAATACAATATTAAAGAGTCCATTCTGGTTCCAAGATATCATGAGTGCATCAAGATGAAAGAGTTTATCTTTCGGTGCATCTTGTGAATTCAGGTCCAGCAGTTTACCATGGCCCAAAATAAGAGGGAGAAAGACAGAAATCATTGTTTTTCCAAAAATTGTGTTTTGGCAGCTCTGGGGCTGGATTCACAAACTGTTCTTAAGAAGGCAATTCTTCTTAACTGTCATTTTCTTCTTAATTTCTAACTTCAAAAAAAGGTTAAGAATATTTTGGAATCCCGAAAAAACGTATGAAAGTTCTCATCTATTCTTCTGAAGATTGTTCTTAAGAAAATATGTAAGAAGCATTCAATTCTCTATTTTCTTTTCTTAAAAATCATCGTAAATAACATCTTAAATTCAGGATAACCTCACAGTTGTCTTAAATCCTAAAAGGAAAGATGTTTAATGAATTTACAGTTTTTTTCATGATGAGTCTGAAGTAACAACGGCCTGTTTATGTAGAAATTTTATTTTAGACCAAAACATGTTTTTGACTTTTGTGTTTAATTCTATTTTTATTTTCAGCTTGTAAACCATGTAAATGTAATCACAAAATTCAAACGATAAATGTTGTTTTGAAGCTTCTTAATGTGGTGACCAATCATGCTAATTCAAACAGATGCGCTGCATATAGTCCGCTGCATCCGCGATCTTTAGAGTTCATAGAAACATAATAATTATAACATTAGAAAGCTGAGACTTTCTTTTTCTTTCTTCACTGAATTTGATGTAGGCTATTTGACAAGGCAACTCCATTAGCAGGCTGATCAGACAATGTCTTTTTATTTTTAAGAAAAAAAGTAAAGATGTTCTTAAGAAAATATTTGAGAACTTCTTAAGAACTTTTCAAGAATCACACTTAGGAACATTCCTACGAACTTCTTATAATTTATCTTAAGAATTATCTTATCAGTATTCCATGCATAGTGTAAAAACACCTCTTAAGTCCAAGGTTGTTGTGCTCGGTATCTCAACATACAGAAGATATATTACATTCTGATGAGAGTAAAATGTATTTTGAGTTTAACCAGTTTGTTAAACTGAATCTGTTTTCACAATATGTAAAGTTTTCTTATATCATTAAAATAATGTAATTTAAATTCTTTATCCCTTAAAATTCTGCCATAAAACAATTCTGCTCATATCTCTTTATTGGCTAATGAAGTCTGTTAGGATTCATTGTTAGCCACTGCTCAAGTTATCCAGCTCCATTTCCAGTACAGCTGCTAAGATCAGTCACTTCTGGTCTGGTAGCCCCACCATCCCTCCTCATGACGGGCTCCCATTTCTCATAATACTACATTTAATTAGTCCCACTAAAAACCTTCAGAATAGCTGACTAACCGGTGACCCTCAAGTGAAGCCTCAAGGCTCATACTCCAGGCTCAAAATTCTTGGAGTTGCTTTGGTAAGGAAGCAGGTAAAAACACAAATTTTATGCAATTAACACATAATTATTGAAAATCCTAAATAAATTGCAAATACCAAATAGAGTTACTGAGAGTAAATAATAGACAGTTTTGGGGAGTAACAGAATACATGTAAAGGGATTACGTATTTAAAATACAAAATATAACTAACTGTAGTCCACTACAATTACAGTTTAAATCACTGGTAATTAGAATAGTTACATTCAAAAAGTATTTTGATTACTTTGCATTTTATTGTCATTTGTTTCATTTAATATTTAGTCCTTTCAGATGGAAAAATTTATACATATAATTGATGTGATCCAATGTGCATTTGAACAGCGGTGAAACACTTTCTTATGTTGTGTTACGTTCATACGAGCAGACAGAAAAGTAAGTTTGAAGTAAGTTTGGTGCAGAAGAAATAGAAATAAACCTTGTGTAAATTGTCAGCTTTACGCTAAGCTAAAATGCTATTTCTAGCCATTTTACATGCACACTACCAGGCACGATCATATTTTTTAGCAAGAAAATTCACGTTAGATCATAATTTCTTTTTTCTAGAAAGATCTTTGATATTAGGGCAAAAATCGTATTCTTGATAATAATTTTTGTATTGTTTTTCTGTAGAAATATCTTAAAATCCTTAAAAAAAGAAACAACACTGCATAAGATATTTAGGTTTTTCAGAGAATGTATTTTTAACGTGTGTATTTTGTCTTACTGTACTAACAGAGATTTTATAGTCAAAACAAGTGAAAAAATCGACCAGTGCTGCAGGAGTAATCCAAAGTATTTAGAATACGTTACTGACCTTGAGTAATCACTGACGTAACCTCTGTTCCCTGATGGAGGGAACGAGACATTCTGTCCCTCCTGCCACAACACTGAACCAAACGCTTAAATGGCCGGGTCTTTGGCTCGGCTCCTCAGTGCGATACCTGATGTGTGTTTGCAGCGTCACTCCTTTTTATACCCGTATGTCAGGGGGAGTGGCATGCAAATTCTACACGCCAATTTCCATTGGCCTTTTCTCAAGATCAGAGATGTCTGGGCTCCGCAGGTGTGTCAGCTGGTGTCAACTCATCAACACAACGTCTCGTTACCTCCATCAGGGAACGGAGGTTACGTCAGTAACCGAGACGTTACTGCAGCACAAATCACCACAAATGCAGCACAAACTAATTGTGTAGTTTTGGTGAGGATTTAATTATATGGGGTGCCAACTTCACTGAGGTTTTTGGATTTCTAGCAAAACTAGTTGACCATCGTCACAGGGCGCATAATGCAGCAGCTCATTTTAGCTTATCGCGCCCATTCGGACCGTTTCGCTACCGACACACACGGCCCACTCGGTTCTTCCGATGGCCAGTCCGCCCCTGTTTGGCCCCAAATTTCCCACTGGGAAAATGCCCGTTATGCCAGATTACCAGTCCAGCCCTGCGTGGTGGTCTGTGCAAGCTAGTGAAGCAGTATATTCTTGTTGGTTAAGTTGGTTAAATTGTACATAAAAGTGGTTTTGTTTTACAAATCTGTCTTGTTGGTTTAGCAGTTTGATTTGGCCAGTTGTCCGTGGTTAAGCAGTGTGGTGGGGACAAACCAGCACATATTACCCATGATGGTGACCAACACATAACAGTCAAATACCAACATTGAAAATACAATATGTGACCAATTAATCTTTTCAGCACGCTATAGACACTATACTATAATTTCACAAGCCTTGCTCCTGACCAATATGAATAACAATCAGAGGAGATTTTGGCTAGTAATTAAATAATAATTGTATTAATAACCCCAGTGAGCAAGCCGAAGGGGACTGTTGACAGGGAACACAAAACTCCATAATATGTTGGTTAATGGGAGAAAAATAACCTTGGGAGAAACTAGACTCACTGTGGGGACCAGTTCACCTCCGGCTAACATCATGAATATAATGCCAATATTACTTATGTATAGTGCAAGTCATGGTTTAAAATGATTAAACTAAGTAAGTGTTAAGGGACAGTGTTTAAACAAAGATTTTGTATGAACTGTAAATGAATGACTAAATGTCTTTGAAGTCAATCCAGGATTAACTGCAGAAGTTCACATAGATGCAATTGTCCTTTTTAGTTGGCTGATGAAGGGTTTTGTTGGCAATTAATTGATAGTCTATGTATTCCATTTCAAGAGTGTAGTCCATCATTAGATCGAGGTGATGCAGCCAGTAATTTCGGTGAGGTTTATCCTAAATCCAAGATTCAGGCAGTGGCATATGAAGTATCCCATGTCTTATGATTGGAATTGGCATCAATTCATCCTCTGAAGTCCATCGTAATAGTCTGAAGTTATGTTTGGCTGGCACTGGCTGCTATTAGTCATCATCACACAGCGACACGTAGAAGTAGAGTCCAACACGAAGCAGGAATGGAGCTGGATCCAACTGGTTCTGGTGATATCAGAATAGGAGTCCCGAAGTTGAGACAGGGGAACAAATAAAATAATATTAGCATAAGATGCCATTTAATGTATTGTATAATTATATATATATATATATATATATATATATATACTTAATTCAGTGCAAATAATTTGATAAAAAATAACGCGTTAAAAAAAAATTACGCAATTAATCGCAATGCCCCCAGACTGTAATAAGGAAGATTCCTGATAAATGCAAGCTTGTAGTACCACCTGTTTACTCCAGAGGGCAGTAAGTGAAACTTACAGTTTATACAGTGAAGAAAACAACCATCCAGCAGACAGCACAACACAAACATGCGTTACGTTCTTGCGTTCAAAACACTTGATGGAGCGTAAATCCGAACTAAGGGATCTCAAGATGTGTTCTAAGTATTAAACTATATTTAACTTGACACAGTGACCTAAAATTTTTATGTTTATGACGCAACGCACCCGAGACGCTACACAAGCATGTCTGTATATTGTGTACCTACTATACCTGTAGCTGCCCACATCAAATTCAAGGCTTTGACTCTGGCCTTCAGGTCAGCCAATGGAACAGTATCCATTTACCTTAGTTCACTTCTACAGGTCTATGCTCCATCTTGCTCCTACTGGTCCCATCACAACGAGTCATTCACTTTCTCTGTTCCTCTGTGGTGGAATGAGCTTCTAACCTTCAAATTATTTGCTGACACCATCTCTGCATTCAAGAACCAGCTGAAAACTCATCTGTTCCTTGAGCACTTAACCAATCCACACTAATTGCACTTTCTGTTGAACTTGCACTTACTGTACAAAAAAATAATAATAATTTTTTTCTGCATTATCGCATATGCTACTCCAATCATCTTGAAAACTTGGCAGTACAACACTGCAGATGTTGTTGAACTTTGTATGACTAATTGCTTGCTATGTTCCTCATTTGTAAGTTGCTTTGGATAAAAGCAACTGCTAAATGAATAAATGTAAATGTAATCTGTAATGAGTGTGTGAAAAATGAAATATTGCATGCACTGTTAGTGCTGTGACCACGGTCCCATGTTCTCAGCACAGTCTACGTCAGGGGTCGGGAAAATTTTTTCACTAAGGAGCCAATTTAAAATTTTTTGGTTGATGCATTTTTTCGAAAGAGCCAAACCACAAATGAATAATTTACTATTTTCAATCAAATTCACAAGTTTTTCAATATAATAAAATGTTTATATTGCCCATAGACTACTCAAAAACCAACAAATATGCAAACATTAATAGGTAAGATGTTTACTTGTTTAACAATTTTAGCTTCAAGGTGAACGTGTCTTGTAATACTTTATGATTTAATCATTTTTGTCTTTGTTTCTTTAATACAAAGATACCTGTATATATTACTGAACCTGCAGAGATGCATTCATTATGTGTATTGAGTGGTGATCTGCTCCGTCACAGCATCTCACAAGGTGATCAGATATCATTTGCAGCATTCTCATAGATTACATTATTCTTGCAAACAGTTTTCATCCAATGAAACAGAGAAAAAGGAGTGATAACTCTTTTCATGCGCTTGTTTCACGAGACAGGGACCTGTTGCATGCCTCTGAAAAAACAGTGAATCAGACACGAGTTCTGACGGCTTTTCTTTTGTCTGTTCTTTAAAATATAATAAAACGTGTTTCTTCAAACGCGTGTCTTTTTGAATAACAGCATTTCTTGTCATGTGTTACTCTGAGACGTCTTACAGGTCAACCACCTATTACGGGTAGATGAGCAAAATTACCCACACATGAAATACATTTCAACGAGGAGCTCGTGAACTGGATTGAGGCTCATCGTTATTTGTAATAGATTTGCACTAAGTGTGTGTATGTGGGTATGTATGAAGGTGAGTGTATGTACGTATAATTATTTATTTTTATTATTCTTTTTTTATTATTATTATCTATGTCTTGCTGCTGTTTTTGTATTTTTTTTTGTATTGTTTTACACTGGTAGCTCTTGTCACCAAGACAAATTCCTTGTATGTGTAACCATACTTGGCAATAAAGCTGATTCTGATTTGCGGGTGGCGGGTGCTATTTCACACCCTGGGTGCACATAAAAATAAAGAACATTCATAAAATCGCTCATAAAATGCTCTTAACCGCTAAGATCAATAGTTATTGGGAAACAAGGCTCAGAACTCTATGAATGTGTGTCTTGGAGAAGAGCTCACTGCGCACACATGAAATCAGACGTGCATCCAAGGCTTTTCTTTTGTCTGTTCTTCAAAATATAATCATGGTTTGTCAAACACGCTTCTTTGTGTCTAATTTCTTGTAATATATCACTCAGAGAAGTCTTACAGTTCGCCTTCCACAGTGGCTGGTAGATCAGCAAAATATTCTGCATGAAAAATCCACATTTGGCGGGTGTTCATTTCAAACCTTGTTCAGTAGGAGTAGCTGTATGATACAAATATATACAAATTCAGAAGAAAGGAAATCAAAATGGTCATTGACTTCAAGCTTTGCACCCACACTTTCTGCTTGGAAATTATATCTAGAAAGTTTTAAAGGTTCATGTGTTGGTGAATGGTGTATCACCCTGCGAGCCACTTGATTTTTAACAAAGAGCCACTTGTGGCTCGCGAGCCATAGGTTCCCGACCCCTGGTCTACATTATTCCAATGTGATCTCCTCTGATCCCACACCATTATTCTCCGTGCAAGGACTCATTGCACTGGATGACCACTTTCTGACCACTTCATCAAAGTGGTCATGACATTTTTTTATGATTTTAATGAAATGAGCAAATCAATCATTTACATGGCAGTGAGAAAATTAAGATTTATGAAGGACTGATGAAGTAAAAATATTTTCAAGATCTGAAAATGTTCTTAATTCTCAGTTGATTAAGGGGTAAAGGTTCAAGCAATCTTTGATTTTTGGTCTTTTTGTTTTAGTGGATCAAAACATGTCTAGTATGTAGATAATGATAAATTTATATTTTTAATTTGATGGCTATTGAATGTGGCCTCCTAATTGCCAATTGGCATTTTGTAGCATTCAATTGTTAGTACGTTCTTAGTCATTAGACATTTATTGTCTTTTTGTTCTACTTCAGTAAATCTGTGGCTTTTTGAATCATGAAACAATGAAAGCAGCTGCATTAAAGGTAATTTAGGACTGATGAAGGCACTTTGTTTAAAGTGCATTTCAAGGGTCTTAAATTTGCCTTCATTCATATTTTCTAATTATGACCAAGTAAGAATTCCATTTAATGATGGAATGGTGTGGTTTCAGGAGATACTTGCAAATTCAAACTTGAAATTCAACTGCACAGCAGTACTTCCTATCTTGTTATGTGTATGTTTTGCAAGATCAAATAAAGTATAATAATCATGACTAGGTATTGTTATTTCCAGTTTCATTCCACAGCCCAGAATATGTTGGTGTAATAGGCATGTTGCATGTTCCCTTCAATGCACAAAATGTTTAATAAAAAACAATATAAAAAAAACATATATACATATACAATAATATTTAATTAAAAAGAAATCTACATATCCTTCTTCCTCTCTTTCTCTCTCTGTTCCTAATTTCTATCTCTATTACTCTTTCTCACTCTCCCTTAAAATTTACTGGCATGCCATTGTCATTACATTGAGAATTTTGTTATGATTTAAAAAACATCGGTACCCAGAATTTATGCTGCCCTCCAAAATCTCACTACTGAGACCCAGTTTGGCTAGGTCGCAATATTCTAGGTCTCATTCTTGCTGATTTTATCTGCTATAGCTCAGTGTGGGGAATAATTCAGGAGAGTTTATTGAATCTCAGAATGTGTCACTTTAGGTCATAGGGTTCTTCGGGCTATGTCACAATTAATCAATCATTCTAACCAGTATTCTTTATTGAAAGACATTTTTAGGCTTAGAATTTTACATTGCCTTTACACCTCCTATATAATTGTTTATTATAGCAATGCATAGCCACAGGTTGTTAAAAATATACACGTTAACAGGATTTTAGTGTGTTAAAATTGTTTAACCATTTCTGTTTAAATCTATATCCAATTGTATAACTTCCTTGCCATGATGATGTAAAATTGTATACCCTGTTATCTTGGTAATTTAGTGGTCCAATAAATGGTCTGCACTTATAAAGCTTCTTTTTAACCTTAACGGTATTCAAAGCACTTTACACTGTGACAAATTCCCCCATTCATACACACATTCATACACCAATGGCGGCAGAGCTGCCATGCAAGGCACTAGCCTGCCATTGGGAGCAACTTGGGGTTCAGTGTCTTGCCCAAGGACACTTCGGCATGTGGAGTCGTGTGGGCCAGGATTCAAACCACCAATCCTGTGATTAATGGCCAACCCGCTCAACCAACTGAGCCACAGCCACCCCCAATACAAATACTGCTAGACATCCTCAGACATATAAGGTGAAGCATGGTGAGGAATACTGATGATCCCCTAGCAGATCTAAACAGGTGGAGCTGGAGAGGAGGTGGGTTAGTGAGATGAACTCTCATGGCGTGCAGAAACCGGCTATGGAAGCTAACTGAGGTACGATTACTGGTACGAGATTATTTCTCCCCTTTTTTCCCCAATTTGGAATGCCCAATTCCCAATGTGCTTTAAGTCCTAGTAGTGGCATAGTGACTCGCCTCAGTCCAGGTGGTGGAGGACAAATCTCAGTTGCCTTCACATCTGAGAATTTCAATCCGCGAATCTTATCAAGTGGCTTGTTGAGTGCGTTATCGTGGAGACCTAGCGCTCGTGGAGGCTTCACGCTATTCTCCACGGCATCCACACACAACTCACCACGCGCCCCGCTGAGAGCGAGAACCACATTGTAGCGACCACAAGGAGGTTAACCCAACGTGACTATACCCACCCTAGAAACCGGGCCAATTGTTTGCTTAGGAAGCCTGACTGGATTCACTCAGCATGCCCTGGATTCTAACTTGTGACTCCAGGTGTGGTAGTCAGCGTCTTTACTTGCTGAGATACCCAGGCCCCCATGAATTTAAATTGTTGATGTAATGAGTGCAAGCAACTGATTGGCTACTGATATTATGCTGAGAGGGTCAATCAGCTGCAGCAAATTGAGTTTCATGACTTAACTTGATTTCAGTTGACCTGATTTCTTATAAACTTCTGTCAAAGCAATCTGAATCCAGAGCTTGGATGCCTGGAAAAGAGATGACTTATCTTCTTATCTTATCTTATCTTCTCTAGTTTTAGGTTCACATCTATAATTTGGACTGTATTTTCAATATTGGGTATTTCAAATCAGAAAACATTATTTGCTCAAATTATTTGAGAAGTCTATTTTATAGCTCTTGACTGACTTTCTTGACTGAATCACATGCCAAAATAAATCATATTAATGGCATTGTAGATTATTTTGCCTTTTATTATTTTTAGGACAGTTGAGTGAGGACTGCAAGAGATGGGGAGACAGGATAGCAATATTTCTAGCTATTTGTATCACTTGTGTATGAGTGCACTAACCACAAGACAACGGCTCTGACAGATTTGCAATTCTTCTAATCATGAGTACATGCTATGAGCAATATGTGGCTCTAATTTGTTTCCATCATGTTTGTAGACTGCTTTAACTACACACTTAGGTAACTAATTACTGTGCTTGCCTGGGAATTTATGAACATACAAAAAGTAATGTTGTGATTGCATGTCACTTTGTCCTTTTTTAATTAATTAGAAATGTTTGGCTCATTTGGATCAAAGCTAATAAGGTAAACTATTTAATTAACAGTCTACAATTACCTATAAACTTTATAGAACAGATTTTTTTTTTGTCATAATTTTTTTTTGGGGTGCTAAGACACTAACATCAATTATTGTTTCTAAAACTTTTCGAGATCTTATAATATTACTTGGCATTAAATTGTTGTTGATTTACTAGAACAGGGATCACTAATTAGATGACGGTGGTCCAGGTCTGGAACCCGGATTGATTCAATCTGGATCATGAATAATTTCTTAAATATTAATATAATTGCACTGCAACAATGTTATAAAATCCTCAGAATTAAGAAGTATAAATGTTACTGTAACTTCACAACCTATTAAACTTATCGCCTTGGGTAAACACAATATCTCCTTAGTAATGTTCGATTCATTAATACATGACAACCAATACTAGCTTCAACAACCCTACCAGAAAACATGTCCAAGCATTACAGCAAGTAAACAACTTCAAACAGTTAAATACAGATTCAGAGACTGCTGTCCTGCCGCCATAGCTTCCCAAGCCGACAGGCGTGAGACACAGCCAGTCCTTCTTTTCTGAGCTCACGACCATGACGTAAACACGCAAGGACGAATTAAATAAACTTGTGATTTCACACTAATGTAACTAAACATTTTTTATCAGGATGACACAAAGACAAACGTTACTGAGTGCACCTTTAAGTAAAGTGAACAAGCTGCAAAAATACTTTTTTGAATGTATGATGTGTATAATTCATATTTAAAGAAGAGAGTTTTAAAGTTTAACCTGGATGAACAAAGGCCATATAGGGAATGGTGATGGTAATGGACAGTTGATTGAGGCAAAATAATGTAATCACTCATTTACATAATCCCCTACATTTGCTGTCATACCAAACAAACATATTACAGTTAAAACAGTTGTGTGGCTATACCATGGAAATTTATTTTTGTGCCACATTTGTAAGACCAAAGATTTTCTGAATTTGGCTGGATATATTGCCTAGATAATATAATATAGAACAGAAATTAATTTAAAACATTGATATTGTTGGTGTCTGTTTTTACATATTACAGTTTGCATATTACTTTAGAAATGTAACTTTCCCTTGTGAATTCATATAGACAGAATTTTACCCTAATACCCTAATACAGGGGTTTTCTAACTTTTTTGTGCCAAGGACCCCCAAATTTGATGATCCCCTTGCGAGGGACCCCCTGTGTGATAAAACTAGTAAACCTGATATTACGTAGAATTTTTTATTTATAAAATTGAATAATTGCCGTACTGAAGCAAAAATAATTTGTTAAAATATTAATTGGAAAATAAGAACTAAATAGAAATTATGTGAAATAATGTCTAAATTTTTACACTTTTATTTCTCTGAAATTTTTGTGGACACCCTAGCACCCCCTTGTGGACCCCTGGGGGTCCCCGGACCCCAGTTTGAAAAACCTTGCCCTAATTTATATTTTACCTCTACGTAACACAAAAATAAGTGAACAAATTAATTAATCAATAGCATTACTTTGTAACATGCACAATGGCTGCATTATGTGTGATGTGTAAAAAGCGAGGTTGTACTGTGATAAAATGTGTGATTAATCATTAACATTGTGAATGAGATCACTAAAACACATGCACTGACCTTTCTCTGCAAATCCTGTGTTATTTGTATGTGTGTACTGTAGGCTAAAAGTATAGAACCCAGTGCAGTAATTATGCTGGTCTTCCAATGGCAGAGATTGTTAACTGACATTTATACATTTACATTTAATAAATTAGCAGACACTTTTATCCCAAGCGATTTAACAAAGCAGTAACAAGCACATAACAATCAATTTGTCACACAAAACATTTCCTTTAAAAGGTAATGCTCTTTCTCAGAAGTTGCTTCCCTCTTTCCATTTGAAAGTATTTCCCATCTTATTTGAGCCTTGGTTGTGCCACCTTTTCTCCGTGTGGTTACAATGTACCTCTCAGTGCTCCTAGGAATATATGCAGCTTTGTATCTTAACTTTCTCCAGGTTTTTCCTACTAACAACTTAATTTTTAAATTGTTTGGGCATTTCTTTGGTCCATCCATCCGGGCATGCACAGAATACATGTTGCATCATATTTCTAGCAGACAAGGGTGTTTGTGCAATTTTTTCAGTACTAATTTAATTAATTAATTGTATTTATTTATTTATTTATTGTCTGATGTGACTTAAGGCCACAGATACCATGCAAAAGCAGTACTGTCAATTCTATGGCGAAAAACATTTCTAGCTGAAGTTAATTAGGTAATATACACTCACCTAAAGGATTATTAGGAACACCTGTTCAATTTCTCATTAATGCAATTATCTAATCAACCAATCACATGGCAGTTGCTTCAATGCATTTAGGGGTGTGGTCTTGGTCAAGACAATCTCCTGAACTCCAAACTGAATGTCAGAATGGGAAAGAAATGTGATTTAAGCATTTTTGAGCGTGGCATGGTTGTTGGTGCCAGACGGGCTGGTCTGAGTATTTCACAATCTGCTCAGTTACTGGGATTTTCACGCATAACCATTTCTAGGGTTTACAAAGAATGGTATGAAAAGGGAAAAACATCCAGTATGCGGCAGTCCTGTGGGCGAAAATGCCTTGTTGATGCTAGAGTTCAGAGGAGAATGGGCCACTGATTCAAGCTGATAGAAGAGCAACTTTGACTGAAATAACCACTCGTTACAACCGAGGTATGCAGCAAAGCATTTGTGAATCTTGAGGCGGATGGGCTACAACAGCAGAAGACCCCACCGGGTACCACTCATCTCCACTACAAATAGGAAAAAGAGGCTACAATTTGCAAGAGCTCACCAAAATTGGACAGTTGAAGACTGGAAAAATGTTGCCTGGTCTGATGAGTCTCGATTTCTGTTGAGACATTCAGATGGTAGAGTCAGAATTTGGCGTAAACAGAATGAGAACATGGATCCATCATGCCTTGTTACCACTGTGCAGGCTGGTGGTGGTGGTGTAATGGTGTGGGGGATGTTTTCTTGGTACACTTTAGGCCCCTTAGTGCCAATTGGGCATCGTTTAAATGCCACGGCCTACCTGAGCATTGTTTCTGACCATGTCCATCCCTTTATGGCCACCATGTACCCATCCTCTGATGGCTACTTCCAGCAGGATAATGCATCATGTCACAAAGCTCGAATCATTTCAAATTGGTTTCTTGAACATGACAATGAGTTCACTGTACTAAAATGGCCCCCACAGTCACCAGATCTCAACCCAATAGAGCATCTTTGGGATGTGGTGGAACGGGAGCTTCGTGCCCTGGATGTGCATCCCACAAATCTCCATCAACTGCAAGATGCTATCCTATCAATATGGGCCAACATTTCTAAAGAATGCTTTCAGCACCTTGTTGAATCAAGGCCACGTAGAATTAAGACAGTTCTGAAGGCGAAAGGGGGTCAAACACAGTATTAGTATGGTGTTCCTAATAATCCTTTAGGTGAGTGTATAGTATAAGCATTAAGTATGTTTGCAACGAACAGTGCAGTGGTATTAAACCACACAGATTCCTTACCTGCACAATTTCAGATGTGGTTACACTCTTACATTATTTACAGGGAGAATGTTTGTCCAAATGCCATATTGTGAAAAAGCATGCAATTGATGACATGGTCACTTTTCATGAAAAAATTATACCAGTTATTTACTGGTCAACTAAGTAACTAAGTTTAGAACGTTTTTCAGTGTTCTTTGATTTAATGTTCATGCCACAGAATTTTCAGTAAAGTTTAATACATGCTTGCACAAAAAAAAAAAAAAAAAAAAAAATTGCAATGCATTTGAATTCTATTTGTTAAAAATACTGATTTTTTTTTTTTTTTTTTTTTTTTTTTTTGAGCTGTAGGGAAGATGACATCATTTTTGTGAAACTTGAGTTATTTTTTCATTGTACATTGAGAAACCTAAAAGAGAATAATTGTTCTGGAAGTATTTATAAGAAAATAATTTAAACATTCAATTACACCTCATCAGAGACTGGTGTGTTGATGCTAGATTACATTCCCTGAAATACAAAATTGATGAAGGATATTCACTTGAACTCTGTGATATATTATTTAAGGGACCAAGGACCACATCAAAGTTGAACATCTCCAATTCCCTCTCCATTTTTTTATCCATGCTAACATGAGATGGAATCTAAAAAGCTTGAAACCTTCATCAACATTACAATATAAAATTGACATTTTATAATGATTTTTCTTTTCTTTTCATTTTTATAAACATTTTTATTTCAAATGTAAAGTTTTTGTGGAACGTATTATTGTATGATGATGATGATGCAATATAGCCTCTAGCCACAAATTTTCCAGAACTTTTCAGATATAAATTTTGAATACCTCAAACTGAATACATTCAAGGCAAAGGAACATAGAGAAATATATAGATATATAAAATCTAAGATATAGAGAAGTAGTCTAGTCTACTCACAAAATCACATGAACACATATACAAACAACAGAACAGTTATATTAGTGCTATGTATCCTGAGAGAGTAAACAATCCTGTTTTGGCAACAGTATTGATTTCAAACATAAGTATATGCAATGATTTATTTTTAGTGTCAAAACAGAGAAAGTAGGCTACAGATTGTTCCAGTACTCAATTTCAAGTTGTGAATCATTTAAATAAAGTTGTTATTAATGTGAATAGGAGAAAAATCAGATGTGACATCTTTATACACCGATCAGCCACAACATTAAAACCACCTGCCTAATATTGTGTAGGTACACCTCGTGCCACCAAAACAACTCCAACCCGCATCTCAGAATAGTAGTACTAAACTATTACTAAATGTTAATAAATACTTAGCACTTTTTTCTAAACACTATGGTCCTAATAAAGTGCCAAATGTTGTCTTTTGCTGTTGTAGCCCATCCACCTCAAGGTTCGACGTTTAGTTTTTTCTGAGATGCTATTCTACTCACTACAATTGTACAGAGTGGTTATCTGAGTTACTGTAGACTTTGTCAGTTCGAACCAGTCTGACCATTCTCTGTTGCCCTCTCTCATCATAAAGGCATTTCTGTCCACAGAACTGCCCCTCACAGGATGATTTTTGTTTTTGGCACCATTCAGGGTAAATTCTTGAGACTGTTTTGTGTGAAAATCCCAGGTAATCAGCAGTTACAGAAATACTCAAACCAGCTCATCTGTGGGGGCCTGGGTAGCTCAGCGAGTATTGACGCTGACTTCTGTAGCGGGTACAGGATCTCCGTATCTGCTGACAGTTAAGCATTCCCAGCAATCTGTGGAATGGTGAAATAAACACAGGACAACAATGTGTGTGTGATCAGCACTGGTCTTGCTGGGTTATCACGAACAACGCAGCAGACCCATCACAACACACTGCACTTCCATAGCACCCTCTACTGGTCTGACAGAACCACCATTCCCTCAATGTATTTTTACATATAGAGACGATATTAATTTTCCAATTTGTGACGAACCAACAATTGGGGCATCACAATACCCCCCCAAGTTCGAATCCGGCATACTGTGTGACTCCAGCCAGGTCTCCTAAGCAACCAAATTTGCCCAGTTGCTAGGGAGGGTAGAGTCACATGGGAGAGTCCTCGTGGTCACAATTAGGGGTTCTCACTCTCAATGGGGTGTGTGGTAAGTTGTGCGTGGATCGCAGAGAGTAGCATGAGCTTTACGTGCTGTGAATGTCTGCAGTGTCATGAGCAAGCCACATGATAAAATGTGCGGATTGACGGTCCCTTAAGTGGAGGCAACTGAAACTTGTCCTCCGCCACCCAGATTGAGGTGAGTAACCGCGCAACCATGAAGACCTTAGTGGAAATTGGGCATTCCAAATTGGGAGAAAAGGGGATAAATAAATAAAAATAAAAAAACACAGCCCATCTGGCCCAACAATCATCCATGCGATTATCTAATCAGCCAATTGTGTGGCAGCAAAGCAGTGCATAAAATCATGGAAATCACAAAAAAAGTTGTTCGGGAAGAATCACAGGCCATGCTGGATATGGAGGTATTAGAAGAATCCTACAGTGACTGGGCCAGCCCAGTGGTGTTGTTTCTATCAGGAAGACTCACAGACTTGAGTGAAATTTAAGATGACATTTATTTTATGAATATAAAACAGAAAAGTAATGTCTCTCTTTGGCATAGGCCCCATCTGGCGGTCTGAAGAAGTTGTACTCGGAACCGTCATATCCTGCCAGAGATAGGAGGCAGGGGCGAGAAGCCGACACCTGTGCAGGATTGGACTCAACTGGTGGTTGAGCACACTGAAACAGCAATGTGATAGATTGTGAGCAGACTTATAAAGCAATGGCTTACATGTGTTTGGTTGGGAATTACCCAGCTAATGGTGCAATGATGTACAGCTGCTAGTCTATTTCCGAAGAGTGATGGCTCGGTCTCGTTCTGTATGGATTATAGAAAAGTCAATGCAGTGTCTAATTTTGATGTATACCTGATGCCTTGGATTGATGAGTTGCTTGATTGGTTAGGCACGGCTCACTTTTATTTGACACTGGATTTAACATAGGGTTATTGGCAGATCCCCTTAACTACCATGTCCCGTGAAAAAAAAAAAAATAATTTTTGCACCATTTGGCTTACACCAATTTGTCACCCTTCTTTTCAGTTTGTTTGGGTCCCCAACCATGTTTCAGTGGCTCATGGACAGGATCCTCATACCGCACACCGCTTTCACTGCTGCCTATCTGGATGGCATCATTATTTACATTAATGATTGGCAGCGGCACCTGCAGCATCTGAGGGTTGTCCTGAAGTCGCTGAGATGGTTGAGACTCACGGCAAACCCTAAGAAGTGTACAACTGGATGGGTGGAAATACAGTATCTGAGCTTCCACTTGGGCCATGGACAGGTGCGGCCCCAAATTGATGAGACCACAGCAATTGCAGCCTGCCCGAGACCTAATACCAAAAAAGAGGTGAGACAGTTCTTGGGACTGGCTGGCTATTATTGGAGGTTTGTGCGTAATTATTCGACCGTCACCAGCCTGTTGACTGATCTTACTAAAACGGGCACACCGGATCCAGTCCAGCAGATGGAGCAGTGTCAGCAGGTGTTCACGTGAGTGTAAGTGAACAGCGAGAGTGTGTGTTGGAGAGCATTCCACTATAAAGCATAACATTTGTGTGTACATATAAAAGACTCATGTTGGATTACCTGGCTCCCACTTCCTCCTTGAGAGAAACAAAGTACCTTGTCACAATTACTGTACATATCAGAGCTGAAAATTGAAGGAGGAAAACATTATTGTGGGGATGTGCTTGTTTGTGCTTCAGAACAGTTGGTAATGATGATATATATTATTTTTACATTGCATTCGAAGATTATATTTGGCTTAAAATTGGATGAAAGAGAGAATTTCTATCTATAGTTGACAGCAAAAGCCTCTTCCATATAATAATTGGTCCACTTTGAGATTTGGGTGTTTACAGTGGTGTTTTTTTCCGCCAATTCAATCATGTGATCATGAAGTCTCATTATTTCATAGACCTCTCATATCATTGCCAATAAGGGAACCCAATCAAATTGTGTGTGTGTGTGTGTGTGTGTGTGTGTGTATAGAGAGAGAGAGACATGTGCTGTCTCAGTGTCATGTCTTTTCCATTCACAGCATGTGATGCACATGAAAAACCCTGAGTGACAAAAGTCTGATTACACATCTCTTTCTCTCATCCATCTTGGTCATCTTTTCTTTTACTAATTTTTACTCATTCATTTCAGTCCTCTCCCCTCCAAATTTCTCTCTCTAATTCTACCTCACTATTTCTCTACATCTCTTGCTGTTCCTCCCTCTCTATTGACATACCTATTGTCATACCCCCATTTACTGCTACTTTTTGTTTTTATCAGACCATTTAATGTTTACACTTTATATTTCCAGGGCAGCTGTAAGGGATTTGCTCAGTTACATCGTCAAAGCTTCAAATGTAGCAGTTCCCCAATCATGCTCTAATAACTGTCCCATCACTCATTCCTTCTCACCATTCCTCTCTATACATTAATCCTCCATCTCTCTTCATATTAATCTAAAAGTAGAGATCACAAAAGCACAGACATACTTTATTTCCTTCCCTGCTAAAAAGACATACATGGCTTCACCAGCTTGGCCACCACCAAACTAGCACTAAAAAGCCTGGAACAGCTTTAGAATTCATTTCATACCTGTCTAAGCTGGTCTTTTCAGCAGGGTCATACCACACCTGGACCAAACTTTTCCGTTTCCACTAGATTATTGGAGTGCAATTAGCTGTGCTGTGTGGCAGGAGTAATTTACACCTAGTGCATTTAGTCACTCTGCTAAATCTGTCCAGCCAACAAATTACATGTGTGTAATTATCTATGGTGATATATAGTTATTTGGTTTCAACACAAAATGCCTTTTCCAAGGCTTCAGACTCTTTTACCTTTCCAAACTTAAAAGGATTGTTCACCCAAAAATGAAAATTCTCTAATCAATTACACACCCTCGTGCCATCCCAGATGTGTATGACTTTCTTCTGCTAACTACAAATGAAGATTTTAAGAATATATCAGCTCTGTAGGTCCTCAAAATGAAAGTTAAGGGGTACCAAAATGTTTAAGCTCCTAAAGGATATAAAGGCAGCATAAAAGTAATTCATTAGACTCCAGTGGTTAAATATGTGTTAACAGATCAATTTTGAAGTCCTTTTTTACTATTTATCTCCACATTCTCTTTCTCTTCCACATCCTTCTTCTTTTGTTTTTGGTGATTCACATTCTTCGTGCATATCGATACCTATTGGCAGGGAGTAGAATTTATGGAATAACTGACTTAAATATTGTCTGTTTCTCACACATACTTATTATATCTGTAAAATTTCTGTCTGAATTGAATGAACTTCTTACTGTTATTTCATCTCTTTGTTCTGCTATGATTATGTTAGGGGATTTTAACATTCATGTGGATACAAATTGTTCTTACACCTCGGAGTTTAACTCTGTATTGAACTGTTTTAGTTTGACACAGCATGTTGACTTTCCTACTCACACTCATGGCCACACTTTGGATCTGCTCTGCTCTTTTGGTCTGAATGACATCTCTGTCTCTGGTTCCATCTCTGGTGTCTCTGACCATAAGCTCATTGAATGCCGCCTTCATGTGATCACTCCTCCTCCCTCCTTAGAGAAAACAGCTATTACATGTCGTAACATCAGGTCAATTGACCACAGCATGTTTGCTGCCTCTATACAGGCCTCGCCACTGTCTGACCTTGATGAGCTCTCGTCCGCGGATGACTTGGTTGCTACGTATAATGGCACCCTGACCAGCCTGCTTGATAGCTTAGCCCCGGTTAGGACTATGCTTGTACCAGTAAACCGTACATGCCCCTGGTTCACCCCTGAGCTCAGGCAACTAAAGGCCGCTGGCCGCCGTCTCGAACAGCTATATAAGAAAACAGGCCTTACAATTCACTCCATGCTCTACACCGAACATACTCAGACATATAGGGATGCCCTCAATGCTGCCCGCTCAAACTATTTCTCATCACTCATAACCTCCTCAATGTCCAGGCCTAAAACCCTGTTCAGCACCGTGGACAAACTTCTTAAACCCCCTGTCACTGCCTGTTCTAAGACCCCTGAGCAGTGCCTTCTTACACTTTTTTGATGATAAAATTAGCCAAATTTACCACTGCTTCAACCCAAATGCTATCTCTCTTTCTTCTCCTCCCTCTCTTGGCCCTCAGCTTTCCCTTTTCACCGCCATAGACTCCCTCACTATCACTGACATCATAAATAACTAACTCCTCATCGTGTCAGCTCGACCCTGCCCCCACCCCTCTACTTAAAGCATGCATCGCATCCTTATCTGAACCCATCACTCTGATTGTAAACACCTGCCTCAACTCTGGTGTTGTGCCTGCTGCACTCAAGACTGCTGCAGTCACACCCATTCTCAAAAAACCGGACTGCGACCCCACATCACTACTAAACTACCGCCCTATCTCCAACCTCCCTTTCCTGGCCAAGGTACTGGAAAGAGTGGTGGCCTCACAACTACACACCTTTCTTAATCACCATGACCTGTATGAGCCTTTTCAATCTGGCTTCCGTTCATGTCACAGTACTGAGACTGCCCTTCTACGCATAGTTAACGACCTTCTACTGTCTGCTGACTCTGGTTCACTTAACATTCTCATCCTCCTTGACCTTAGTGCTGCTTTCGATACCATCAACCACAATTGCCCGTCTGTCTGCTATTGGTGTTTCTGGCACAGCCCTCAATTGGTTCCAGTCATACCTCTCCAACAGAAAGCAGTTTGTAACACTTGGTCCACATCAGTCTTCCAAGTCCCCTGTCACCCGTGGTGTCCCCCAGGGTTCTGTACTTGGGCCCCTCCTCTTTCTCGTATACATCCTCCCCATTGGCCCGATTATACGCAGTCATGGTCTTAACTTCCACTGTTATGCAGATGATATCCAACTCTATTTTACAACTCCCTCTCCCTCTGACCCACCACCATGCTCCCTCACTGACTGCCTGTCTGACTTAAAACTATGGATGCATAAAAATTTTCTCAAAATCAATACAAGAAAAAAACAAAATTCTGCTGATTGGCTCTAAAAGCATCCTTGACAAATTTCCCAGTCTCACTCTTAACATTGATGGTTCACCTGTCCACCCTACCTCTGTTGTTAAAAACCTCGGCATTTTGCTTGACTCCACCCTTAGCTTTGATCCTCATATCAAATCACTCACTAAGACTGCCTTTTTTTCACCTCCGTAACATTGCTCGCCTTCAACCCTTCCTCTCTGTTAGTGATGCACAGACCTTGGTTAACTGCTTCATTATGTCCCGTCTAGACTACTGCAACTCACTTTTTCTTGGTCTCCCTGTTAAATCACTTCAAAGATTACAATATATTCAAAACTCGGCAGCCAGGCTCCTCACTCATACCAGACGATCATCACACATCACCCCCATTCTCCACCAACTCCACTGGCTACCAGTTCCGTCCCGGATCAAATACAAAGTAATACTACTCACTTTCAAAGCCCTGCACAACCTTGCTCCACCCTACATCCGCGACCTACTGACACCGTACACTCCTTCCCGCTCACTCAGATCCTCTGATCAAAATCTCTTGGCTATCCCCCGCTCCAGACTTTCCACCCTGGGTGGCAGGTCATTCAGTGCCTTGGCCCCCAAACTCTTGAACCGCCTCCCACAACCTCTTCGTGTCTGTACTTCTTTATCACTCTTTAAAGCACATCTCAAGACCTTTTTGTTCAATGATCATTTCTCCATTCCAAACTCATAGCTTTATACAGATAACCTGTCTTGTTTTGGTTGCTTGTTGTTGTGTTTCCTTGTCTTCTCACTATGTAAAGCGACCTTGGGTTTGAGAAAGGCGCTATATAAAATAAACTTATTATTATTATTATTATTATTATTATTATTATATAACTTCTGAAGATCTAGATTTAACCAATGGAGTTTTATGGATTACTTTTATGCTGCCTTTACATGCTTTTTGGAGATTCAAAATTGTGGTACTCATTCACTTGCATTGTACATACCTAGAGAGCTGTAAATGCCCCTTTAAAAACCTTTGTTTGTGTTCAGCAGAAGAAAGAAAGTCATACATATCTGGGATGGCATGAGGATGAGTAATTGATTAGAGAATTGTCATGTTTGGGTGAACGATCCTTTTAAGCTGTAATGTCTAATTATGGTTTGCATGTGAAATTATGAATTTACTGGCAATTAAATGAGCAGCATGTCTCACTTTAAATGTCTTATTTTGACCTGATTAGGCTTGACACCTGGCTTGATTACTTGAGGTTCCTAGTCGTAGCCACAGTTAGTAACTCTATGTCCATGTGTTCCTATTTCTCAACCCTATTTATCATTAAAGAAAGGTTCATTCGCAGCCCTGCTGTATATATTATTTCTAACAGCTCACTGCTACAAATTATGCTACTCAAGTTTCCCTTTAAATATCTAAAGAGACACTTAGGATGGAGAAAAATCTCAGTAAATGAAATAATAAAATGGAACAGATAAATTAATGTCTGTTACATTGTTATGCCTTTCAGGACTCAGAGTGCTCTTTTATAGCTTGAGTAACTCCTTACAATCAATTGGGAGAAAATGACAACATGAATGTAGTTGCATGTAGGCTTTCCTATTCTGTGTTTATACGTTCTTGTTTAGCCACACTGACATAAAGGCTTGCCAATTTAGGGGAATTTGAGTGAGTACAGTCAGGTCTCTTTGATAAATAGGTTACTTTCTGGTTAAGTATGGGGACATAAAGCCCACGAGGAATAGGATAAACTGCATAAACATGCCTCTAAACCAGGTAAATAGCTGTGGCCAGGGGTGCTTATATGGGCTGAAGCCCAGGGGCCTACAACTCCCCTTGGGCCTGGCCTACAACTCCCATGGGGCCCAGCGTGAGACGTGGTAGTTGACATGGTAACAGTGCACATGGTAACCCCCCCAGTGGACCAGTGAGCCCATGGGCCCAGAGGTACCTTAAAGTACCCCTGGCTGTGGCACAGCCTCTCTTGACCCAAAAAGTCTCTCAAATGCTAACTCAAATATCCATATGTACTGTATGACTCACCAAATAAATTTGTCTAGCTCTTTTTCTTTCTCTCCCTAAATGTTCTCCACAAATGATCCCTATCAAGGAAATTATTTTACATTGAAGTGTTATTGCCATTGCTGTAAATGCAATGTGAGGTTTAAACAAACCAACAAATTATAACAAAATGGTCTTATTGTAAAACAAAAACAAATGTGAAGAATACAAATGTATTGAGGTGAATTTTGTGTATGCATACAGAATGCATGTACATGCTTTGATATGTGGGTGTGTGTATCTACTGTGAGGAAAATATACGTCACAAAAGACAGAGATGGAAAGAGAAAAAAAGCATTTCATCCTGACTGAGTTACAGGATGCATTGCAAACATACTTTACTCAAAACTATCAGCAGCTCAGCTCAGCACAGCATGAGTGAAAGGCATAGGGGCAACAACACATTCCTCTGCCAGACTGATTATCACCAAGCTCATGTTGATAAAGCAGTTCTCCTCTTTCTTTGACTGATGCCTTTTCTTTTGTGGATAGTGTCACAGTGGGACCAAAACTGTACAAGGCTATTTCTGGGTTATATATCACATGATCCCAGTGTTTCATCTGATGGCTTTTATTCATACATCTATCAAAATTAAGACTTGAAACTCAAACTGACTGAAACCTATTGGTTGGTAGATCAATAAAAATAAAGAATTTGGAAAATAATTTAGATTTCTTTTTATCCTGATTGAAAATTCTGTGTAGTCAAAGAAAGACAATTACAAAGAATATCCTAAACTGAATCTGACAGGCATCTGATTGCATGAAAGTAAAACGTAATCCATGAATAATCAAATAAAGGCACTCACTAGAGTGTAAACAACCATTGTATTCCAAACCAGTTACAGATTAAAAAAGCATTAGGTGAAAAAAAATGTTAAACCATCGTCGTGCCTCCAAATAAGATTTTACTAAGGCCTTACATATGCTCAGAAATGGCCCTGCTTTGGCATATGTAAAACAACTGCGCTTGTTATCCAACAGAACATCAGGTAGCACTGGAACTTGATAAAAGCCTGCCATCTTATGGCAAACTGTCATACTAGCTGTATCATTTGAATTTTTCAAAAAAAAATAAAAATTTCCCCCTTAATCCCCTGACATGTCGCATTCAACTGCCTTTTTGTCAGATTACCGCACATTTTGAGTCCTGCTTAGTAAAATATATGTAGATCTGTTCCCTTTTCGCCTTATAAATTGGTCTCTTTTGCTCCTAAAGAAAAAAACATCTCACGGCATATTACATACTGTGACTCCTTTCTCCATGTACTATACAAACCTCCAACAGACATTTGCATGCTAAAAGCAACACACTTCCTCATGCTCCCCATGTTGAATAAGGTTTTCCAAAGCTCTTTCCATTCCCATCAGATCTGCTAAAAGCAACTAAGCACATTATTACCATCAAATTTCCATCATTTAGCAAGCTAACATAACTGACAGTTTATCTGCAAATTAAAGAACTGGAGCAAACTGAATATACAAACTTGTCAGAAAATCTGAAAATACGAACTTGCACAATGAGAAATCAGAGCATAGCCATTAGATAAAACATCACTTCGAGCATATTCAATGAGAAAACAACTGTCCAATTATAAAAGTATTAACAAATTAAATTAAAAAAAAAGATGGTGGCTGGACACTGCTGGCTCTGAAATGTGATGTGAACAAATTAATCTCACCATATGACTGACTGTTCTGTTTTATGACAATTAGCAAAACATAGACACAATCCACCAATGTTCAGTCCTAAATCTAAATTTAAGTACAAATACTTAAGGGCATGGTGCTAGTCTATTTTTCTAAACTACATATACAAACACTTTACATCACATTCATTACATATAATATAATATATTACATATAATATAATATATATATATATATATATATATATATATATATATATATATATATATATATATATATATACACACACACACACACACACACATATACTGTATAGAGTATATACAGTATATATACAGAATATATATTACATCATAAATACTTCTTTAGCAACAACAAATTAATATGCTTTGCTTAACTTCAAATACAGATACAGAAAAAGTTAACAATTGTGTATTTATATTATGTCCTATTATTTTTACACGTCATATGCAACTTAAAAAAAAACAACCAGAATAAATACATATTATATAACTATGTGAAATGAGAGAAAAATTTGTCTTAGTCAAGCTTGACTTTGACAAATTAGCATTGTATTGTTATCAGGGAACAAGATATTAACGGCGTCCATGTGAAATGTCAAATGACACCAAAATTGCCCATTACCTCCCTAGACAACCCAACTCTGTTCAAAATGCATGATTTTGTAATTTTACCTGACACTCCATTCTGCTTATTGAGGTGTGATCTGATGCACAAAATTGGTGCTAAGATATCATTTGAATCTAACTTTTTGAAACTTATATTTTCTTCAGTGTATTTTCAGTCTGTGTGTACAGGAATTTGTGGTGAAGTGCTCAGCTCAACATCTGTAAAGTCTTCTGATGTGAAACAGGAACTACTAAATGTCAACCCAGCATTGTGGGCCACCCACAAAGATGAGGCTGGCCTAATTGACGTTAGACCATACATGGCTAAACTTCAGTCTAACATACAGTATACTGCAAAGGAGGTATTGGTCCAATAATACAACGGTTGCTGTCACAAGGTATATTGAGACCAACCAATTCACTATATAATACACCTATCAATCCTGTCAAAAAGGCTAATGGTACATAGCAACTAACACAAGATTTGTGGAAAATTAATGAATTGTTGCATTGTCTCCTGTGGTGGCAGATGTGTACACAAATATTAATTCAGATCCAGCAGATTTTAATGTTATTGATCTGTGTTCTGCCTTTTTACAGTGTGCCAGTCACGCAGTCCCTGTTTGCGTTCACGTACAGAGGCCGACAATACACATGGATAAGAATGCCCAAGGGATTTAGAGACTCGTCTGCTGTAGTGCACGCTACTTTAAAAGATACCAAACTGCCACGACAGACCTGTCTGCTGCAATACGACATCCTGGTTTTAAGGTGTTAAATGACAAGCTGCAATGGGTGAAACCGAGAGTTGACTATCTAGGTTATGAGCTGCAGAAAGGAACAGTGTCTCTCCACACATAGAGTCAAAACAATAACCACCTTTCAGCATCTGCCAACAAAGACCTAAATGCTAATTTTTGGTACAAGACACAGAACGCATTGTTATTTCACACCCTATGACTGTACACACCTTGCATCAGGTAGGAGCAATAATGCATAATATTACTACAAAACACATGACAGCACAACATCAGTCGCGTTATGAGGCTATTTTGTTGTCTACTGCTATTCTGACTATTAAACCAACCTCTGTTGTGGATGGTCCAACTTTGTCATTGCATAAGTTGTTAACCAATGGCCAGTTATCTGATGACTCATATAATTGCTTGGATCATCTGCCCTGGTGTTGGTGTTTCATGGTGTTTCTCATGTGTCAAAAGAAAAAGTAATCTAGTCTATTAATCAAACTTATTGCATAAACTGGGTATGCAACGCATAAATTTCATCCTGGATTCATGTTTAACGTGTGCACAGAATAACAGACATAAGCCTATAAAACACAAGGCATTACTGCATCTGGAACTACAGTAGCATAGTGTTGAAGGAGGCACATAGACGTAGGCTTGAAGGTAAGAGAACTTTTAATGGCCACAGAGTCGTACACAACTTCCTCCTTACAACAATACAAACTTTCTCATACAGTCAATGATTCTTCTCTTAAGGCAACACACGACAACACTGGACTGTCGTGTGTGTACTGCTCTCTCTCCCAACTGGAGGTTCTGTGGCCACTTTTATGCCATTCTCCCATTCTCACTGAAATCAGAGACAGGTGTTAGACATAATTTGGCTCAGGTGCAAGCGCCCTTACCGCTTTCTCCCCCGGACGGACGCTTGACCACGCCCCCGCTGCCACACATTCCAACATCTTCAAATTGATTTTACCCACATGCTGCACTTTCAAAACAATAAAATATTATTAGTCATTGTGAACCGCTTCTCCAAGTGGACGGAAGCATTCCCGCATGCGAGGGAAAATTCGTGGTTACCATTTTAGCGAAGGAAATAATAGAGAGGTTCAACATCTACAGTCAGCTGGTGTGGTGGAGAGAACTAACCGCACTCTAAAAGAATGCCTACACAAGGCCTGTACTGAAACAGGAAGAACATGGGTTGATGTATTGCCCACTCTGTTGACTGAGCTCAGAATGTCACCATACTCTACCTCAATTCTCTAAATTTTAAATACTAATGGGTAGGCCTTTCCTGACCCCAAGGGTCAAAGGCCACGCTGCCTTTATCTCCACAGGTGACACTGAGGTGGTGATTGCAGAATATTTGGTTTTCCTCATTAAGGCATTAAGTGGCATAAATGGTGATGTCTCTCTCTCTCTTTCCCTCTGCCTGCATTTTGTTTCATTAACATAATTAATGCAGAATCTTTATGTATGTCTTTCCAAATAGGGTAATGATAAATCTCATTGAATAATGTAGTTAATGTACTGCTTTTCCTGTTCTTACAAAGATATACAAGGATCTCTGATGCATACTTAAGTGTCTGTGTCATGCATTTCTCCCCTCACGAGGATCCGGATCGAGACGGAGACTGCAGACCTCACTTGATACTTTGGGGCCAATCCTGAAAATTTCTAACACCTAGTTTGTGTTATAATGCCTTTTTTAGGCAGAGGAACACTTATTAACTGGTACAAATCTGCTGCTATGGGTTTCGTTTTATAACTTGTCCATAGCCCACCAATTGATTCATCTTTTCAATAATTGTATTTATTTATTCTCTGTTGCATCTTTATTGGAAAGAAAAGTGGAAATAACAGGAAATGAATTGCCAGCTGGACACAAACCTCTAACCAGCACGAGCACCACAGAACATGTTGTAAACAGCATGTTGCTCCACCACAGCCCCAAACTTTTAATTTATTTTAACAGGGTATCTATGCTCATTCTGGATCTCATTCCACGTAATTGGTCAAATGTTTTGCTGTTGCTGTTGATTTACTTTATTGTAACTTTTGATATGAAATGACATCTTACATTTACATTTATTCATGTGGCAGACACTTTTATCCAAAGCGACTTACAAAAGAAGAAAAACATAAGCGAATCATCTTAAGGAGACAGTGGTACGAAAAGTGCCATACTACAAAGTTTCACTATCATCAGAATAGTATACAAAACCGATTTAAGTGCAACGAGAATTAATTAATTTATTTATTTATTTTTAAGTGTCTGGTTAAATGCTCTTGGAAAAGATGTGTTTTTAGCCGTTTTTTGAAGATAGAGAGTGAGTCAGCTTCAAGGATTGAGTTGGGGAGGTCATTCCACCAACGTGGTATGATAAAACTGAAAGTCCGGGAAAGTGTTTTGGTGCCTCTTTGTTTTGGTACAACAAGGCGACGTTCCTTAGCCGACCCCAGGCTTCTGGTGGGAACGTAGCTCTGCATAAATGTTTTTAGGTATGCTGGAGCAGACCCAGTGACTGTTTTGTATGCCAGCATCAGGACCTTGAATTTAATACGTGCATGAACCGGCAGCCAGTGGAGAGAGACAAAGAGTGGTTTAACATGTGCTCTCTTTGGTTCATTAAAGACCAGACGTGCTGCTGCATTCTGGATCGTTTGCAGAGGTCTAATTGCACATGCAGGGAGGCTTGCAAAGAGAGCCTTACATTAGTCCAGTCTAGTTATGACAAGTGACTGAACAAGCAGTTGTGTGGCATGTTCAGAGAGGAAAGGTTTTATCTTCCTGATATTGTAGAGTGTAAATCTACATGATCTTGCAGTCTTTTAGTTGTGGTTTGTGAAATTTAGCTCGTCATCAATGGTTACCCCTAGATTTCTGACCATTTTGGAAGGCGACACTGTAGTTGGACCCAGCTGCACAGTGATGTTGTGTTCAACATCAGGGTTGGCTGGAAAGACAAGGAGTTCAGTCTTGGCTGGGTTGAGTTGCAGGTGGTGTTCCTTTATCCAGGCTGAGATGTCTGCCAGACAGGCAGCGATTTGAGCGGTCACTGTGGTGTTGTTGGGCTGGAAAGACAAGTAGAGTTGCGTGTCACCAGCAGTGGTAAGAGAAACCATGTGACTGGATGATGGGTCCTAATGACGTTGTGTATATGGAGAAGAGAAGTGTCCCAAGCACTGAACCCTGAGGTACCCCAGTAAGTAACTGATGTGGCTTGGATACCTCACCTCTCCAGGCTACCTTGAAAGATCTACCTGAGAGATAGGAGTTGGACCAGCCAAGCACAGTTCTGGTGGTGCCCAGTTTAGAGAGGGTGGAGAGTAGGATCTGATGGTTGACTGTGTCAAAGGCTGCAGAAAGGTCCAAAAGAATCAGAACGGATGATCTGGATTCAGCTTTCGCCTGTCTCAGCGACTCCATGACAGACAGCAGGGCAGTCTCAGTGGAGTGTCCACTTTTGAAGCCTGACTGATTGTCATCCAGCAGCTTGTTCTGTGAGAGATAGGCAGAGATCTGATTGAAAACTGCCCTTTCAAATGTTTTTGCCATGAATGGGATGAGAGAGACTGGTCTGTAGTGTACTATCTGTGTGGGGTTAAGTGCAGGTTTTTTCAGCAGCGCGTTTACTTGAGCCTGCTTAAATGTAGTGGGAAAAGTGCCTTCAAGAAGAGATGTGTTAATTATGTGTGTAAGTGCAGGTAGGATGGTTGGAGAGATGGCCTGTAGAAGGTGTGATGGAATGGGGTCAAGGGAACAGGTGGTGGGGTGGTTGGACAGGAGGAGTTTTGAGACCTCAGTGTCAGTTAAAGGAGAGAACATAGAGAAAGAAGAGTTGCGTACAGGAGGTGGGTGTTTGACAGGGTGTGGTGCTGTGAATGTATTGCTGATGGCTGTCACCTTATTAGTAAAAATGTGAATCTTAATTCACAAAAAAAATAGTTAAATATCAATTGTAAATATTAAACAGCCCGTTGTTTAGTGATGTGGCGGTCAGTGAGTACTTACTAGTATTGCCTAAAATAGCTCTAAATGTGAGCCAAAACAGTAGGCCTACAACCAGAGCTCCACATTGAATAATATAAACAGCAAGTGAAGAGGCCAACCATTTGTATTAATTCAGTGTTATATGTCAGTATGTGACGATAAATATCAGTCAAATGTTATGAAAATTACTTTGGTAGGAAAACTTACAAAATATTTTTTGAAATTAGTTTGTTGGCACCCTCTAGCGTTTAGTGTCATACTCAAACAGATAAACGCACATATCATAGACATATCTTTTGTAACTATTTTCTCTGGAAAAGTATATACACCCACAATATATGCTCTGATATATGCTAATTTTAGACATATAATACTAAAATGGCCTAACAAATAGTCAACCTTTAACTTTTTTAACCTTAAAATCTTCACAAGAAGCATGATACTTGTTCTGATGTGTATGCAATGTTATACCTCAATCAATACAGTTCCTTTATGATTCTGTTCACTTGGCATTGCATCATTAACTGACACTTATGGGGAATGTCCTTCTAAACAACCTAGTTGAAACCTTTCTACAATAACAGCAATTCTAAAATTGGCTATGGTGTTGAAGCCTCACCCTCATGAAGCTGTCCGGTTTAAAAGCGGGCGCGTAAACACCATTCCTCCGAATTTTCTTCCTTCAAGACAGTGATTCGTCTCTCGTCTTAGAAGCCCTCTACATTTGTTGCCATTGAAAAACACAAACCAGTAGATGGAATCTTTGCAACTTTAGAAGACTCTCCACTCCCCTGCAGTGTTCCGGCGAACACTCTACACCTTGCCGATTGATGCTTCGTTGGTGAATGAGACCTTGCTTCAGAGACACACCTGCTCCACGCAGCACTTTGGCCTGAGGATCCTTTATTGCTATTGCTATCTGGGACCATGCCCACGCAGAGGCAGCTCTCATGGAGACAGACTGCCATCACTGTGAGGGAATGAGTCTCAAGATGCTTCGCTCACGAATCACCCTCGTTCTGATGGATGATTCAGCCTCCCACGCCCTCCCACCCGCCACTTCTGTGACTCCCAAGGGATCATACGAGGAGGCATGGCGGGGACGCGAGGACAAGCAGGATGAATTTATGTTCCAGAGACATTCAAATAGCTTCGCACAGCTACGGCTTAGCGCTGTGAGCCATGAAAGTCACTGCACAGGCCATTGACAAGTCAGTGGGCATCCTGGTGGTTTTGGATCATCACATCTGGCCCTCATGAAAATGTGTGAATAGTCTGCATTATATCATACAATAAACAAACCAAATTGCCCTTTGTCCCATTATGTGGACGCATGGCAAGCACTTATGGGCATTTCCAACTGGGTGCTAAAAACAATCAAGCATGGTTCTATGCAGGTTTGGGGAGTTACGAAACACATATAACAGGATTACGTATTTAAAATAAAAATATTAGTAACTGTATTCCACTACAATTACTATTTAAATCATTGGTATTTTGAATACAGTTACATTCAAAAAGTATTTTGAGTACTGAAGAGTACTTTGCATTTTATTGTCATTTGTTTCATTTAATATTTAGTCCTTTCAGATAGAAAAATTTATACATATAATTTATGTGATCCAAAGTGCATTTGAACAGCAGTGAAACACTTTTGTATGAAGTGTTACATTCATATGAGCAGACAGAGAAGTTTGAAGTAAGTTTGGAGCACAAGAATTAGAAATGAACCTTGTGTAAATTGCCAGCTTTATGCTAAGCTAAAATGCTATTTCTATCCATTTTACATGCACATGTTACCAGGCACGATCATATCTTTTGGATCATAAGGCACGATCATATCAAGTTCGATCATAATTTTTTTCTAGTATGACCTTTGATATTAGGGCAAAAATCTTATTCTTGATCATTTTGTGTTGTTTTCCTGTAAAAATATCAAAAAAAATTTGTTTTAAGACCAACACTGCATAAAATATTTAGGTTTTTCAGAGAATGTATTTTTAACATGTATTTTGAATTAATGTACTGGCAGAGTTTTTAGTCAAAACAAGTGAAAAAAATTTACTAGTGCTGAAGAAGTAATCCAAAGTATTTAGAATACCATCAAGGCATAATTCGTTCCCTGCCAATGCTAAGACTGACACATCGACGACTCCTGTAGAGCGAGTGTCATCTCCTTTCACTGAGGGTGACATATGTCCCAGGCTGTCTGAATTATGGTGCAGACCTATTGTCACGCCAAGGAGCAATGCACTCTTTGTCCCTCACTCAGAAATTTCTGAGGAATGGTGTTTTGTGCACCCGCTTTTATACCAGGCAGCTTTGCGCCTAAATGTGCGGGGCTTAAACACCATAGTCAATTTTAAAATTGCCGTCATTGTAGAAAGGTTTCAACTAGGTTGTGCAGAAGCACCAGAGCATCAGCTTAGTGATGCAATGTCTAGTTCCCTTCATCTCAGGGAACCAAGGTTATATTGGTTACTCAGACCATAGGTAGATCGCATTTAGGCACAGCACAATATATCTTTTTAAATAAAATATTTTGTATGCAATTTTGACAGCATTGCATCTGGTACCTTAACTTGTTCGCCAAAAAACACCTCTGTGGTAATTTTACAGATTATATGCTATTAACATAAGAAGAATCATTGTTCTGGACAGTTAGTTGAGGGGCAGTTTACTTTTTTGGCTCAAGGGTATAATTATTAGCCTCCTGCTAGCTCATTTCTTCAACTTAGCTGACCCTCTCCACTGGCAGTCTAGGTCTTTAGCATAGTACCACCCCAACATTTTGTAATACTACTATACACGGTGTTGGGGAGCAGCTAACTACATGTAGCAACTTTTTCCAGCAAGTAGCAGTGTAGCTAGAACAAACGCTATATCATGTTGGTCAGATTATAACTATTAGCCTTCCTTATTGAATAGAAGCCAAACTTTCACCGGCAAAACGTCAGACGATCTGGCAGTATACTTCTGTCTGCTGATCATAATCGGCTTCTTTTGTAATGACAGATCACAAACAAAAATAGTGAATTGCCGGCATCTACTGAGAGCTTATTACAGCTCACTTGTATAAGAAGAGATTGTCTGATGATTATGTAAAGTGAGCAACCACAGTTTGTTTACTTTTACACAAGGTACTGGGGAAGGTCAATTTGAAAATGATAAAAGAACACTATTTTATTCTTCTATGAAACAAAGAATGTTTCTGACACTTTGTTCTTAATAGATCACACAATATATCACAAATATGTTTATTTAGCTTCTCATCATCTGTGCGTTATTGGGAGCAGTTTTAACTTATAATTTCTAATTTATAACATTTATAAATATACAGTATATATTATTATAATAATTACTATCATGCAGAACTATTAGATTTCTCAATTTCTTAGGATTTAATTAACTATTATTTTCATGCAATATAAATAAAATGATTGGTAAAAGAGATAATTTATGGCATGTATTATTATGCAAAAATCTAGGGTGACAATCTGTCCACTTTTTTTGGACCTAAACAAAGCGAACAATTATTTGTAGAGCAACCTCAGTATGTGTCCTGTAAAGCTGCCACTTGCATGTCAAAAGTCAGAAAATACAATGAGCATGAACCCAGGTAAGGGGAGAAACAAGCCCTGAGTCTTTGTTCACATATTATCCACACTAAATATTATGTAACAAGAACAAAAAATGCCAGCCCAAGGAGAGTTTGTCATAAAAATTGTATCTTTGGGGAGGCTACACCTGGCCACAGCAGGACTGAAAAGTGTGAAGTATAGTATAATTAATTTTTTTTTGTATGGCGTCTGATGGTTTTTGTTTTATTTTATACTGTTGTATTTTATTTTTGTGGCCATTATTAACTGTATTAATGTTACTGTTCATTAAACGTATTTTATTACATTAGTGAAAATTCGGTTTTAATATTACTGGTTTGACAGTAACAAAAAAAAAAAAAATTGTCTCATTAAGCAGGTACTTTTTGATATTTACTTGTAATGTAGCTAACTACTTTTTCAAAAGAGTAGCTTGACTGTAGCTTAACTACTTAAAATTATGAGTAGCTTGTAGCTTGTGAAATTACAATTTCAAAGTAGCTTCCCCAACACTGATATACACAGATCAGCCACAACATTCAAACTACCTGCCTAATATCGTGTAGGTCCCCCACGTGCCACCAAAACAGCCCTGACCTGTCGAGACATCCACAAGACCTCTGAAGGTGTCCTGCGGTATCTTGCACCGACGTTTGCAGCAGATCCTTTAAGTCCTGTAGATTGTCAACACCTTGAACTCTTTCTCATGTTCCTTAAACCATTCCTGAACAATTTTTGTAGTGTGGCAGGGTGCATTATCCTGCTGAAAGAGGACACTGCCATCAGGGAATACGTTGCCATGATAGGGTGTACATGATCTGCAATAATATTTAGGTAGTTGGTATGTGCCAAAATAATATCCACATGAATGCCTGGACCCAAGTTTTTCCAGCAGCACATTGCCCAGAGCATCACACTGCCTCTGCTGGCCTGCCTTCTTCCCATAGTGATACTGCTGCCATCTCTTCCCCAGGTAAATGACGCACACTCACCCGGCCCTCCACATGATCTAAAAGAAAACGTGATTCATAAGACCAGGTCACCTTCTTCCATTGCTCCATGGTCCAGTTCTGACGCTCACGTGCCCATTATAGGCACTTTTGGCGGTGGACAGGGGTCAGCATGGGCACTCTGCAGCTACACAGCCCCATCAGCTGTCAGCTGTGAGGCACTGTGTGTTCTGACACCTTTCCATCATGGCCAGCATTACATTTTTCAGCAATTTGTGCTATAGTAGCTCTTCTATGGGATTGGACAAGAAAGGCTAGCCTTCACTCCCCATGTACATCAATGTGCCTTAGGCACCCATGACCCTGTTGCCGGTTCACCAGTTGTCCTTCCTTGGACCACTTTTGGTAGGTGCCTTGGAGATGCTCTGACCCAGTCATCTAGCCATCACAATTTGGCCCTTGTCAAAGTCGCTCAGATCCTTTTCTGTCAGAATTTTCCTGCTTCCAACACATGAAATAGGTAATTCTTCGTAATTTTTGCATTGGATTCTTCTGATTCCACTCTCTCTGCAACCAGCAATGTCTTTTAATAATTGTATTCTTGTTCGCAGCACATTCTTATTTTTTGATTATTTTCTTGGCCTTACCCATCATGCATGGTGTCCCCATTTGAGGACTTTAAGCATTATCATTAACTGTACACTCTCTCTAGGATTTCACTGAAACCCACAGAAGAAACAAAGAGTGATCCTGTATAAGTAACCAATATCTGTACTGGTCTACACTTAAAATATTCTCCGTGGTGGTGTCAGCCTCACCCTTGGCAACAGTTAACACACAGGCACAGAAGTCACTTGAACTGCATTAACTACCAGTGGAGGAGAATACAAAAGGAGCACAAAAAGGTGAGTACCATCTCCCAATCTAAAACTGACTTCATTATTTAAAAGGACCAACTGAATCGGACAACCCAACTCTCCGTACCTGAAGAGAAAGAATAATTTACCTGCAGCCATACACAAGATTTCTATGCTCAGTAGATGGGATTGCATCTTGCCACTTCACTTTTTGTTCCCCCCCAAAAAAAACTTTTTTGCAGTAATTTCCTAGATTACATACTCAGATTAAAGGTGAACTCAATTGTTTTTTCCTCATTAAAAAGTTTAACTCCTAAGGACATTAAATGTAATTTTGCACTATTTGTAGGAAAACATGAGTACTCACATTAAAATGAAGAGTCCAGTCATATCAGTAACTTTATAAAAGCTGTTTTATTCTACAGTACATGGAGAGTGTCCACATGTTAGAATCCCATGACCAGCCGAATACTACTCTCTTAATCTCAGTAACCATCCTGTTATTTGACACTTTCACTCACTGATTAAAATAATTATGGCTGACTGTGAATACTACATTTCTACAATGGCATCTGAACTGAAAACTACTGATTTTAAATGATGTTGCATTCAAACCGCTAGTCAGTGTAAGACCAAAATGACACAAAAGACAAATATTACTGAGTGCACCTTTAAAGTTTATACCTTATTTCTCACCATAAATGCAATTAACATGTGATCAGAAATTAACAGTCGATTGGGACCATTTATTTTTTGACTTTTGTTTTATAAGAGAGTAACGAGGGCAGGAAAAATGAAGAGTGTGAAGTGTTTGAAGTGGAAGGTTTAGAAACAGGTCTAAAGCAGAGTGGTAAAGCCTATGGAAGGGTAAACTTTTGGTAAAGACAAGGGCCATATAATGACAAGTACACTTAAATATGACAGAAAAGTTTTTGTAGCTAGAGTGCAAATGGTCAGGGGTTGCCTGGGGCCTCCAAATAGAAAATAGCCACCTCTTCAGCAACAGTATCTTCACCATTTTAACACCTTATTGCAGCTTTGATGTTGTATACCATGATTACTAAAAGAAATGTATTACTTACTTTTTGCCATATTGCATTGCTTACACAAAAAGTTCACACAGCTTATAAACCCATTTGCATTTATTTGAGATGATATTACGGGTATTTGGGTCAGATCAACACAGGCAGCAAAATATCCTAATTGGTTTCTAAATATGAATATTTTCCAAGGAAATTGATCCATGTTAAACCCTGGAGAGATTTTGGATAACATTTTAAGATGATGAATCAACCCCTGTTGCCCTTTCACATCATATAAACTTTCAGAATCTGTTCACAAATCCCCTTTTCCATCCATCTTAAACTTAACACAAACTTGACAACATCATCAATGGTTGCCTCTCTTTGAGGGCAGTATGTCACCAAAGAATGCATTGCCATCATGCTCCAAGCTCCTCTGTGCACATACAGTTAAGATTTTGTGACTAAAGAATGATAAGGAGCTTTAAATACAAAATCATAGCTATTTTAAAGATGTTGACAGTTAATGAAGGAAATGGAAACATACAAAGATGAGGTGACAAAGTACTCAGTCACATAAACCACTGATAAAAAAAAAACTCTCTGAAACAGAGATCTTGCAAATTTAGCACATCGTATCCAATGTTAAAAGGCTGAATACATATTTTTTTAAATTTTCATACAACATCACAATTTGTCATATCATTTTCCCACCTAAATTTACTTTTCAGGCAGTCTGAATTTATAGACCGTGCTTATTCTGATCATGTTACCAATATATTTCAGGTTTCTGTATCATATGGACTTATTTACATTTTATAAATACATGAAAACAATGCTAATTTCAGAAGCACTGTAGTAACAATGTTATTATTAGAATACAAATTTTTTATAAAGTTATACCAATTAATGGGGGGGGGGGGGGGGGGGGGGGGATGGGGTCCTTTTCTGAATCCTTGAGCAAAATGGCCACACGATTTTCTTATGGCATACAATGTTCAAAATATGAGGCTCGTTTGGTTATCTAATTCAATTGTCCTCTTGTGTTCTCACATTCTTTGCCATTCTTTGTCTTCATCACTGTTTGTAAACTTCTCCTTTGGACCAGAATCACTAGGACATCTCTCATTTTGTCCACTTAGCTTGGGATTGGTTGTCTCTGAAATAGGAGCTTATAAAACAAACAACATTTTACATTACACTATACCTTGCATCAGTCGTTCCCAACCCTGTTCCTGGAGGACCCCCCAACACTACACATTTTGGATATCTCCCTAATCAAACACACCTGATTCAACTCATTAGTACTGACTCCAAGAACTGAATTGGGTGTGTCAGAAAATGGATATATACAAAATGTGCAGTGTTGGGGGACCTCGAAGAACAGGGTTGGGAACCACTGACTTACATTGATAGGCACACAAATATATGGTCCTTTTCAGACTATTTGATTGGTTGAGACTAGTTTGACTACATAGTTCTAAAAATAACTATAACAAGTCTTGATCTATTTTTGAAGAATTATTGAAATTTAATTGAAATTATTGAAAAAGGACAAGAATCCTTATCAGCATGCATGCCGACTCACACTCTAGATGTAAATGATCGCCACCATCTGCCTCACTGCTTCCAACAGCATCATTGTCTTCCTCACTGAGTTCAACTATTCGCTGTTTTGCACTCTCAAAAACAGACTTCAACACAACAGAGTCCTCAAAGATCTAAGACACAGAAGAGACACTTCACTTTCTCTAAACAATTTCTACTATATTCTCTGATGCAAATAGCTTTCTGCCTTGCAAAAATATTCAGACACAATAAGCACTGAATTTCAAAAGTAATTATTTTAATGTGACATTATTTTTGTTAGGCAGTATTCTGTTTAGTTATTTGCATATATATTAAATCCTTGTGTTGCACAGGCTATACAGTACATTTAGCCTGTACCTGGAGGATAAATTATATTCAAGAAAAATAAAACATTCAAAGAAGTCAGATATAAAGTAGAACATCTGAGAAAACTAAAGGAAATCATTTCAATGTAGGATGATTTTCAATTCAATCAAATTAGAAATGTGTATTAATAGTATTGCAAAGCACTTCAAATTGAACAAAGACTATGAAATGTATTTAGAAAGCATATTTAAAAGTTGACTTTAAACCCATAAATATGTTCTTGAGGCGCACCTGAGACCCTTCCAGATTAAACGTCTGAGCATTGTGACACATCTGCATGACATCCTTCTCCAGGTCTGCAATGCACCTGTATTTGTGATTACGCACTCTCTCCTACATAAACAAAATTCAGGTTGCATTCAAAGCAATTAATGAAAAAGAGCAGATAACGACAACAAAAGTTTGTTTCCTGCATTTTCCATTTCCATGCAAACACTTTGGAAATATATGGCAGATTCTCATTTCTTAGAAAGCATCTTTAAAAACATCTGCCTTCTCTCCATCACTCTCAAACACAACCAGAAAACACACACAATCAAAACTGAGAGAAAAATGTGTCTGTTTCTGTTGCTGAAAAAGATGGTGAAGAGACAGACAAGTAATTAAAAGGAGTAAGAAATTGACATTTTCGTAAAAGACAAATAAGGCAGTATTGTGAGAAGACAAATAAACATTGTCATAGAAGATCAAATATGTGTTGATATGGTGAAGTAAGTTCACCCTAATCCTCCTGAAGTCCACTGGCTTGCGGATGAGCTCATAGTACTCTGGCACCTCTTTCCTTGAAGGCAGCTGGACAAATCCTTTACTGATCTGTCGGCCCAATCTGTAGAATAATTATGTATTTAAAGAAAAAGGTGTGTTACTTTTTGTTCTGTGTAACATTGCTGGTAACCAGACAGTCAGACAGTGAAGTACAAATACATTAACCTGACCTAATGAACAGAAGGAAGGCAACAATATGAATTTAAACCATAGTTCTTACTATATCAAGTTGGTAAAGTTCTTTGTAGATCATACTAGGTGCATCCCAAATCAAATACTTCTGCACTATTCTATGCCATTTTGTATTGCGAGTAGTGTGTCCACACTGAAGTGTACAACAGGCACCCGGATGATGTATAACTTCAACCGAAAATACAGTGTGTGGAATGTTGTACAATTCATGCATTCAACAGTCAGTGGTTGCACTATTACATTATACAATCAACAATAAAATATTAAAGGGATAGTTCATCCAAAAATAAAAAAATTTGTAACAACATAAGGGTGATTAAATAATGACAAAATGTTTAATATGTTTAAGTACTTACGTGTCCTTATAGTTGATGACCATATCCACGATGGTGTTCATTTGTTTTGTGAGCTTGGGAGGGTTGGGAGGCAGCTTCTCAGCAGGAGGGCGACCCCGTCGCTTTTTGACCTTCTCCACCACCTCCTGACCAGTTTCAGAGCCCTGGTTGCCTTGATGATCACTTTTTCTTTTCTTCAAGTTGCTTTCCTCCTCCATAACCTCAGACACTCCGTTTTGGATAGCCTGAGACTGGAGAGAAGACATAATTTATGAGGAATATTAGATATGATGAATAATCTGTAATTATGTACAATTTATAAATAAATGAACAATAAAGGGACATTGTATAATTACACAATGTACAAGCAATAATTAATAATATTTGTCTTGTCATATAATCTCAACAAGGCAACCCCCAGGATGCTCAATGTAAACCAAAACTACTTTTATATCCTTAAAACCACTGATATGAGATATAACTCACTAGATTTAAAAAAAAAATAATAATTTAAAATAATCATGTAGGTTTTTGTCATTTTAATTACAATATAACTTGATATTAACTGATACATTATGAATTTATTGATAAATTGAAAAAACAAATGCGTTTTTTTATCTAAATAAACAGCTTTTGTAACCCATACTTTTCATAAAGCATTTTGATACACCAAGACACCATGAGTCTATATGTTGAAGACATTGTCATACGGACACAACGTTGCATACAAAGGCTATATTTTTTTAGTGTTATCCTCATTGTGTTCATTCTCTTTGATTATAATTGATGTGTACTACTATGAACATTTCTTTCTTTTGCAATCCCTTCACTAACTAGCCAGCTAACAAACAAGATGTTTTGCCAACACAGTGGTACATATTTAAATGCTGCATTATACAACAGTTAGTTCCATTCCTTGAATCTGATTGGACGAGAGGCGTTCCAAGTGTGCTGATACTTAAGTAATTTTTATTTTATTTGTATAGCACTTTTCACAACACACATCGTTTCAAAGCAGCTTCACAGAATATTATGCTATAAAAGAAAATTAAGCTATAATAACTGTAATGTCTTAGAGTCATCATTGTGCAGTTTGATAAGAACATGATTGTAAATTGTGCCTTAAACAATAGATAAGTAAATAATATTTGTATTTAGACCCCCAATGAAACACAAAACACCATAAGATGTTGGTTAATGGAGAAATCACATTGGGGGAAACCAGGCTCACTGTGGGGGCCAGTTAGCTAACAGCATTAATACAATGCCAATATTAGCTATTTATGTGTAGTACGAGTCATGGTTTAAAATGAGTAAACCAAGTAAATGTTAGAGGCCAATGTTTAAACAAAAAGATTTTGTATGAACTGTAAGATTAATGACTAAAATCTTGAAGTCCATCCTGAATTAACTGTGGAAGAGCACACGGATGCATTGTTCTTTGTTATTTGGCAGATGAAGGCTTTAGTTGGCAGGTGCATTGCAGTTCGACTGGCAGATTGTGGCAGTTAATTTCTTTGAAGTCCATTCAAAGTCTAAGGTTCAGGCATTGGACAGTGAAGTATCCAATATCTTGTGGTTGGAGCTGGCATAAGTTCATTCTCTGTGAAGTGCATTATAGCAGACTGAAGTTCAAACCATGAGCACAGAGATGCTTTACTGTTTGTATCACTCCACTTATGTTGGTGGCATTCTAAATGAAGTTTAAGAGCAGTGCAGATGTGTAAGAGCAGATAGATGTGAATTTTCATTCATTCCTGTGACATAAAAGATTTGAGCCAGCAGGTGGTGACAAAAGACCATCTTTGTGTGCTATGAGCAAGTTGACAAACTGTGTGTCATGGTCAGTCAGTGCACAAATTTCTTTGATGTCACTCACTCAATGATCACTTGGATTACTACTACACTTTAGCTGAGAAATAGAGTTCAATCATGCCAACTCTCTGAAAGGTTTAGCATGTGAATTTGGGTATGACATATTGATAGGATATTGGACTTGGCAGACTAGATCTGCCAGGCTGCTGCTGCTGCTGCTGCTGCAGAACAACTATCGAGACTTGTAACTGCTAGAAAAAAACTATTACGGAGCTAGAATGTGGACATGCTGCTGCACAAATAGACATAAACAATCCCACAACAAAGCAGGGAAGCTCTACAAATACCTAACCACCCCCCCCCCCCCCCAAACTAAGCAGATCTGATGCCAAGACATATGTACTGATGCTGCTCCAAAGAGCCATGTGCACCGAGTGTATGCTAGCTACAGTAGGTGTTCCTGCTCACAGGCTACATGGTGCAATGCTAATGAGCTAATGAAAATTTCCATGTGTGCCTCAACCTGCTAAGCTGAATAGCTTAAATGCTAGTGACCCAACTCATAATGTGTACCTGAGCTAGGAAAACCCAAAGATTATTTAACTAGTGACTTAAACTAGCTATGTGTGGATTTATTTAATATAATGACCTAAGATAACGATGTGTACCAGCCAGATTTGGCTAAGGATTACATTTTTAAGATGCGCTTCTATGTGCCATGGCCAAAGCAGACCTTACTGTACAAGCTGATAGAAGGAACCCCCAGCAAACCATCTGAACAAATTGCATTTTCAGAGAAAAATAAAACTTTCACAGCATGCTGCAGAGAAACCAGCTTAACTGCAAAATTTAGCCATTTAAATAAAACACACTGAGAGAGAGACCCAAGAAGATTGGCTACCCGATAACAAGTCAGCTTACAGTCAGTAAGCTGATTGGCTTAACATGTCGCATGTGAGTGAACGATTGGCTAACAGATAACATGAAAATCGTGCTGTATTTTCCATCTATTAGCACGACTGTGATTACCACAAGCACTCGGCCTGGAAACACAGCCGTGCTAATAGCTGAACAGACATCACTCTTGCTCGTGTGATATTGCTTTAGTATTTCATTAGGGTTGGGACTAAGGTAAGAATATTTTATGACATTATAAATGAGGATATTATCATGTTAACATTTAAAAAAGCATCAACAATTTTTTTTATAAATATATAAAGAACCAGGTAACATGAATTTTCAGTTGATGATTATGGTGTTCTTGAGTCATGTGGAGAGATTAATTACCATCATGAAAGTTAATTTGAATTTTGTGTTTTGAGTTTCTTAGTTTTGCTTAATTTTTCTACTTAAGTGCCTTTAACAACCCTCACCCTACCATAGATTGAAAAAAAAAATACTCTCCCACTTAGCTACAGTAAATGAATATGATGCAAATTTGTGGGATTTTTTAGGATGTTTCAAAATCAGATTATGTTATCACAGCAAGAGTGCATGATTTTGTATTTTAAATAAGAATAAAATCAAAACCATCAAAAGATAGTCAAGAGTTTAACTACAAACCATGATGAACTCTGGACTTTCAAATTCACACAGATCATCACCAGGAATCAAAGTCTTACTTTGGCTACGGTCCACACCGGGCAAGCTTCCTTCAATCATCAATGAACAGCTGTTACATCTATTTAATATTTGATACACTCAAAGCACAAAAATCAACAACATTTGTTTAAACTATTTTAAGGATTTACACATTTACACAAATTCCATTCAATTTAATTGTGTCATTTTTAACTTAATTAGGGTTAGGCTGCAAGAGAGGCAAGTGATATTGGTTCACAGATCTTTATTCCCATTGGGAATTAAATGATTGACATTTAAGGCGATGCCCATCTCCTGCCAGTGCACCAGACATAACAGAACTGTGACGTATGGCTAACCATACACAGCTCCCCCTTTCTCAGAACACACTGAACATGTCCCTGTAAAAACAATGACAAATGACGCCGACACTTATCAGCACACACACGTCTCTCTCCATGAATTATGTTTGCAGGAGAATAAGCACATGAGGAATTTACAGAGGAAAGCCAGTAAATGTATGTATGCATGTATGTGTGTGGGGGGGGGGGGGGGGGGGTCAGCTGCCTAGTCTGTGTTTTACACAAAGGCAATTAAAGTGCAGGGATATTCTTGCCGCAGCCACTGCTGGCAGAGAGAGAGAGAGAGAGAGAGAGAGAGAGAGAGAGTGTGTGTGTGTGTGTGTGTGTGTGTGTGTGTGTGTGTGTGTGTGTGTGAGAGAGGGATGAAAATATGAATTCTGTGTATGCAGCTATGCAGGCAGCGCCAGCTATTGATGTCTTAATGAAACACACACCCACAGAACACTCTCGCACACTCATATGCACAAAGACTAAGACACAAATCAGACAAAATAGGACACAATTTACTGAAATGAGAGAACAGTCTTAATACACATATAAATGCGTGTCCCTCATACGTGGCCATAAGAGAAATATGAAAGAGCAGGCACACAGAGAAACACATGGAAACCATTTATTCACATGTACCCCAGGGGACCATGTAGAAAGGAGGAGGCCTAATAATCAACTGCATAATAATGGAATGCACAAACACATATACATACACTTGCATGCACAGATGTAGCAACTGAAGCAGAAAAGCAGCAGACAAAAATATACAGTATGTTGTGCTCAAAGCAAAAAGCAGATTTAGAAATGTTTAATGTCTATCCTTGGTGCAGTTCTCCCCAACACAAAAAACAGTCACAGAACAGAACCTGGTTACGATACACAAGTCTGCACAGTCTGTGTTCAGTGAACTATTCCTGTAACCTTTAGGAAAAAAGGTGCCAGCATCCACATGTCTGATTTGTCTGGGCAATGTTTCTCCTCAACAGATACAACTCACACCTACGCGCACACACACAAACACTCTAACAAACACTCCCTCTCTCTCTCTCTCTCTCTCTCTGTCTGTGTGACCGTGTGCTGAAGCCTGGTGTAATTGCGTGGTCTATGCGCAGGAGAGAGAGCAAGTGAGGAGAGAGAGTGAGAGAGAGAGAGAGTGAGAAAGGAAGAGGGCGATTTACCTGACTGTGGTCTCCAGGCTGGCTCCAGTCTGGAGGGGAGAGAATTAGCAAACCAGCATTGCAGCGAGCAGCCAGTCTCTTCATCAGCTGATCACTCAAAACGCACAGCCTGAAAGGGGGGCGAATAGCGCCCAGCTTTTCAAACACAAATCAACTGGCGTTAGGATGTTGAGAGAGAGAGCGCAGAGAGAAAGAGAGGGAGTGAGAAAGGAATAACTGTGAGACAGCTTTCTGCTAGATTGTCCCCATGGAAAGGCCTGCAGCTCGCTTTTCTCTCTCTCCCCCCGTCTCTCTCTCACTGCATGTTTTAATATCGACTGTCGCAATGTGGTTTCTTTTCCTTTTTTCCTTTTCCGCTCTCTCCCTCTCTTTTATGCTCTCCTTCAGTCGTTTTAAACGCCCCTCTGTTAAAGAACTGAGCTACATTTTTGTGCCTATACAGATGGTTTTTGCAAGCTTTCCTGACATCTTGAGAGGATTCCAGGGTAGTTAATGGTGTGTTGCACACAATCGCAAAATGCACACACACACACACACACACATAAATTGGGTAATGGCATGTTTGGATCTGCGTCTGGGAGCTTTTACAATATGAAAGAGCACGGAGATGCTAGTGAAATCATTACAGGCTCTAAATATAACCAAATAGCCACAATATAATTGGCCCTGTGTGCTTTCCATTGAGAATGAGATTAATAACAAAGCAGTTTCACAGAGTCTTCACATGTAGCTGCAGACACAGCATATGCTTAATTGGCCTTTGCCATAGTTAAGTACAGGTTCAGAGGTGTTCTAATATTGTAATTACTATTCTTGGTCAAACACGGTCAGTTGATGTCAGACCTGAGATGCATATTTACTTTGAAATTCTGTGGCAAAATCGTTAATGGTGTGAAAATGTTCTGCAATGAGATGTTTCTGCAAACTACACCCATCAATGATGATAGATTCCAATTTGCTTAAGTCTATTTATCACTAAGGGCCTAAGAAATAATAAGCAGTAGACAATTAAATAAGACAAAATAGATCTTGAAATAAAGCTGAAAAATATGTTGCAGGGTCACATGCAAAGACGAGAATAGTTTCGACTATTCCTGTTAAGTTACATTTCAGCACCAAAAAACACTAACGTTTGAATAAAGACAATTTTAAAAACACCTAGAAAGAGGTTGTTGTTATGGTATGTAATTAAAAGTCTTCACTCTATATGATGTCACAAAGTTTTCAAAATTTTCATCGGTAATCCCTTTGAACAGTCATATTATGGCTTTCAATGCTCAACATAATTTTCATCAATTAAATATGACTTTTTTTATTAGAAGCAGTTTATGCAGAGACTGAAAATGTTCAGAGTAACGAAAACTAAAACCCCAGAGAAAAAACTGAAGCATGTGCATTGATTCTGAAGGAAACTGCAAATATTTCTTTGCCTTAGTTCACATTGTGGATGTAGCCTTCTGTGACATGCTGAAGACATTTTAGACAAGTATATAATAACTGTACAAATCTGTATCAATAAAAAAAACCTATAAATTATAGTAATAATTATTAAATAATTATTACATGTTTAAAATAAAATAATTTGACCCACAAGATGACATTTAGTCCAAAAATGCCCAAGCAGTGTGTACATGCATGCAGGAGAGAGAGATTTTGGTTATTAATTGATTTTAGATGGCCAGATGTATTGTATTTTTTATTATTATTTGAAAAATTTTGGGAATATATTTAATATTAATGACACATTTGTTGAAAGAAAGTTGTTTTCTATAGGCTACTGTATACTTTGCTTGTTATGGTATGCTGATAATTCCCCCAGATGTGGATTTTATTTTTTAATAGCTTATTATCCCTTATTTTGGTTGAGGCAAGTCTCTTATTTTGAGCATGTATTCTCAGACCAGGACCCTTTTTTCTTGAGAGTCCTGGTAACACTGCTACTGGTACTTCACCCACCCTTAGCACAGAGTACTGTTATTTATTAAAAAAATATTTTTTTTAAAAGTCATTAACCCTTCTTTAATTTCGTTCAAACCAGTTACCATTTAGGAAAGAGGCATCGGAATGCTGGAACCGAAAATAAAAAATACAGTTTCTGCTCAGAACGAACCTAAATGAAAAAAAAAAAAAAAACTATTGTTTTTAGTCCCTGGTTTTAAGGTGCAACATTTCAATGTGTATTTGCCATGGCAACAGCTTCTTTACAAAAACCCTTTGTTACATTGATCAAAATATTCACCTTATGTCTCTGTCAAGGTTCTGAAAAGTAGCACATATTGTTTGGCCATAGAAACATAGGTTATTATAGTATGTGTGTGCTGAGCAAGGGTTACATGTTGTAATTTTACATTTCATATGTATTTTGTGCTATCAGGTCGACAGGGGCGTTTTGGTAAAACATCTCAGGCAGTTACTATGGCAACACCACGTTTTACTGGCTGTAGACCGCAATGAGCTGTAATGCTATAGCATTCCATCACAAAACACAGACACACAGTTTGCCATTAAGACACATTGAACATTCTCAGACACAGTGAATCATTGAACTACATAAATATGAGCTAAAATCCAAAGACATGCTACATTGAACTAAAATAAGCACAGAGGCAAAAAAGTTTAAAGATGTAATTACATGCATATCTACATGTAATATAATTACAAACCAATCTATATTTAGACCCAAACATATAAAGACAGCATGTACAACATTACACAAACCTATTATCACCGAAATAGATGCACTTTTCAGAATTAACTTCTTGCCACAAGATATTGTTTGTGTAAAAACATGTTGCATATTTCGGGCTGTCTTTCATATTATCATTTATTTTCCCTTTCAATATGAATGAACTGATGCTATTAGATGGCAAGTGCTGAATGTCATATACCGTCCTTTACATATTCAGTTACATTTAATGTTCTCTGTGGTGACTATATGATATTCCCTGCGGTTTGACTACAATGGTTTAATTTTTTTTTTAAAAGTTCACGTATCCATAACCCATATGTTTGAATAATCCTAATCTTTGAAAGAGCAAAAATCTGGGTTCTTGAGAGGCACTTACAATGGAAGTGAATGAGGCCAATCCGTAAACATAAAAAAACTCACTATTTCAAAAGTACAGCCACAAGACAAACAATACACGTGTTAACATGATTTTAGTGTGATAAAATTGCTTCCTAACCTTTACTTTGAAAAGTTACAGTACATCCAATTTTACAACTTCATTGCCATGACGATGTAATGTCAACAAACCCTAAAGCTACTGTATAAAATGACAATTTTAACAACTTTACAGCTCAAGTAATACATGAGTTTTAACAGAAGATTTAATGTAAGTGCTTTTATAAAATTATAAGCTTCACATTTCTGCCTTTTAAACCTCCAAATATGGGCCTCATTCACTTCCACTGTAAGTGCCTCACTGTAACCTTGATTTTTGCTGTTTGTTTTTTTGTTTTTAAAGAAAAGGAGGGACAAGTCAAAATAATTTTTGGTGGTAATCAATATTATGCCACAGATGCTGTCGATGGAGCTTAAGTTGTATTGAACTCTGAATATTCCTTTAAATATTGATGTATGAAATATTAAAGGTGCATTTAGTAATTTTTTCCTCATTAACAAGGTTTAACTCCTAAAGACATGAATTGTAATTTTGGAATGTATGTAGGAAATCATGCGCACTCACATTAAAATGAAGACTCCAGTCATATTAGTAACTTTTTAAAAGCTGTTTTATTCTACATGATGGAGGGGGTCCACAAATGTGGGCCATTTTAAAAATCACAGGTCCAGCCGGATACTGCATGCTTAATCTCAGTAACCATCCTATTATTTGACACTTTAACTTATTAAAGTAATTATGGCTGATTGTGAATTCTACATTTCTACAATGGCATCTGAAACTGAAAACAATTAATTTTAAATTATGCTGCATCCAAGCCGCTAGGTGTCAGTGCAAGTCCAAGATGACACAAAGACAAAAATTACTGAGAGCACCTTTCAAGAAGTTTGTAGCTGAATGTAATTGTTTGCAACAGTACCTGTATCACTTCACTAGCATGCATACCAAGTCCAACTGCAGTAAACCTCTGCATAAACGAATGAAGAGTCACAGATTCATGAGTTGTAGTGCTGTCTGTCTGTACTCGGTCTCAGTGAACCTACACGGCCTCCTCCAGTCTGCTGATAATCGGCACTTCAGCGTTTCACCTACAGATGGCAGCAAATCTGTATGAGTTCCATGGAACTACCGAACATTACAGGCCAAGTAATGAAATACAAACTAAACACAAGGTGGTGATGTGAGCCCAATTTTATTTGATGCGATATATATGTTACATAAATTTATTTGAACATGACAGTCATTTGAACATTTAATTCACTAAAACACCAAGTTAAATACTATATTAGGCGTTCCAAAATCTTGATTTTTAGATTTGAAAATGTATAGTGTTTAAATAATACAAGAAATTAAAATATAAACACAAATATTATATAGTATCCTAAAATCCATTTAAAAGATAATCAATAAAATTGTTTTGACATGCAGCTTCCTAATATAATGTAACATTATCTAAACTAAAATATATTATAGATCTATATTATTATCAAATAACTGCTTAACTGTTATGTTTTTATTTGAGAAAGATATTGGTACATTTCAGTAAAAGAGAAGAAGCCTATATAAGCTTATTAATACAGTGAGTGCACTGCACTTGAACCACTGCCCTGAAAACATAACCAATCATACTCATCTCAGTCATATGGCTGTGAAATAAAAGCATTTGATTGAATGAGTCATTATGAGATGTCTGAATGGAGGAAGCGAGCAAGGAAAAATGTCCTATCAATCAGAAGAGCTTATGCATGATGAAGCGGATGAAGTCTTGCTTCGAGGGGATCCCTGAGGACAGACACACACACACACACACACACACACACACACACACACACACACACACACACAGCAGTATTGCCAATTTGAGCAAGAGGTAAAAATTGTCCCCATGCAGTTAATTTAATATACTGTAATAAAATGCTATAAGGAGTTTAGAAGAGTAGATAGATACAAGATAATTAGGAATAGTCATACCCTAGTTTGGCCCTTTGAGTAGTTGACATGGGCATAGAGGAGCATAGCGATGTCTTTGTGTCCGGCCTCCAGAGCTATAGACAGAGCAGTGCTCTCATCCTACACCCCCCCCCAACACACACACACACACACACACACACACACACACACACACACACACACACACAGAAGGTGTCAGACAGACAGACAGAAAAGTTTGATTTTCTATCATAGTTGTGACTTTCCATTGAGTTCTGTTGTTTTTAAATTAAGCTATTGATATTTTGTATCCCCTAAAGCCTACATCTAAACCTAATCTTGACAAAAATTATTTCATATTTTTATAAATAAATTTAGTAAGTTTAGTAAGCTGTTTTGCTCATGGGGACTGTTGGCTGGTCCCCACAATGCAGGTGATTTTTAAGTTTTACTATCCTTGGAGATTTTTGGTCCAAAAAAATGTAGTGGGGACCAACAAAAAAAAAAAGGTTATACAAAAGGCACCAATACAAACACCACAGGCACATTTAAGAAAGAATATCAATAAACATGAACCCCAAATGAAAAAAAATTATCTTGGTGATAGTTGGTAGGTCGGTAACTCACATTGTCAGTCAGTGTGGCATCACAGCCTGGCTGGGCCAGTAAGAGTTTGACAATGTCGGCATTGCCGTGTTCACCAGCACACATGAGAGCGCTTGACCCCTCATCATCCTGGACGTTGACCTCAGCACCAGCAGCTAGCAGAGCCCTGACCATATCTATACGCCCGTGACTGACTGCTAACATGAGAGCTGTCTGACCAGCCTGTGGAGAAAACAAATAATTCATAGATAGACTCAGGTAGAAACACTTTGACAAATTTTAGCCTAATAAAATTTGGCAGATGGTAAGCACTCATACTGTATAAACAGTTCAATGTTGAGCTCAAAACACAAATACATACACACACCTGGCTGGCCTTAGCATTAACATCTCCCCTGCTAAATAGTTCTCGCACCACCATCATGGCTTCTTTCGTTTCCACAGCAGCCAGAGAGGCAAGCATTATAGGAGTGTAGCCAGCTTTATTCTGATGATCTATATTACACACCCCTGCAGGAAAAGGAATCAAGACCAAATCAATTGTTCATCTAGATAACATAAAAAAGGAGCCAAATTTGAACCCCTTTTCGAACAACTTGGTGTCTCTCAGTGTTAACTGTTCTCTAGAAATATAATTACTTTAAGGTATAGTACACCCAAAAATGCAAATTCTCATGATTTACTCATTATGCCATCCCAGATGTGTATGACTTTCTTTCTTCTGCTGAACACAAACAAAGATTTTTAGAAGAATATTTCAGCTCTGTAGGTCCATACAATGCAAGTGAATTTTCATGCACCAAAAAACACATTAAGGCAGCATTAAATAATTTATATGACTCCAGTGATTAAATCTATGTCTTTAGAAGCAATATAATAGGTGTGGGTGAGAAATGGGTCAAAATTTAAGACCTTTTTAAATTTAAGACCTTTAAGACCTTTTCACATTCTGAAAGTAAAAGTGGAGATTTAGCCTATAGTAAAAAAGTTTTTCAATATTTATCTGTTTCTCACCCAAAGCGATTGTATCGCTTCAGAGACAGATTCAACCACTGGAGTGGTATGGATTACTTTTATACATCCTTTATTTGGTTTTTGAAGCTTCAACAAGGTCTGGCCACCATTCACTTGCATTGAAAGGACCAACAGAGCAGAGACATTCTTTTAAAAATCTTTGAAGAAATAAATTCACACACATCTGGGATGGCATGAGGGTGAGTAAATGTGAAGAGAATTCTCATTTTTGGGGGAACTATCGCTTTAATAATCTGTATGAATGTGTTTATTAGGCAACCTATAAGGCTTTATTTGGTTATGAATTATGCAATTCTGATTAAAGAAGCATAATAGGAATATAGCTAATCATAGAAAAGTAACAGAAAAGCAATAGCAATCAAAAAGTCTTTAAACACCCTAACATATTTTTTTAAACATATAATGTCAATTGATGATCAGTCACAAAATGTATTCATCTGGTGTGCTTGCCCATGGTGGATCAAACAATGGCTTGACGTGAATACTATATATATATATATATATATATATATATATATATATAAATAATAGGTCTTAGAGTACCTGCATCTAGTAGAATCTTTACTACGCTGAAATTGGAATGAGACACACTGTAGTGGAGGGCTGTGTTGCCATTTTGGTCAGCCATATTGGCCACATAGTACAGCACGTCCAGTGAGACATGGCAACAAGCACAGAGGAAGTTCTCTACAGTTTGTGGGCATGCCCTCTTCTGACTGGACACACAGAACCACTCCTGCTGTACTGTGTTTAGGCAGGATTGCTTAAAAAAAAGACAAGCAGATTCAGAGGCATTTTTGATACATTAATACAAAGTCCAACCATACAGACACTTTTTAGCTTCTCAGTTCACTAGGGAATATAGAACAAATCATTTAAAACAAAATTCTACAAGATTTTTATGATGTTCGGTTCTGTTAACGGCTCAGGGTTCTTTCACAGATAAAGACGGAAGACCACAATTAAATATGCGATATAAGCATCAGAATCGCTGTCATGATGATCAGCACGCTGTGAACTGAACGTAAATTTCAGAACGCTTGATTCATTGTTAATTGTGATGAAAAAGTCTGTGTAAGGAACCTTTTCGTTGTATATACACAGTACAGAAAAAGCATACATTTAAGAAAGAGAAGTTTTATTTCTAGAATTGTAGGCTACACAAATTACGATTTGTTATTACTGTTCTAGATCTGAAATTCTCTTATAATTTGACAACAGGCCTCTGAGGGAAATTAATGAAAGAATTGTTTTCCAAATAACCATTCACTCTAAAAATTGCCTTAAAAAATTGCTAAAACTGTTATGTAACTACAATCCTTAAGCAAAATTGGAATCAGAACAGGAATCAATAAACTTATTGCAATTCCTTTCATTAAGTTCCCCAAAAGCACAGAGTAACACCAAGTAAATTAATGCAGGCATCATCACCAGACCTAAATTACTCTTACACAGAGACTAAATGCAGCAGCACTATAATTTTTAACTTCCCATAATTCCACAGTGTACCAAGAAATCTGATCTACATATGCCACTGGGTAATTATGGGATGAGGCTTAGAGCGAGTAAACATAGAACACATCGACAACTGAGCTTTTCAGACTGTGAAATACTGTTCCACAATACATCACGGATACATTAGGTTTGCCTGCCTTTTGCTTTAATCTTTGCTTTCTTATTGTTCACAAAAAGCAGAAATAATCTGGAGCCATTTACGATGTGGGTGAAATGAACAAGTCAGACAGCAGAAAATAAAGCAATAAGCAAAGCAAGGCTGTGTCTTACAGTCATTTTACCACATGTAAATGATGTGAAGCGGAGGTGGCTTTTATAAAACACTTGTAACAGCAATATGATAATACAAACCTGTGTTCAACAAACAATTAAATATATTAATATTAAAATGGAAATAAACAATTCTTTAGCAAAGTTATATCATTGCTCGGTTTACCTGCAGGCTATTTACGATTGCCAAGCATTGTAGCAACTTAGATTAATATAGAACATGCAGTCACAAGAGTGCGTTTAAAGATAATTTAACAATGGATTTGAATGCTGCTCAGAATTTAGAGATGGATCTATCCATTTTATAGCATTAAACAGATTAAATTATATCTCAATTCTTGCAATTCATCTCTGATAATAAAATATGTAAAAAGGCATTTCATTTATACAGTGAGGTGTACATTTTACAAACTGAGATTCCTCACAAAGCATCTACCTCAGTCCTAACTGCAGTACGGTATAAAAATAAACTGAGTAAAAATGTAATTGACTGAGTAAAAATAACAAGCACTCAAAAAAAGATCATTATTGTTCTGAAGCTCACCAGTTCTCTGTTGGATATGACCTTGCTGCCTTTGAGGTGCACCTCCAGAGTTCGACAGGCAGAAAGCATCTTCTCACTGAATTTATTCCTGCACAGTACAAACAATGTACCATGATAATTCTGACTGAATTAAATTTAAACTTATACAAAATATTACCCAATTATTTTGGATAATTATATAATATAAACTGTGCACCGTATTTTGTATATGTAGTATTGTACTAAATATTTAAAAGTCTACTGGGTTCTTTAGCAGTGAAACCCCTGATATACAAAACATGTTCTAGACATGAACCTTTCTTTCCTCTTGGAAATCTTCACGTTATCTTTGGCACTCCCTTCTGTTGTCTCCTTTTCAACCTTTTTCTTTTCTTCACCCTCAGAATCATCAACCTCAGACAAGGGGTTCCCAGTACCTCTAGATATACATGCATGAAGAGAGAAATTTAGGAACTATGAGGAAAGTTACCCACATAATATTCCAAACCCATTTGACATTCTTCCGTGAAACACAAAAGGAGATGTAAGACATAATATTAGGGACTTTTAACCTTTGTCCCCATACACATTCACTGTAAGGTAAATTGTAGCATTTTAACATTCTTCAAAAATGTTCCTCATGAGTTCCACTGTAAATGGTGAATAGAATGTCTTTTTTAGGTGAACTATCCCTTTAAATGTATTGTTGTAGATGAAAAGGTTGTAGGGAATGCATAGCTTCCAATTTATTTAAACATCACAAACACTGCATATTTGACCTGGTAAAAGAGCTTCAGTTCAGCATTAAGAAAATTATGTGGTTGTACTGTAGCTGTGCTGAATGTATAAGCTATGATTAAATAATGAAACCATTATTTACCCATGAGCTTCAGGCTTAGATTTATCTGTGGACTTCTGATTGATGCTTTTCCTTTTCATGATGGACCTGAGACAGTGCTCATCACTAGGTGGTCCTGAAGGAAATGACAAAAGAAAATATTTCTAATTTAATTGAGAGGATGTGACACAATATAAGACATACTTAAATTGAAAGTAAAATTTGAAATGCTACATTTGTTTATGCTTAGGGCTTTGCATCTTAAATTTGCCATGACATAACCTAAAAAAAGCCATTTGTCATTTTAACCACACACGCATTTTTTTTTTTTCTTAGAGCACAAACACCTGCTAAAGACTCTTTATGCAGGTTGAAAAATTCCTAAATCAGAGACATTCCTGTCATTCAATAACCTTGCACAGATCAGGCTTTTCAGTGTGGATGGTATGCATGCCTGTGTCTGCCACAGACCAGAGGACATGAGAGCATTCCAAAAGCCAAAAGTGTAGGGCTCATGCAGCCAAAAGACAAACCAGAGAGAGCTATTTTCACCTCTTGTTCAAATTCCACTGCATAGAAGAGGACTGGAATAGATTCTCTTTACTGAACTCTCCTCTTCCCTGCTACCCTTTGCTGTTATCTGTTGTGTGGAGGCATTTTGACCAGGCTTCTGTACTTTTGCTTGCAAAATGACTGGAGTTGCCTCTGAAACAAAGAGATGCATACCATGAAGAGCAGCGGACATCTGCAGCTCCATTTGATTCCTCTGTTTAATCCTTGAACTCTCATCCACATTTAATTTCTGGCTTTGTCCAGTGACTGAAAATTATAGAGAGAAAAATGGAAGTAAGCCATTAGGTGAAACTACGTTTTATTTCTACATACACCATCTGAAATTGCCAGTAAATTCTTTTAAAGAAAGACACCAACATAGGCACCGTATTACCTCCAACTTGTGTATCTAAGTGACCATAGGATTGGAGAGTGGCATCATCCTTTGACCCAGGGTGGGTGTCGGTCAACAGGTCCTGCTGTTCTTTAAGCAATCTCTGCATGCGACCTATGTAATGATCAAGTCCTGGCTCGTTCTGCACAAACATCTGCCCCTCCATGTCGCGTATCCTCCCGTCCCCTACCTCCACACCAATGCTACGCGTCTTGACTGGATCAGGTAAACGGGATGGACCACATGCTATGTTCCGTGTGCGGAGTCCAATCAGGAAGTTCTCGTTGATATTTGCTAATCCAACACCAGTGTCACGCATCATCACTTTAGGGAAAGCAGTTGCGATTGTGCCTCTTTCTACACATGAATTGGTTCCCACAGAAACAGAGCGCTTTTGAACAGCAGACACCTGGTCGCAAACTTTCCCATCTCCAACCGCCAGAGATCGGGTGAGTGTTTGTGCTGTGTTGGTGTGTCTTTCCCTGGTGAGTGTGAGTTTTGTGTTGGTGCAGGCTTCAGAGATACAGGCATGCAAAGTGCTGGTGCTGCGGGAAACAGTACTGACATCTGTACTGGTACGCTGTGACATCATCTGCGGGATCGCCATTACAGCAAAGTCAAAGCTTCGCACAGGGTCAGTGACAGTTCCCTGGGAAATTAGTGATTTGACCACACTGACATTCCCATCTACCGTGCAGTCACCACAGCCCACTGTTCTGTGCGAAGTTTCCCTCTTGTTCAGGGTCTCCATTGTCTCCAAGGTAATCGTTCCAGCATCACACATATGCACTGTTGTTGCTGCACCTTGACTGCATGTTTGCACACACTTGCTTCCAACACACTGGTCTTTTCTCTCTACTTTTTTGCGCACTTCCCACTCTTCCATAGATGCATCTGGGCCAGAGGAAACAGCCCTCATTTCAGGTTTGCAGGACACTCCAACAGCAATTGAAATACGTTCTATCCCTCCCCCAACTGCAGAATTTATGAGATGGGTTTTGTTTCCAACTTCAAGAGTGTGACTTTGTGACCCAGTCTGTGTAGCTGTGCAGTCCACCTGTGGGTGTGCGGTAGAACTCTTGTCAGCACGGTTTCTAGATTCTGCTTCCCTTAGTTCACTCCTCAGCCTGCCCATTTCTGTTGTAAGCATTGCATCTTTAAGCTCTGCCTGCAGTGTTTGTATCCTGTCACTCAAAAGTTGAATGGTTTGCTGCTGCAACTCAGTTTCTTTGTCCTTGTCTACTATCATGCCGAGCATAGTCTCTGTGACTTCGACAGCCACTGATCGTGTCTCAGCTTCATCAATGCACTTGTCATCTCCCACGGCAACAGATTTCCGAGCCCTTGTCCTGAAGGATTGTTGAGTCTCAAGACGTGCATCTTGGATCTTCCTTTCAAGTAGTTGCATTTCTACACTAAGCTGTTTGAACTCTAAAAGACCAGAGAGGCTCCTGTGCTCCCAACCCTCCATCTCTCCAGAGGATCTCTTATTGCCCTCCATCTCTTCATCAGTCACAGATTTCTGTTGTAATTCTGATGCACAACTTGTGCTGTGTGCTTGCTTCTTATTTAATCCCTGTAAATCTATGTCATCGCTGGAACCTGTTTTTTGTTCATGTTGGCCCTTGACCAAGGCAGTCAGTTGTCTCTTTTCTTCTTGCAAAACAGAAATCTTCACCTGTAAAACAGGTATAACCTTTACTTGCTCCTCCAGTTCTTTTAGCCTCTGTAAAGCAGCTGCCATCTGATCCCTGATCAGCTGTAGGTGGAGAGGACTGACACTGCTCACTGGAGATGCCCGGCCAGAGCTTGAGGGGCTGATTTTAAGGCAGCTCCTCACTAACAAGGTACCTGGGCTGGGTGGGTCTGGGACCGTCATCTTGGCACCTTTATAAATGCCTTGATTTAGGGCGCTGTAGCTAGTGTAAGGAGATAGGGTACCACAAGAGCCAAGACCACCAAAACTGGCCAGCCGACATCGCGGGTGTGGTTCTAGAGGTCCTGTCTGGGATGATCCTTTCTCTTGTTCCAAACGCTTGCATGTTTCCATCAAGGTTTTTTCCACGAGAGGATTTGATTTGGTTGCGGTAGGATGTTGTGTGCCTGGGAGAGGTGTCCCATCTGAATTCCTCTGAGAGATGGAAAGACCTTGAGAGACTTCTGGTGCTTGACTTATGAAATTAGGTTTGGAATGGGAATGAGGAAGCGGGGGTCTTCTTCTGTTGAGAGAGGAAGAGGATGATGACGAGGACTGAGAGGTTTTCTTGGCCTCATCACTGCTTAGAGAGGACAAAGACTCAGAGGATGTCCAGTTTCTTGTGCGGCTTACAATGCTTTGCGGCTCAGAGGCAGGGTTGGCCACCCTAGACCTCTTGTTAAAATCCTGTCGGCGAATGGTGTCACTGCGCTCAATGTCATCCACGTACTTAACAAAACCTAAGTCAAGATGGTACCCATATGGTGCATCAATGTTGAACGAGCTACTCTGGTAAGTGTCAGCAGTTATCTCACTCCAGTCTTTAAAAGAGAAGGACAAAATGACTTTGACAGAGAAACTGGCAGAGAACAGAATGGGTTATTTTTTTTAAGGAAGGTGTCTATTTAGTTTATATTTTTTATGTTCAATAATGAGATAACATTCATTATATTATAAAAATATATCAAATATATAAAAAACTGACATCCCTGAAATTATTTTTTTGGAAATCAAAGAATGAGACATGCAGAGCAAATATGAAGAACACATACATCATATTCACAATTAGAATCATATTTCAGGCACTTAATGTGGTGACATCCTCGTCTTTTGTTCGAAATGCATCAGATTTCCTTGTAAATAATGCATGCTAAGTATGCAACTATGTCTTGCACAACCAAATACATCTAAAGAGGATATATATGTTTCTTTTTTCTTACCTGCAGATTAGCATTTTCATAGAAGAAAAAAGTGTTTAAGGTTCTAATAACATTTCCTCACTTTCTCCTCTCTGTCCTAGTCTAACTCCTTCTGCTCTCCTCCTCCAGAAGGCCTTCAAACTCTTATTCTGTGTTTCTCTCCTCCCCCTGCTTTTCTACACCCATCCAAGCATTCTAAACTTTCTCCTTGGAAAAACAATCCAATTCCAAACTGACCATGTCTTTACACTGTAAATACTACCAAATATAAACTTAGAAGTTATTCTTTCCCCTTGTATTATTAAAAAACAGAGCGTATCCAAAAAAAAAGTAATAATTTAGGAAAACTCAAGATGCAGGGCTACTGATTCTGACCTTGTCGATTGATGTAGAAGTGTGTTTCTTGAGTCATCACAGCTGTTAATTGATGATACCACCTATAAATTTAACATTGCTCTATTTCAGTAGGTGAAAACTGGAAAAAAGACCAGACAACAGAATAAAAATCTATCATGAAGTGCTGTTGAGTTTAAGCCAAGTGGCTGTTTTCTACTAATAATAAATTGTTCCATAGGAAATTGGTAAAGTTAGGGTTGTTTCAAGGACATGTGACTTTGAGGGTTTTTAATTCTAATTACATTTTTTGAGTGGTTAGAGCCACTCTCTAACCCTATAATGCCACGCATATCATATTTGATATTTGACATTCTAAAACCTCTACATCATCAACATCAACAAAACTTTGCTGAAAACCCAGTTGTATGCAATGCACTAGATGTCTGCTGCCACCTTGTGAAAGTTTCCATGCTCTTCTGGAAGTAGAAGACCTTATATTATTTTCAAAATGTCAAATATCTACCTTCATATTGTGAGGCACTCGTCTTTTTTATGTGAAATCTGTGCTGATTTTGATAAAGTAAAATTATCAAAAAACGTTTATATTGTTACTGATATTTTTAAAATTAGTATTTATTGAATTAAAGCAATGTGCTTGCTTACAGTCATTATTTTATAGAAAAAATATTTTAAATAGGGTTTAAAAAATATGTTGACTATTATTTGATTTGTTAGGCTTTATAGGGTTGAGCTTTATGCTTTGTTTGAAAAGTGCTGTCAAACAAAACATATATTACAAAAAAATAACTGGGATTAGGAGGTTGGGAAAAAGTAGACATGGATTTTTTTTATTTTGTGTGGTACAAAAGTCTCATTAAACTAGACATGTAAAGTTTGTTGATACAGAATATAATGTTGGCTTGACAAAACCTTGTCTGAATTTTTAAATAGTTTTAAAGTCAGAAATGTTTATAGTTGTTACAGTAAGAGAAAGAAAGAATGAAAGAAAGATAGAAAGCATTTTACAGCAGATTAAAGGGCTTTTTTTTATAGCTGATGTTTGAAATCACGAACATTTAAAAACAGATTTTTAGCTTATTTGAACATTTTGTCAATGTAATGTAGTCCAGGGGATTTTTGCTTAAATGATGACTTCACAAGGCTTTTTTGATTGGAAAATAATTATGGTAGCCAAACTGTAAGGTCACTCCAAAAGGAATTTGCAACAAAATTACCACTATTTTTGAGTCCACACCTTTCAGGGAATTTGAAAGAAATATGGTTTAAGAATGATCACTTGTGAACATGGAAAACACCATAATTCAGATGAGTTCGAAAAGATATGGCAGCGTGAGCCAGAACTGCCTAAACTCTTTGCCAAGTTTCACCAAGCCCATGCATAGATGCTGTAAGTGCCTATTTGTTAAATTCTTCAATATTTAAAGTGCTTGATGATGTTAAAATATTACATAATGTTTTATTGCCCTATTGAATATATGCACATGTACACATTTAATACACATTTTGTCAGTCTTGTTGTTTTATGCTTAATTTGTTGTATTTACAAGTATTTACATTGAGTTTGCGTTTGGATTAACAAATGTTTAAACGGTACTGTCTCTTTAAGAAGAGTTCAGCGAACATTTCGATTGAGTGGTTTCTTTACCACATCTGTGCTGTGTGTTTGAACAAATCTGATTTTAAATGGTATGGGTATTTAAAAGGAATTAAATAAATGAAAATTAGTTTTGTGTGGATCTCAACAAGATTATTGGACCACTGAGGCCCTAAAACAAAATAGGCCCTGAGACCCTTGTCCCTGAGGACATTTCATACATTGCCCCCTACTGGAGATATGAAAGGTAAGCAGGCTCATGTAGATCTGCAATATGATTTATTGCTTCATGTGTTCAATACATACAGAACAAATATACATGCGGTAAACAACAGCTTTTTCTTACTCACATTCATATTTTTCCAAAACCATATGACTTATTTCAGTGAAATCATATAAAAAGTCATATGGCTTTGGAGCTAAATGAGGGTTAGTAAATGATATCGGATTTTAGTTTTAGTTTGTTTGTTTTTATTGCCATAGTTGCAAACAGGAGTTATAGCTCAGTGACAGTAACAGCAAGGATAACTATACATGTCCATCACTTACTTGGAATCCCTTCTGATTATTATAGAGATGAAGAGGCAGAGAAAGTCTGTAAACAAGGAGAACCTTGCACAGTTACTGCTGACAGATATCTGAAACTCGAGACCTGCTTTGGGTAAAGCATTGTGTCAGCTAAATTGCTAGGCAGATAGAGGACATGGACACATTAACACAACATGCATAAACTGACACGCGCTAATAAATGAGCATGCATGTATATTTTATATGGTCATAAATGTTGCTGAAAGTAAAATATATACGAAGTCAAAGAATTAAATGATTAAGAGAACAAATGAGCCATTCCAGTGAATGGGTGCCATTTCCGTCCCCAGGACATTATATGTATAAATATGCATACTGTAAAATAAATTGTATTATTAAGCAAAGTGTCCTGCACATTGATCTAATTGCAAATTTAAAATATACAATTTAAAACATAAAAACTACTTAGAATACTGAAAAAATAGCATTTGTTACCTGTCCCCGCTCTCTAACACTACACTTTACCATGAAATATAATTATTAAAATCTTTCAGAAATCTTTTTTTGTTGTTGTTGTTGTTGTTTTTTGTGACTTTATATCCCATCTATGGTTTTATAAATGACACATGAGTTGTTTACAGGACTGAGAAAAATCTTCCACTTAGAAACCTAAAATTGCCTGAGATTGACCAATACACATTTTGAATAGTTAAATATGTGTGTTAATAGATTCAGTGTTGAAAAAAGTTCAAAAAAAAAAATTAGAAAAAAAAAAAAGTTTAATTTGGAAGAGTTACAACAAGCAAATAGCATCGAATGTATTTCTCTCCTCCCCCTCCAGGATGGCCCAAAGACATTGCAACTGTACAGTAGTAAGTATACACTTGAGATTAGTGAAAGAGAGAGCTACAAAGTGATGATGATTTTTTTTACATAAATCAAGGAATACAAGGAGTACACATTTGAACTGAAATAATGACTGTGGGAATAAACGGCAAACTAAAAACTTTAATAAAAATCCAATTTGATCCATTACTGATAAATAATTTGTGTATCTTACATGTATATGTTGTGTATGAAATATACATACATTTGACGTACTATGAAAACACAGTAAATATAAAAAAAAATAATAATAATTGCATGGACATTACTAATTGCAATATATTTGCATTCGGTTTACTTTTGTCAGCACACTAGCAGAACAACCAAAGCTTTCTCTTTACTCCATACATTAGATTATTAGACAAAGACAAAGGCTGTTTTGTCAAAAATCACCAGAGAATGAAAGAAGGCAAAACAGTCTAGTTAAGTTCCCTGGGTACTGCATTATAAAGATTTACTTAGTTTAAAGGGGTAAAACATTTATGTGTGCATTTGTGGACTTAATCTGCTCCTGGTACAGCCAGCCCTTTATATCTTAGGCTCACTGGATTACACAGTGATGGAGCCTAGCTGTACCACAAAGCCTTAACTAATACCAAAGTCCTTTAAACATTTTGATCCATGCAAATAATAATAATAATAATAATGAGCAGAGAATAGAATAGCTAATACAGTATATTGTGTCAACACTAATTAATATACTCTACAGTGCCTTAAGATGTTATATTTATCTGAAACTTTTGGCTGCATTAACATACATTTATTTATTTACTGATGTATTCATATATTAAATATTAAATAACATACACTCAAAAATGCTGTGTCTGAAACTTACGTGGACAGTCCAACGGGATGCCTAAATAAAGCAGAGAATAACTTAGATATTTCATCCATACTAGTGCAGGTGAGTTGAGTGCAGTTGTTTACATACCAGAATGAAGTGCAGTGGCAGCTCCTGAGATGTAACTCGCTCCGTAACGTTTGTTCTGCTTTATTGTCCTATACGTTTACATTATGACACTTCTGCTTTACTTTAACAGTCCCTCCCGTTATGAATGCAAAGCTAAGGCAGCTAGTCCTGGAGTAACTTTCCCATGCCGATCTGTATGCGTATGCAGGAGCTGCTGCTTACGCCATGACGCACTACGACGGCAGGTGTGCAGCAGAGTTCTTCCTTTGAAACAAACTGCATTTTGAAGAGAATGCAACCATGTAGAAGACAGGATATAATAGCTGAAAAAAAAAACTAACAGTTTAGAAATGTTTAAATATTTGGGAAAATACGCTGACCACTTATAGGTTATTCTTTTCCTGTAAAGGATCAAACTACTGTGTAGTGCACGCATACCTCAACACTTGTTACGATGATGGTAACAACCAAAAGGTTTTTTTTTTTTTTTTTTTTTTTTTTTTTTTTTTTTTTTTTGATAATGAGCACATCATTTTGAGTAGAAAATAAACTTTAGACTTAAAACAAGAAGTTACCAAAATGCACAGCAAAATCAATAATAATAACAGTTTAAATAAACTTGCAAACAGTGAAACCATGCAAGCTCATCAATCCCGGTGCATGCTGGGAATACAAGCTTTGAAACGTTAATTACAATTTATTATTTTATTTAACTGTGAAATTGACTCAGATTAGCAAAGAAATATGACAAGGTTTTCTACTTTAAGACTAGTGCTGGGTGTAATGCATTACTAAGTAATTATTTACTGTAATTAAATTACTTTTTCATTGATTATTCTTTTCAGTAATTTAATTACAGCTACTTCTGGTGTAGTTGTGTTATAAAACAATATATAAAACAATAGTGAATTTAAAATAGAAATTTAACGTCTTATGTTAAAATGTTAGTTTTCTAATTTAATGCAGCCCCCATAAATTCTTTGGCCAGTTCATGAATAATTTATTAGATTTATATGATTTATTTGAAATAATTAAATGATGTATGTCTTATTCATTGTTTATCTCTCCACATACTGTGGCTTACCTGCAATGCCTTCACCCAGGCTAAAATCCCTCCACAACAGCTCCAAAGAGAGGCCTGTACTTCACAAAATGACCAGCGGATGTCACTCAAATCTTAAAATCTGTCATCAGTTTAAAACATGCCCCTTGAAGCGTGAGCTACTGATAGAGGTAGGCTACCTACAAACAGATTTTTAATACAACCTCCAACAAATTTCTACGATTTACCACTTAAATTTTGCCTATAGGGCCTACTATTGAATGTACTAAATTAAATAATGTTATGTTAATGGAAACTGTTGGCCTATCGTTTATTTAATATGATTTAAACCTGTAATGCAAGGCAATGTTGTTTATGGTTTCCATAGCATGCATTACACTTTCATGGCTTATGGAAGGGCTCTGTATATCAAGTGGTACAAATGGGTTTATTGATGTATTAATGAGGGCAACTGCTTAAAAACGGAAGAGGTGGCATATGCAATGATTATTGCTGCTAAGATTTACAACTGTCCCATTTTTGCCAGAGGCTCATATTTGATCCCAACTTAACATCCCGTATTGAAGGCTTTGTGTCCCATATTGAAGCATAAATGGGTCTGACAGCAAGAAACTTGACATCCTTATACTCACTATAACAAAGAAATATTTATCTTATATTGTTTTGCCTACATTAATTGTTTGCCTTTTTAGTAGGTGATGTGAAGCAGACGAAAATGTGTAAAGACAAAATCTCTTATATAAAGACAAAAAAAGTATTTTTTTAATCACTCAAAGCACGAGATGATAGAAGTCCAGAATTTAGATTTAAAGCAATAACCTTGGTGTTGCCCCCTTTTGGAGCCTTACGGTTCATCACAGTCAGAATCACTTTTTCCTTTTATTTTATGTTTCCATTCATTATATCTACAGAAAGACGAATGGGTTTGATACGGCTTGTAAATAACGATTGGAAAAGCTTCTCTTTTCATTTAGACTTTCATTTACATTTTCATCCTTTTCCCCTTTGTAGTTAAAATGAAGAGAAAAAAACACAATGTCCTTCTTTAGTAAGAAAAATAAAGATAATGGTCAGTCAAGACTGAAGAATGGTCTTGCGAAAGATGCTTGTCAAAAAAAGTAAGAAATGCATGAAAGCTAAGACAAAAAAGAAAGTCCAGAAGAACAGAGATCCCATCAGCAAGGTGATTTAGTTGCATAGAGTCAGCTGGTCTGGAGGCAGAGAGCAGGCAGACAGCAACCTGGAGTGTGAGAGCACTGAGCATCTAGAACAAGAGGAGAAGAGATGAGGCTGCTGAGTGTGAGTGAGAGGAGCCCTGTGCATCTACAAGCACTTCATCTGAACCATCAGGTTTGTCATGGAGCTTAAAATTGTCAGTTACTATAGGCACTAGAATACAAAATTGTCAAATAAATGAACTTGAAACATTCACTTGAGTTGAAATTGTTTTATTAGTTTACTTCTAGAGACTGCAATGATACACAACATGGTGAAAAATGACTTGAAATAACCCTGAAAGTAGGTTAGGATAAATGTTAAAAGTTAAAAGTGTGCCCCCTAAAAGCACAAGTGGCTCCTGCTTGGCCCCCGCAGATACTGTGGTCTAGAACCACCACTGCCTCATAGACTTTACCTTCCACTGTTGGAGAGCTGAAAGATGTAATAAAACGGTCATTCTAAACTAACTTTTTGTCATGTTTTATTGAAAATTCAGTTGTAATATACTGTGTTGCCATCATAATAGTTTTCCCTTCAAAGTGCACTGTGAAGGCATCATTTATGCCGCTTAGAATGCAGTATAGCCTACTACATGTCTTCTTGTTGAAACACCTGACGAACAACTTATCGAGCACAACGAATGATGAAAAAACACATAAAAATATGATCTGACTGTTAATTTTTATCGGAATTAAAAAAAAGTATGTAAATCTTACTAGTCACTTATTTTCAGTGGATAACTTGTACTGGAGAATTAAAACGCACCAAATTTCTGTGTTGGACAATAGCGTGCTTAGTAAATTATGTAAAGGTAGTTCATTAAGAAATTATTAAATGCTTTATAACTTTAATCATTATAAAACATACATTTTATATAAGGGTTAAGAACAAACAATTATGAATAGAGGAAACCGGGGCTAATTGTCACACACTTTTGTCTGGTGTTCTCAGGGTAGGTTTATTTTTTAGATCAGTTTCTGTATAGGCACATATCTTGAAGTCTTTACAATAAAAATAATGTATTTAACATTTCCTCAATTATTACCACGGGTGAGAAAAAGTTTAATACTTTTAATGCCTCAAGAACGGGTATATGGGGCAAGTTGTCACAATGGGAAACTTATGATTTCATTACACTCATCACATTACTAAAAAAAGCACAGCAATCAGTCTTTATGCAGCATTTTATTAGGCAGTTGTATTTACAAATCATCTTTTAATGGTAAATTAAAGGTAATTATATGTAAATTTACATTGGCAAGCCTCCGTGAGGTCCATTCTGCACAGATAATGAACAAATTCATATTTTTTGAAGCAGTTATGACAAATACATCTATATATTTTCTAAACTCCTCTTTGTTTTTCCATGGCTGAGTAAAGAACTTGTGTAGACACAAAAATGTGCTACCACAGAGTGTGGCCTGCTGTTTGCACAAACATGGATAAAGACAAGTTTTAATGGATTTCTTGCTGACCTTTTAAATTGTGATACATTTCTAAGTCGTTTGCTGTATATGGTTTTATTTTATTGTAAGAGCCATATTCCCTTGAGATAAGGAGAGTTATCATTTGAATGAGACTAATGAGGGAATGGTAAAACAATTGTAAAGGGGACAAAGCAGAACCAAATGTCTTGGGATTTGTCTTTGAACTGGCAAGGCATCGATTGTCAAGTTTTAGCTTAAAAATCTTGTTAAAGAAGAATCTGAAATGACAATGCAGTTTAGAACAAATAAGAGACTAAGCCTAATCTTTTTTCCCTAGGAAACTAGACATACTCAAGACATCAATAAATCAAATCAATTATTGGCTTGAAATCTTTTTGAGAGTATGCTATTGCTGTTTGTTTTGCTTTAAGAATGTGCATTAAGACATTTTGTTTGCTTCAATGTTACATGAAGCTGTTAAATGGGCTGTGCCATACACGGAAAGTATTAATTTATGATTTAAAAACTAATTTATTCCAGGTTTTCCAGCCATTTATAGAGATTTGTGTTTGGATCTCTTAGGTATTCAGGGGTAAAGCAAACCACTTTAACAGATTTCTTTCATTCCTTGTGTAGAAAAGACTTGTGCATTTACTTAATGGAAAATAAATGCAGATAATATAGTTTCTCCATGTCCCTACTGGAAACATTGGGTTATGCTTTTCTGTTAAACAGTTGAAAGCCCTGAAATCTACGTGATGAAGTTGCTTACTTCCATCACTATGCCAAAAAATAATTTAATAATTTGCAGTACTGTTGTTAATTTTTTCTGGACATGGGTTTAAGTACTTTGTGCATTATACATAGCATGTGCAGCCACCTATGAGGGCACATGAAGTCATATGCATGTGGGATGTGTTTTCCTATTTTAATGGTTATTCCAAGTGTTCATAAATGCACTTTTCATATTCTGCAGGTTATATTTTTAAGAGATCCTGAGCAAAGCCTTACAGCGGTTCTAATACAGGCCCTGCCTGACTATAGAAATTTAATTTGGTATAGAGAGAAGGGAATGTGGAACAGTTGATTTTTTTCATTAAGCAGAACTTATTTAAGCAACCCCTGTTTTGTAAAACATCTAAAACAAAATTAAAAAAAAAATAAGAAGTTTGTTTTGATAAAGCAGTGTATGGAATAAAACAATCTTACAGCAATATCATCAAACATTTCTTTAAAAAAAAAAAAAAATCCAGTCCATTATCACAATTTCAATATAATCTACAACCCCATATAAAGCACTGATAAATATAAATCCAAATGCAGTTTTTAATTCTGTATATCCTTATATATTTACGTAACATGTGAGCAAATGGAAATAAAAGAAAAATTGATTAAGTTGTGACATGATAAACAAAGACCTATTTGGGAAAAAAAAAAAAAAAAAAGTATTTTTTTCTAATCTACGAAACAGAGGCAAGGACATTGCACTTCCTCAGAATAAATGGATGTCTCGCATTGGCCTCTTCTTAAAGAAAAGCTGACTCATTAAGTCGTCCCTTAATTGTAAAGTGCCCACCATGTAAAGTCAGCCCCTCCCATTAGTGTCCCACTTTATAAGCTGGCTCCTTCTATTCAAGTGTCCTTCCCAGTTGGCCGCTTTAATGGGATTGCCAATCATGAGACTAGACCACAGAAACTAACAGGTAAAACTGTGCAAAAGCGCGTTCAGTCTCATTAAATGTCACACATGCCTTGAAATTGCTCTTTCTTGGTTTACCAAGAATCACAACAACATGGTGTACAGTACAACTAGCTCAGTGTATAAATCGGACATTTTAATACACAGACATCTCTACACCTCCCTCTCTGCAAAGAAAATCCTTGCTATAAAACCAGAGAAAAGAATTGTAAAACCACCTCTTAACGATTTTTGATACTATAAAGTGGCTTAGCAATCTTTCTGACATCTTTTTAAATGTGGCACAAAAAAATCCTCAATCCTTTTCCCTCTCGCACCAATCTTCATTCTTCTACTCCCTATTTGACTCCTTAAAACAGGCTGACACTGGCAACTGTAGTGCCACAGACCATTCAGCTTGTTCATGCAAGTGGGATGCATGGAGTCTCGAGTCTGCATGCTTATTGCTCTAATGATACGGAGAGAGAAAAAGAGAGACAAAACTAGAGAGAGAGAAGGACTGCTGTGGATGAAGACACAGATATCGGAGGACAAAGAGGTAGACAGCATTCTAGAAGAGAGAAAAGCCAGATAGTGAGAGGGGAGACAGAGGAGATTGAAAGAGAAAGAGAGCAGAAGGCATCAAAGGAAACAAAAGTTATCGTGCTAGCATCTTGATGAGGTTGGCGCACATCTCAAAGAACTCTATGGTGTGACTTCCTGGCCTAGGGAGAATCTCTCCCCCAGTGGAATCCACTGAGGAGGTAAGAGAAGAAGCCAGTGAGCCTTCTGCTAGTTTCCCTCCGGCTATCGGAGGCGTGGAAGGAGCGGACGCATCCCCCTTTACTGCATCCTCACATTCATTTTTCTCATTCTTGTCATTCTTTAGCGTAGTCCGGTAGTTACCAACTGAGCCAGAGCGGTGAGGAGTGGCGGTCCCTGATTTTACTTCCATCATGTCATCTGAATGAAACCGAACAAATGTAAGCGAAAACAATAAAACTGAAAATCGTTTACTCACCGTTACTTTGTTTCAAAGCCATATGACTTCCTGTCTTCCATGGAACATGCTAGGCAGAATGTCTCAGTCACCATATTTTTTACATATAATGAAAGTTAATGGTGACTGACACTGTCAGTCAATCTAACATCTCCTTTTGTGTTCCACATGGAAAAAAGGAAGTCATACATGTCTGGAATAACATGAGGGTGACTAAATAGTGGAAAAAACAAAAACAAAAAAAAAACACATGGTTAGGTGTAACCATTTTACCATCTATGCTCCTGAAGTCTAGTAAGTAGGTCCTGCTGTCCACCTGGTAGAGCTGGAGACTCATCTTTGTGTTCATGCCAGTAACTGGGTTCTTCCTCCGTACCCGCAAATAATAGGGGTTCACCACCTGCCAAACCACAGGGAGAAAAAGGCATCATAAACTAATTTCCAATGCGATTAGTTTTCTGGAGGACATATGTCTGTAAATGAATCATTACTGTGGACGTCTGTAATATTTACAGTCGATTTGCATGGGTTAAGCGATGTCTGTAAAAAGAGCGGAGATGGGTGTATCTATTGCAATTACACACTGCTGTCACATGTAACTAACCTAATAGAAAATGTATACTGTGCAGATTATGTAGGAAATACTAAACATGAGCATATACTGTATCTGTGATTGTTAGAAGAAACTGATTGGAATATCTGGAATATAAATACAACAGAACTGGTGACATTAACAAGCCTGTAATCTTGTATTACACTCTTGAATTGAAGAATCTGAGAATTGTATCTGAGAAGCTCTGGTAACTATTACATTAGCCCACATCCCCATATAAAACTAATCCCATCCGAACAGGACTACTGCCACCAAGTCTGACTTAAATGGTCCTGATTAATTCATAGAGTAATGTTTAACTTAAATTAGGACTGTGCTAACTGGTTCATTGCACCAAGTAGTCTAAATATTGTTCCAAAGAATATCACACCTTAAATTTACATATTCTGCTCTTGGTTCTTAGCCTTGAAAAATAAACTTGTCCTAGTACTTCAGTGGCACACTGGATCTGTATATTTGAGTTTCAGGCTGTTATGACAATAACTGTAAAATCAAAACAGTCGATTAAGAAAGAAACCATGCTGTAGAAACTATGTTAAAGAAACATACTGTTTGCTCCCATATGAGAGAGAATGCACAAATGCATAGCAGAGGATGCAATTACTGTTTCTCAAAAGAAACACAGGAGTCAGTGTCCTCTCTATTTGTTTCCCCACCCTCCCCAATCTAAATTTTCCATCTTATCTAATTGTACAGGGCTTCCTTAAGACTTCGGGTTAGTTGACTAGTCATTGACTATGTTTACATGGACACCAGAGAGCGTCTTATTGCGAGAAAGCGGTGTTCTGGTTTACATGCACTGTATAAGCGCTGTACTTTTTACTCCTGTGTACATGCGGCTCATCAGTAAGCAGCTGGCAACACAGCAACGTTGTGGCTGTGGCTTAGGTGGTAGAGCTGGTCAGCCACTAATCGCAGGGTTGGCGGTTCAATTCCTGGACAATCCAAAAGGCGTTCGTATCTACATGCACTCATGCTCACCTTCCACTCATAGTCTAACTGCTTCATGGCACGGCAGACCTCACTCATGATATCATTTGGTCTGCTCTGGCTGCGGATCCCCAGGTGCCACTTGGCCCTTCGGACACCAAGATGCTTCGACTTTTGAGGGTTCAGCTCGTCTAGTGTGTGTCGGGGGCGTGGCTGAGTCTCCGCCACCAGGAAGGGCACTCTCTCAGGGTGAATCTTAGTGGCATGATGCGCGGGCAGATCATCCAGGAAGCTGTCTGGAGGACTGGAGGCCAAATAGAAGTCTTTGGCCTCGCTCATAATGCGCCGGTTGTCAATGATCAAGTGATATGCAACAGCAAGAGGATCCTGGTGATTGCGACTAAAATAAAGGAGGGGAAGAATGGATAGATGAGAGAAATATCTGTTTGGTGGTTTTCATTGCATGAAAGTAACTACCTGCTTCAATCTGCCTAAGAAAAAGTGACACAAAAAGGAGGTACAAAAGCAGATAAGCAGACAAACCTGTAAAGACAGTTGAGCACCTCCTCCTCAGTGCACTCAAACTTCTCACACACTTCCTTCAACGCCTCTTCGTCAGTCATGTTGTTGCTGTATGCAGCATCCTCAGGGAACAGATATTTGGGGAGATCTAGCTTAAACCACTCATCCTCCCTGAAAATAGAGATCAATGATCAGAGAAAGATTGAAGAAACATTTTACACAATCTAACAAATCACATTATGGATATCTTTGTTTGGTTCACTAGTAAAAATATCTAAAAGTCCTTAAAACAAGATAAATGAATTATCAGAGAAATCAATTTTGTATGTATTTTGTCTTGTGGCACTGGTGGATTTTATTTTATTTTTTTACTTGTTTATGTTTAAAACAAGTGAAAAATCTGTCAATTCAACAAAGACACTTGCATTCAAGATTTTCTGATACAAGATACATTCTGTGAACCCTGTTTTACACAGTTCAGGGTTCAACAAAAAAAGTACTATATATTTTATGTATAAACAATTTTTTTTTGTTTTTGCAATGGCTTAAAATTATAGCTATAATTTAACTCAATGGAAGCTATGAATTTATACAAATTGGAAAAGGGTAGAATACAGTGCAAAACATTACTGATTTATTTGATGTTGTTTATTGAATATCATGGCAAAAAAAAATAATATATATATCTTTTTTTTTTGCAGTGAAATCTTACTGTAGTCCACAAATGCAAATAATTTTGGCATTAAAATATGCACTCAGTAATTGTGTACTCATTAAAAAGTTTTTTTTTTCTAAAGAAATTAAATTGTAATTTTGAAACATTTATAAAATCATGACCACTCACATGAGATGAAGACTCCAGTCATGCAAGTAACCTAATATAAAGCTCTTTTACTCTACATGGAGAGGGTCCCCTCATGGGGGCTGCCATGTTAGTATCACATGACCAGCTGAATACTACTTGCTAAATCTCAGTAACCACCCTTTCTACAATAGCATCGGTAACTGAAAATTATTGTGTTTGAATAATGCTGCATCCATGCCCAGTGTAAGTCCAAGATATCTTAAAGGTATAGTTTACCCAAAAATTAAAATTCTCTCATTTACGCCTTCCTAGCTGTGTAGGATTTTCTTCTGCTGAACACAAACAAAGATTTTTGGAAGAACATCTCAGCTCTGTAGATCCATAAAATGCAAGTGAACCGTGACCTTTCAAGCTCCAAAAATTACATAAAGGCAGCATAAAATGTATCCATAATACTCCACTGGTTAAATCCATGTCTTCAGAAGAATGTGAAAGTGGAGATTTATAGTAAAAAAGGATTGAAATATTGATCTATTTCTCACCCAAAGTGAATGCATCACTTCAGAAGAAATACATAAAAATAACTGGAGTCGCATGGATTCATTTTATGCTGCTTTTATGTGCTTTTTGGACCTTCAAAGTTCTGGCCACTGTTCACTTGCATTGTATGAACCAACAGAGCTGATATATTCTCCTAAAAATCTTTGTGTTCAGCAGAAGAAAAAAAGGTTATACACATCTGGAATGGCATGAAAGTGAACTCTTTAAACAAAAAATACTGAGTGCAACTTAAATAAATGCACAGTGCGCATTGTGGTGTTTTGTGTATTGTCTGACCTAATCTCTTTAATGGTTGCTCTCTTCATGGGGTCCACCTGGAGCATGTGTTTCAGAAGGCTGATAACGGAGGGGTTCAGGTACTGAGGCGTAAAGAAGATGCCATCGCAGATCTTCTTGAACAGTGTTGGCACATGGTCATCATCAAATGGGAGCGTTCCACATAGCAGAGCATACAAAATCACACCACTGCTCCAGATGTCCACCTCAGGCCCTGCATACAACCTGGATCAGAACAGCTAAAGATCAGTCAAGAGAGCCAATCTGAATGACACACCACAAAAGACAATTTACCAGCTATTTAAAGCAGCACAGAAGATAATCTTAGAGGACCAGAACAGACTGTGTTACAAAAAAAGACACAATTAAAGATTAAATGTCTCAGGAAAAAAAAAAAAAAAAAAGAATGGATCAGAAGAACTCAGAGATACAACCACAAAGAAGTAAAAATACAAGCAGAGCAGGGCACAGTACCGTCCAGAGATTACTTCAGGGGCAGCATAATTAGGAGAGCCACAACTCGTCCTTAAGAACTCTCCATCTGACATCATATTTGACAAGCCTACGGAATTAAAAAATGAAGGTGTATGGGTATAAAGTCTGTCTACCTTTTAATACAAACATCTCAAACAAGAGAAGGCAAAGGGTGCTTCTCAATACCCTAATTGATGCTTCCTTGTTCCCTTGTTTGAGACACTAGTCTCAGCCTCTGACGGCACACCCACTGACCACCCAGTCCTTGCTCTACATTTGATGCGCATAGCACACATAACGCTTTCTCGATCAACTCAGCACAAATCTGATTGGCTGTTTTGATGAAACTTCGATGAGTAGACGCACACAAGACCTTTTATCAGTCCGCCTTGAAGCCGACTTGTGAAGGTTCCGCGTTGACACAATAAGAGCTTCTAAGGACGAAATCACAGAATTTGCATAGGTTTGCCAGGGTAAATGACATCAAATCTTTTAAAAATATTAAGAGTTTTGTTTGAGGGACATAGCAAAAATAAAAATAAAGGGGAAAAGATGATATCAACGAGCAGAGCTGCATTTTCTGTTTTGTTTACTCATGTCTGTGAAATTCCCTATAATATAAGGTTTTAAGTGCTGTACTTTGACTTAACACATTTTATGCTATTTCCCCATGTCTTTCCTGTGCAATCACTCATGGAGACTCATAATTAAATTAACTATTTCTTTACCCTTGTAGGTCTTTTATTATGGTATAATACATCTCTGATAACCCCGCCCCTATACACCCCGTAATGACAAAACTGTGATTGGTCGTTTAACATCAGAATCAGAGTATGCTTACACATACAACAAATTTGTCTTGACAACAAAAGCTTCCAGTGCACAAACAATACAACAAGATAATAAAAAATTGAATAAAAATAAAAATGGGAATAGAAAATAGAAGTGTATATAGAAATACACAAGACCAAAAAAAATCTATATCTATATCTATATCTATATATATAGATATCTATATATATATATATATATAGATATCTATATATATAGATATCTATATATATAGATATCTATATATATAGATATCTATATATATATAGATATCTATATATATATATATAGATATCTATATATATATATAGATATCTATATATATAGATATCTATCTATCTATCTATCTATCTATCTATCTATATATATATATATATATATATATATATATATATATATATATATATATATATATATATATATATATATATCTAGATATCTATCTATCTATCTATCTATCTATCTATATATATATATATATATATATATATATATATATATATATATATATATATATATATATATAATTAGGGCTGCCCCCTACCAAAGATTTTCCTAGTTGACTAGTAGTCATTAATTTAAGCCATTAGTCAACTAGTCGTCGCACATTTATGATATTAATTTAATTGCTTATATGTTGGGGGGCATCAGAAAATGGTTTGAGTTCCAGGGCTGAGAAAGAATGTTGTAAGTAACATTGCTAACACTGTTAAGACAACTTTCATCTTAGCTGATTTTACATTCTGCCTGTAGGTCGGAAGATGAACCAGACAGTGATCAGAGAGTCCGAAAGCTGCTCTAGGGACAGAGAAATTAGCATCCTTTAATATTGTGTAGCAGTGATCCAGTATATTTCTGTCTGGTGGGGCATGTAATATGCGGTCTGTATTTTGCAGTTCACAGGCGAGGTTGGCTTTGTTAAAATTGCACAGAATAATAAGTGATTTCCGGAATTGTTGTTCCGTGTCTGTGATCTGATCAGTCAGCTGTTGCAGTGCTGCACTCACACACGCATGTGGAGGAATATAAACACTCGCCAGAATAAACATGAAAAAGTCCTGCGGCGAGTAGAAAGGCCAACAGTTGATAAAGACATCTTCCAAATTAGGACAGCACATCTTCTTTAACACTGCTACATCTGTATATTTCATTGATGTAAATGCATGTTCCACCGCCTCTCATTTTCCCCGTTAACTTCACAATGCAATCCGACTCTGAACAGGTGAAAGCACAGCAGATGTAACACACTGTCCGGAATAGCTTCACTCAGCCAGGTCCTTTTTGTATGGGTGAGAGGTAGTTTGTCCGTTTTGTTAGGAAGAGAGCAGAGATTCGCTAGATGAATACTCGGCAGTGCTGTTCGAAAGCCGTGCTGATGGAGCATGACCAGCAAACCGGCTTGCTTGCGTATCATAGTGCACTTGAACAACAAAGCTGCACCCATGACTTTGTCCAGCAAAATATCAGAATAGTCAAAAACTGGTTAAAGCAGAAACAACAAAAAAACAAAAACAACAAAAGAATGGGAGAGCTCCACACCGAGGATGCCATCCATGGCGCCATCTTGTAAAAAAATAAAAAATCCTAACATGTTAGTCAGATGGCTTTTCCTGTCTAAATGGTTGGTTCTTGGCCAACTGAAGCCGCTTTAGAGCCCAGACCTTTGCCAAAGTCATAGGTCTGACTACACAAGACTTCCCGCACACCAATCAACCTCTGCCATCACGAAGGACGTATCAGTTTTCTAAATGCACTGTGGGACGAGGAGGACAGAGGAAGCTTTAGGTAGAAGGCAAATGTGAGGAAAACTATGCAGACGTCTTTTTTGTCGAAACAACTGATGCACGCATACATTTTTCCTCCCCCTTCACATCTGGCACCACAGTTTTAACTCAAGTTTCACCTCTGCGGTTTAAATAAATAATCTTTATTATATTGTATTTATTATATTGCCACATACTTCAACAGTACATCTTGAATTATTAGGATTTATTGTGAATATATTATCAAGTTTCAACAACATAACGGCAAGCGCTCTGAAGTAACGCAGATGCTTGAGTGAACAGGACATTCCATTTTTACAAATACATCTTCCTTCGAATCCTCCATCCTCATTTCTTTCCATGTAACCTTTCCTAATTTTTTAAGAGAATGGAGCCAGGACACAAGGAAAGGAAACGAGTATGCATATTTTCAGAAATTTGAAGCCCCCAAAGCATTAGCAACCTCAACACATATACATATATATATATATATATATACACACACACACAATTATTTATTTATTTTTTTTCAAATTTTTCTACAAAACCATTTCAATTAGTTTTATTCTATATTCACAAACCAAAATCTGCAATCTTGGCATTCATGTGCGCATCCAGCAGGACGTTCTCAGGCTTGAGGTCTCTGTGCACCACCATGTGTCTGTGGCAGTAATCCACCCCCGAAATGATCTGCTGGAATAAACGTCTGCTCTCCTTCTCATCCAACTTATCAAAGAGACACAGAATAAGACCTATTAGGACCATGTTTTATTTCTCATTATCTCTAATCTGAAATTAATTGAACCTATTATATAATTTATGTGCACTTGAATACTACAGTAGTCAAATTAAAAAGAAATACTTCACATACAGTACATTCAAGAATCCATAATTGTGTGATGGATGCAAACTTTACCTTTCCATTTTTACAGATGTAGTCAAAAAGTTCTCCTCCTGACACATATTCCATCACCATGAAAATATCTGTTGGTGTGCTGATCACTTGATAGCTGTCCAACAAACAAACAACAGGTACGGTTTTAAACAGAGTTATATAACCTAAAGCTTGTCACATTATTGTAATTATTTGAAATCATTAGTATCTATTATTGCTACATTATGACAACTTTTTAAGATTTTCTTTAATAGACATTAATCAGTGTACCAACATAAAATCATATCTGTTCAAGTGGACTGAAGACTGACTTCCTGATGCCTTCTGTTAGTACAGTCTTAGCAAACTTCATTTGCACAATGTTAGCCAAATACAAAGCAATTTCTTAATTTTTAGTTATTCCCTTCCAGTAGCGGTATACTTATGTATTCACATTTAAACTGACTAGAATTAAATTTGTAATTTTGGTTTTACACATTTACTTGGGAATAACTAATTAATCTCTAATGGCTGTGGAGGAAGACTTCATAGCTCTCTCCAGCATTCCCATGTCTTTTCTAGACACAATAAAGGTTTGTGGCTTTGATGATGGAAAAAATATACTGGAACTGTGGAAAACACCCTGAGCACAAAACATCAACAGACAAACAGTGTACATACACAAACAAACAAACAAAAATTGAAACAAAAAATAAATAATATAACTCTAAGTTGTTTAGAGAATGCAAGGGAAAGAATTAAATGCTTCCCCATAATCTTCCTACCATCCCATCTTCAATAATTCCATGCATGTCTTGTCTCACCCCAAGCCACAAATAAACCACAGGCAAAGACACAAAGAAAAAGCAAGCATGATCATCAGGGAAGCCATCCCAAAATTCCACACAGACAATCTCTTACATGCTCACTCTGTCATTTGAGAATGACCGAAAATTGGTTTGACCGATACTTTTAACCCACATTTACACATAATTGGTTCTTTAATCTCAGGTGCATGAACGAGTGTATATATTGTAACTAAAACTAGTCAAATTAATTATTTGCAAACTGTATGCAATATCAGTTTTGTAAAGCGGTTCATTAAAGGTTAGTGATAAACTATTAAAGTTGTTAATGTGCATTAATACAGAAATAAAATTAATTCCTTACTGTGGCGGGGGGTGGGGGGGGGGGGGGTTGGCCAAGCGATGAGGGGTGGCTGGGGGAGAATAATCACAATCAGGAGAGGTATAAGGTGGAGCCAGAGAGAGAGAGAGACGCACAAAGCTGTCTGTGTGTGTGTCTTTATGTTGAACATGTCTGCTGAAAAGTGTATTAAATGTTATTCTGAAAAGGAAGTTTTTGTTACACACTGAAAAGTGTTCATTAAATGTCTGACGTGGATTGTTCACACGGTCCCCATTCCTCCTTTCTACATTAAGGACCTGATTTGTTTCACTGGTGCCGAAACCCGGGATTGAAGGAAGAGCACGCTGTCTGGGAGAACTTGCTGTTGCCGTCCGCCTCCCACTGCCATCTGCAAGGGGACAGAGTCGCTGCTGTCATCCGGCAGGGGACGGAGCAAAGCACCCCCACAAAATGATGCTGCCACCCCTATTCCTCACGGTTGGGATGGTGTTCTTCACTCTTGTGCAGTGTGAGCATGAAGTGAAAGTGCGAACGCGAGGCGACTGTCTGTGTTCCGTGACTGCTCCTAGGTCCTTGAATAATAATAGTAATATAATAACAACATAACGTGCGAGTAAGGGTGGCCCGGTGGAGTTTCTAGCCCCCCACGCAGACTGCATAAAATGCGTATAGGGAGTATCGGTAAAGATTACCGGCTAACGGAAACCCTGCTGCGGTCTCCCAAGGTCTCCCAAGTTTACCAGTGCAAAAGTTGAAGATATTGCTGGAACCCTGCAGGTAATCTACACTGTCAAACCCATTTAATCCCACAGGGTGGTCATAACTTTTTGGTCATAATTCCACTAACCGTGTTTGGAGGAAGAAGAATACCATCCCAAGAACACCATCCCTACTGTGAAGCATGGGGGTGGTAGCATCATGCTTTGGGGGTGTTTTTCTGCACATGGGACAGGGCGACTGCACTGTATTAAGGAGAGGATGACCGGGGCCATGTATTGCGAGATTTTGGGGAACAACCTCCTTCCCTCAGTTAGAGCATTGAAGATGGGTCGAGGCTGGGTCTTCCAACATGACAGTGACCCGAAGCACACAGCCAGGATAACCAAGGAGTGGCTCTGTAAGAAGCATATCAAGGTTCTGGCGTGGCCTAGCCAGTCTCCAGACCTAAACCCAATAGAGAATCTTTGGAGGGAGCTCAAACTCCGTGTTTCTCAGCGACAGCCCAGAAACCTGACTGATCTAGAGAAGATCTGTGTGGAGGAGTGGGCCAAAATCCCTCCTGCAGTGTGTGCAAACCTGGTGAAAAACTACAGGAAACGTTTGACCTCTGTAATTGCAAACAAAGGCTACTGTACCAAATATTAACATTGATTTTCTCAGGTGTTCAAATACTTATTTGCAGCTGTATCATACAAATAAATAGTTAAAAAATCATACATTGTGATTTCTCGATTTTTTTTTTTAGATTATGTCTCTCACAGTGGACATGCACCTACGATGACAACTTCAGACCCCTCCATGATTTCTAAGTGGGAGAACTTGCAAAATAGCAGGGTGTTCAAATACTTATTTTCCTCACTGTATATATATATATTAATTAGTGTATTTGCTATATATATATATATATATATATATATATATATACACACTACCGTTCAAAAGTTTGGGGTCACATTGAAATGTCCTTATTTTTGAAGGAAAAGCACTGTACTTTTCAATGAAGACAACTTTAAACTAGTCTTAACTTTGAAGAAATACACTCTATACATTGCTAATGTGGTAAATGACTATTCTAGCTGCAAATGTCTGGTTTTTGGTGCAATATGTACATAGGTGTATAGAGGCCCATTTCCAGCAACTATCACTCCAGTGTTCTAATGGTACAATGTGTTTGCTCATTGGCTCAGAAGGCTAATTGATGATTAGAAAACCCTTGTGCAATCATGTTCACACATCTGAAAACAGTTTAGGTCGTTACAGAAGCTACAAAACTGACCTTCCTTTGAGCAGATTGAGTTTCTGGAGCATCACATTTGTGGGGTCAATTAAACGCTCAAAATGGCCAGAAAAAGAGAACTTTCATCTGAAACTCGACAGTCTATTCTTGTCCTTAGAAATGAAGGCTATTCCATGCGAGACATTGCTAAGAAATTGAAGATTTCCTACAACGGTGTGTACTACTCCCTTCAGAGGACAGCACAAACAGGCTCTAACCAGAGTAGAAAAAGAAGTGGGAGGCCGCGTTGCACAACTGAGCAAGAAGATAAGTACATTAGAGTCTCTAGTTTGAGAAACAGACGCCTCACAGGTCCCCAACTGGCATCTTCATTAAATAGTACCCGCAAAACACCAGTGTCAACATGTACAGTGAAGAGGCGGCTGCGGGATTCTGGGCTTCAGGGCAGAGTGGCAAAGAAAAAGCCATATCTGAGACTGGCCAATAAAAGAAAAAGATTAAGATGGGCAAAAGAACACAGACATTGGACAGAGGAAGACTGGAAAAAAGTGTTGTGGACAGATGAATCCAAGTTTGAGGTGTTTGGATCACAAAGAAGAACGTTTGTGAGACGCAGAACAAATGAAAAGATGCTGGAAGAATGCCTGACGCCATCTGTTAAGCATGGTGGAGGTAATATAATGGTCTGGGGTTGCTTTGGTGCTGGTAAGGTGGGAGATTTGTACAGGGTAAAAGGGATTCTGAATAAGGAAGGCTATCACTCCATTTTGCAACGCCATGCCATACCCAGTGGACAGCGCTTGATTGGAGCCAATTTCATCCTACAACAGGACAATGACCCTAAACACACCTCCAAATTGTGCAAGAACTATTTAGAGCAGAAGCAGGCAGCTGGTATTCTATCGGTAATGGAGTGGCCAGCGCAGTCACCAGATCTGAACCCCATTGAGCTGTTGTGGGAGCAGCTTGACCGTATGGTACGCAAGAAGTGCCCATCCAACCAATCCAACTTGTGGGAGCTGCTTCTGGAAGCGTGGGGTGCAATTTCTCCAGATTACCTCAACAAATTAACAGCTAGAATGCCAAAGGTCTGCAATGCTGTAATTGCTGCAAATGGAGGATTCTTTGACGAAAGCAAAGTTTGATGTAAAAAAAAATCTTATTTCAAATACAAATCATTATTTCTAACCTTGTCAATGTCTTGACTCTATTTTTTATTCATTTCACAACGTATGGTGGTGAATAAGTGTGACTTTTCAGGAAAACACAAAATTGTTTGGGTGACCCCAAACTTTTGAACGGTAGTGTATATATAGGGATTATTAGGAAGCCATGATGGATAGAAGCTAATGGGGCAAATTTGGCTAGAACACCTGGGCTACACCCAGTCATCAGACACTTAAACACAAAATAATCAGTATTGTATTGTATGTCAGAGTATGGAGTGAATGAATCTGCTATGAAAACATGAGTGTGACAACATGGGAAATGAGACCATTAGACAGATTAAACCTACAACAGGTCATGATTATTACTTACAGTTTGATAATATGTGGGTGACGGAAGAGTTTGAGGTTCTGGATCTCACGACGAATCTTCCCCACCACATCCAGACTGCGAATCTTCTGCCGGTTCAGAATCTTAACCGCCACCTGGTGCTTGGTCAGCTCATGCTGGCCAACTGTACAGACAAGAAGAAAATATGTTTGAAAAGATATTCAATAAAACAAGCAACTGAAGAAAGTGGTAGAATCAATGGTCAGAAACTATTGTTTTCATTATACAATTAGTGTATTTGCTATTTAAAACATTGGCAATTTTCACCACTCAAAAAGGAAATTCCACACTGACAAGGTGGCGACTCCTTATTTCATTCTAAAGGCCCCAATATAGTTCAGACAAAGTTCTCTGCATCCTTCGTTCAGGGATAAAAATAAGTTTGAAACAGCCATCAACGGTATACTGTTTGCGAACATTCAGAAATCCGCCACACCACTGTGGGAGGCATTTAGAAGTACATTTAAATGAGGATACTCTGTAAATCCTTAACTAATGTGTCATTAAAAAGTGTTATCAATGACTTTTTGCCTCATTCTATGAGTAGAATTCAAATGAGGTCAGTAAAAGCAGTTCTAATCACTTAATGATGATTTAAATTAATATATGCAGTAGAAACTGTTTAATTTGTGTAGTTTAGATTCTGAATTCATGATGCTAACACTCTAACATGCGGCCATAATATGCACCGGTTACACTCTGTTATGATGACTAATACTACTGCCACAATAGTTTTTTTAAAAAGAGTGTCAATATTTTGAATATAAACAAAAGAATGATGATAGGCATACACTACTATGGACAGGTGTGTGAATGGCTTTCGCTCTAAATGGCATGAGTGAATGAGCACTTATTTGAGTAGATTTTATTCCTTTTGTAGACTAATTAAACAAAAATAAATTGCATGACATGTTGCTGAAAATATCTCTATGCGAACGATCGTACTGATGTAGGTACATGAGCACCAGCTAGTTAATAAATGCACACCAGTATGTTCATGTTGAATACTGACTGAAAAACGTAAACAAAGTAGTAGGTGGAACTTCAGGTCACACCAACCGATAACGTGGACCAATGGGATCAAGAAGGTGTTTATCAACCGGTTAGAAGTTTTCCTAAAACTTCACCCAGTTGAGCTGTTAATGAACCACCAAAAACACCTTTTTTCTTTGGCCAGATTATGTTCTAAATGGCACCATATTGTTGAATGTTGACATATCATGTATAAAGTATATCATATATATTATATATGAAGTATAAAACTAACGCATTGTTCTAAATGACATCATATGTAAGAAGTAGGAAATATATGGGGGCCCTAACACAAGGAGAACTTCTGACTAAATTCTCAAATCAAATCCCTTTATTGTCACAACACCATATCCATGTGTACAGGTGTGAAAATCTACCAGACAGGCAAAAAAAAGATCTTCACGTGAAGCACATATACTTGAATGTAAGAGAGATTTATCAGGTTAACCTTCCAAGGACATCTTTTGGAATTACATATTTATTCTATCTCAGTTTATTTTGGGTGAGGTAAATGGCACTCATGTTCTCAGACAAACTGATGAAAAGCAGAATGTCATGTGATGTAATCGAGCCTGCAAATCTGCATTGAAAAATATCAGGAAAAGGCTTACAATGCCAGTTAATGTGTGAGGTTTATTACAAATTTACCATAAATGTAATTTTTTAAGAAACTATTTAAAAGGAAGCTCAATTTAACTATCAAATCCATCCACAGGCAAAGTCCTTTTAATCATGCCAGATTTTGCTGTATCACTAACTGCTGAAGGCAACATGGTGAACAATTCTTAGAAACTGTGTGCGGTCTCTTTTAAGTTACTAGACTGCTTTAGTTATGCATTAACGCAAAGCTAAACATTCAGAGTGAAGTGTGAAAGTGTGCATGTAAATTACCTCCACTACAACAAAGTGGCCTTCTCTTCCATGTACACTAAAATCCTCAGACCTCACTATCCATTAGTATGATCACAGGACATGTTATATAAACCGCTTCTTTGTAAAGACTTGTAGGATTGGTGATTAGCATGTCTGTTTATAGTATATCACAATCACTACACAAATATCTTTCAGTTTGCATTACACAACGTACTTCCTGCCTATCAGGGTTCAAAGAACTGAAAGGTCTAAGTGCCACATAATTTGGGCTGATCCCACCAGACAAGTCCTTCCTTGGCTCTGAGGGGCACAGCAAGCAGGGATCTGTCTAACCCTTAATTACTGTTAAAGACTGCATGGCTTAGGCCTATTTTCAGTCACTATCGCTAAGCTATCATTGTTTTATTGCATCAGTTTATAAACAACATGATTGAGAAAGAATGGGTTTTCAAAAATGCGTTCAACGGTTGAGTGGTTAAACTGTTATGCGAATTTCTATATTCAACCATGTTAACGTTAGCTGTTGTAAGAAAGCCTATGTCATTAGGCACGAATATGCATCATCATTGGCAAGTTATAATTGTAAAATTGTGGATTACAAATAACGTGAGCAATTTTCATAAATTTGACTGACAACGATGCTACTTAGCAGTAAAAGTAGGCTAACATTTAACATAAAGTACTTGTCTCTTGCTATATTATGAAGTCTGATGATTCGTTTCTGTCGAGCTGCAAATGTGGTTGACGTCGGAGGCAATATTGGTAAAGGGCATTTGGCCTATGCAAGAGCGCATCCATCAATCGCCACCAAACTGCAACTTCACAATACTAATCACTCAATAAAAACATAAAGCTAACTAGGTTAGCCACGACCAAACCCTCTTTGAGCCACAGAAACATAGACCCATTCCACAAGCATGCAACAATTCAAAAGAGCAGGTACACATTGATAGCTGACACTATATAAAAGTGATCAAAGATAGCGTTGCTCCGAGTTCTTTCGAGCTGTTTCATGACTACATTGACATTAGCCAACAAGTGCTGCTGCTGCATTAGCCGCATTTACATGCTCAATCATCTTTAGCTTTGCTAAGCTGTGTTTAATGCAACAATCACAAAGAATCCAAAACAGTTTTACCTTTGACTTTTCCAAACGTCCCCACTCCTAGCGTGTCTCCGAGAATATAATGTCCGATTTTAACCCTGCCTTCATGTTTCTGTTTGTCCGTCGCCATCTTCGCTCTGAGGCCCTACCTGAGAGAGGCAGCAGTGGGACGGGCGGACTGAGAACTGAGCGGCGTCTCTACTGACAACTACCGGTACAAAAGAGCGCGGCAAAACATCACACTAATCACTTGGAATAATATTTAAATACTCGGAAAAACTATTAACTAATCGTAGCAACAACATTATGTAAATTATAATATGTTAACATTATTAATATTGTTATTATAATTAATAATTATTATTATAATGAATAAAAAAAAATACATAATCTAACTTTAAGTGAGTATTGTGCGATGTTATTTGCTTTTCATCTGATCCGTCTCATTACATGTCTTTGTCCAGCAGATGTCCTTGCTGTATCTTGCGAACGTCTAACAGACTGAAGAATGTGGAGGGAAAAATTACTCATAATTAAATAATTAAATAAGCCATTAAATAGCCTACATAGTGAATTATTTAAATGCATCATTAAATAAATAATTTTACATTTAAATAATTAAACAAATCATTAAGTATATAGTGAATTAATTACATGTGAAATTAAATCATTAAGTGGCCCTGCGATGGACTGGCGACCTGTCCAGGGTGTACCCCGCCTTTCGCCCAATGTTAGCTGGGATAGGCTCCAGCCCCCCGCGACCCTGTACGCAGGATAAGCGGTTGACGATGGATGGATGGATGATTAAATCATTAAATAAATATTTAAATAAATTATTAAATACCTAATGAAATTAGGTCTTTAATTATATATATATATTTACATTTATGCCATGATGCCACCATCTTCCATCACATGCTAGCTACTGTTTATTCTTTGGACTGCTGACATTCAGAGCCAATTAAAAACATCTTGAGTGCTAATTACACCCACTATCTTTGATTGGCATTTCGGTAATAAAAATATCCCAAAGCAAGCTCTTTAATGAAAATGGAGGAAGATAGCTATTGTTTAAATGAAACTGATTCAAATCTAGTGCTGAAATGAAATACATGGGAGATTTTGTGTACCGATTTATTTATATTTAATTCAGTCAATATGTATTTAATTTTTATATAATATTTAATTATTTATTTAATTGTGCATTTAATTGATTCACAATGTATTTAATGTTTTATTAAATTATTTCATTGTTTATACAATGTATTTAATGTTTTATTAAATATTTCATTGTTTATTTTATTTTGACCCTCAATAGAAGATGTTTCTCCTGTCGCTTGCAATCTTACGACTTGATTGCACAACAAACAAAAAACTAAAAAAAATTAAGTATTTGTATATGGTGAATTCATGTAAAGTGGACAACTTATGACAAATAATCTAGAGCTGAATTAAAATGTTTATGAACATGAGGCTCAATTTCCAAACTTTTTCACACTGCAGCTAAATAAAATAAAACACACACACACACACACACACACACACATTTGCAAATTGCTGTTCTTTATCCATTTATCAAATCAAGTTAAAAATGTCATTATTTCAACCTAGACACAGTTCAATATTTTGGGTCAAATCTTCCTACATAATGTAGTTGACTCTTGCCTTAATGTATGTGGTTTTATTGTGTTCACTTTTTTTATTGTTGTTACCCATCACCTGATTGCAATATTAGTTTGGAGGATAGAATTCACAAACATTATTTGAAACAAACATACAAAACCACTGCAAGTGAAAAACAATCATTTGTGGAATTGAATTGTTTTAATGTACCTTTTTAATGTACCTACACAAACTTCACATATAACAGAGTTTTTTTTTTTACTTGCAATGGCATAAAGCTATGTTTAATAGCCTGCATTCTTACATAGCAAGGAAACACAGTGAAATGACTCATCACACATTTCAATTCAGTATATATATATATATATATATATATATATATATATATATATATATATATATAAATGGGCATCTAAAATGGTGTATTTCCGTTCTCATGCACACATCAATATTTGCAGAAAGTAAACTTGCTGTAATAATAATAATATGAATTATTTTTATTTATATAGCGCCTTTCCACAAGCTCGACACTACACTCCATATACATTTAACATGTCTAAGTACATTAAAATGTATTTCATCAGAAGTTACAATCTACAATCTTAGGGGAAAATAAAACATCAATCAGTAATAGACAGATAATGAGAAATAAAATTGTTTTAAGCTGAGATTTAAAGATAGAAATAGAGGAGATGTCTCTGAGGCTCTGAGGTAGAGAGTTACAGGTGCAACTACACTGAAGGATCTCCCACCAAAAGTGGATAGAAAGCATGAACTAATTATTCTGCATCCTTCAAACTGAGAATGGGGCGAAGTTGTGCAATGTGACGTAGATGGAAGAAAGCAATTTTAGTGATGGTTCTAATGTGGGCTTCAAAAGTAAGAGATGGATTAAAAGTGATTCCCAGATTCTTAATTGTTTTAGAGGGTTTGATCAGATTTCTGTCAATATTGACACAAATGTCAATATTTCTAGGAAGTGTTTGTGGCCCAGAGCTCAGTTTTGTCAGCACTGAATTTGAGGAAATTACTGTTGAACCAAATTTTTACACCATTGATACAAGCAGTTAATGAGCTAATGGCATGTTTCATCAAAATGTGCAGATGTATAAACCTGGGTGTCATCAGCATAGCAGCGATAACAGAGACCATGACGATGGATGATCTGACCTAGTGGGAGAATGTAAATTATGAAAAGCTGTGGACTCAGTACAGAACCCTGGGGGACACCCCGAGTGAGAGGAGCAGTATTGGATTTGCTTTTCTTAATAGACATTAAATATTGTCTGTTAGTGAGGTAGGAAGAAAACCAGGATAGAGCAGTGCCAGTAATACCAATATCTGAAAGTCGGGAAAGGAGTGTTTTGTGGCATACAGTGTCAAAAGCAGAGCTCAGGTCAAACAGATCAAAAAAAAGATCAGAATATTGAAAAATCCAGAGTCAGCAGAGAGAAGGAGATCATTAATAACCTTCAAGAGAGCAGCTTCAGTGCTGTGGAATAGGTGAAAACCAGATTGGAAAGGGTCACAGAGATTATTAGCTGCAAGATGTGATTGTAACTGTGAGGCTACAACTTTTTCCAGAAGTTTAGATATAAAAGGCAGGTTAGAAATAGGATGATAGTTGCAGAGGGAAGATGGATCTAAGTTGGGACCTTTAAGGACTTGTGTAACAGTGGCAATTTTAAGATCAGTTGGAACAATGGCAGATGCAAGAGATGTGTTTATCATATGCGAAATAGGTGCTGAAATGACTGTGACAGTGACTCACAGTGTTTAAGAAGGGATGTTGGGGCAGGGTCCAACTGACAGGATGATGAGTTGGAATATAAAATGAAATCACTGGAGTGAAGGAGGAGAAAGGGTGGATAGGGTGATCAGACAGACATTCATGCAGAGGATCTTCAGAAATGGTTGACATGAATGTTTGATAAATGGAAACAATTTTATCTTGAAAGATAAAATTCTTGCAGAAATGAGTCATAAAGTTAATCAGAGCAGTGTGAGTCCTAAGCCGGCAGGTGAATTAGCTTTTTCACCATAGCAAAGAGGGCTCTATGACTACAACTTGCTTTTTGGATGATAGAGGAAAAGTACATTGAACATGCAGTGTTGAGTGCTGCTCTATGCTTCAGCTGATTTCCCGTAAGAGATAATGAATGAACAGTGAGGCCTGTTTTTCTACAGTCTCGTTCTAGACGATGACCCATTCTCTTCAATGCCTGCAGTTCAGGAGTAAACCAAGGCAACGAGGGCACCAGTATTGTCTTGATGGGTGTGTGTTCTTCAAGAGCAGCTGAGATGGCTGAATTATAATTTGAGAGGATGTTTGAAGGACAGGACAGTTTCAAAGAGTCAGAAAGTAAGTGTGCACAGACAAAGGTGGAGAATGATGATATAATACGATACCACAGTTTTCTTGTATGACTTACAGCAAGGAAAATGTAATTAAAATTCTATTTGTTTGTGATAAGTTAAAGCTAAGTCAAGAATATGAACATGGGTATGGTAGAAAAATTGTGCCCAATTGTGCCCCCTTGGTGTGTCGCAAGCGCCTCCTTTTATATGGCTAACCCTATGCATTGCATACATTGTATTTATGGTTTTGCGCCTCTGCACAATATAAAGCCTTTTTTAAAAGTTCTGAACTGCAGATGACATAGTCAGTCATATTTTCTTGCATCACATAACTCATTGACACATACACTGTATCAAAGAGCTTTGTTTTAAGGAGCCAGCACCAGGGTCAGAACACGCTAATCCTTCAAACCCAAGTAGGATTTTAAGAGGAACTAGAAAGCGGAACTTACACATTGCCCAAAATCATGTATTGGAACATGCAGCTAAGAGAACTGGAATATATTGCATCATATTTTATTTCTATAACCACATTTCATCATGTTGAGATGATTCTAACTAACTATATCCAATCAGAATTAAGTAAACAAGTATTAGGAGAGATCATGTAAAACAGTCAATATAAACTGTGTTTGTACTTTTCTCCGGTGATCCACAGCTGCGTCTGATGGGACCTGGCCGCATATTAATAAACGAGCAAAGCAGAAACTGGAGTCCGGTTGAATTATTATGCTGCAGCATGTCTTAAATATATAGGTTTAGTGTTACAGGGAATAGAGACAAAATGAGATATTCTCGGATTGAGAGAGTATTTTCTGTGGGCAGGACACTGCCAGACTCTCTGCAGATGCTGCTTTGTAATACCTGAAGGAAAGGTATCAGAGGCTGGAAACAAGGAACCTGCAGGTATTTAGGTAATTTAGGGAGTTAGGTTTTCTTGGGTTGAGGTGTCAGTTGAGGTGGTTTGGGCATCTGGTAAGGATGCCACCTGGGCGCCTCCCTAGGGAGGTGTTTCAGGCACGTCCAGCTGGGAGGAGGCCTCGGGGAAGACCCAGGACTAGGTGGAGAGATTACATCTCCACACTGGCCTGGGAACGCCTCGGGGTCCCCCAGTCAGAGCTGGTTAATGTGGCTCGGGATAGGGAAGTTTGGGGCCCCCTGCTGGAGCTGCTGCCCCCGCGACCCGACTTCGGATAAGCGGTTGAAGATGGATGGATGGATGGATGGATGGTTTTCTTGGGTCAGTATTTAGAATTTCCATGGCAATACCAAACCATAATAAACAAAAGTAGCAACTGGTGCTACAGAGGACGTGTTTGTGTCTGTCTTTCTTTCAGTTGTAATAATAATGTAATAATATAATGAGATATGTGAATGCTGAAGGTTATAAATTAACCTAAAAATTATGTAAAATTTAATTTGAAGTTATGAAGTTGTCTAAATGTAAATGCTTACTTGTGAACACAAATATATTGGGCAAACTCAAAAAGGGCCCTTCAAAAAGTCAACACAACTTGTGTACTAATTTCAAGTCTTCTAAGGCTATAAGTAATATTAGCTTTATGTGAGGAACCACCACATTCACTGGAAATAATTGAAAAAGCTTTGAAATCGGGAATAAGTGCAGGTTCAGGAAATTCCATAGTATATTTGCAGGACGATTACAATCATAGATCAGCACAAAGTATGCATAGAACATTATCTGTACTTTGCACATTGCTGACAATGTTTCGGGTGTTGTTAGTAAGATAAAATATAAGTAAGACAAAAATAAATGCACTTTTGCATTCGTCCTAGAAGGCATTTGAAAGTAATGATGCATTGCAAGTGCCTCCTTCACTTTATACTGTCTGTCCTGTTCTAAAGATTATTGATGAACCTCTCAATTGTTTTTGAAGCCTCTGCCACCAAGTTCAGAAGGAGAGGCACAATGTATCAATTCCTTTACATATTGCCTCAGTCCTTCAGTTGTACAAGCAGTTTTTTTTTTTACAGACTTTAATTATCAATTACAGGAGCTTGTCAAAAATACAAAAATTGCAGTATGTACACTGAATTGAAAACCAGACTACAAAGAGTCTAGTAAAAATACATTATGTATTAATATTTAAATTGCATGGTGGAAAAAAGTGTCGAGTGCAAGTTAATTAAAAACCAGACCAACAGGAGTAGATGTCTATTGTCTATTTTTGTAGTCTGTTTTCCAATTCAGTGTGCGGATGGCAATTTGTTTTTTTACATTTTGACTTTTCTTTTGGCTTCATGCACCTGAAGTAATATTAGTGGGACTAATATGTGAGAAGTAATATAAGTTTGAGGTCAACAATACTCTCTACTTCACAATTAAAAGAGCTTCAGATTTGAAATATTCTACAAAAACTTTAGCACTTGGAATATGAAAAGATGGGATGTCAAGCCACGTATATCATCATCTAATGTTTTAATATAATCATAATGTAATGTAATGTAATTGTAATAAGGCCTATTTTAAAATGTACTTTGTAAAACAGATCAAGGTCATGGGCAAGGAAGAGGCGAGAAACCGGCTTGACATATAACTGAAGGTTTAATGTAAAACTGAAAATACAAACACATAAGACAACGGACATGTCCGTGAATGATCTCTCTCTCCCGCATCGCCATCCGCGAGTGGCCTTTATCCCTCTTGACGGCTTGATCAGCCTAATACGGGACCGGGCGTGCGTAATCACACCCCGGTCCCGCCCTCCACCGTGCCACATACTTTTTGCCATATAAATCTAGTAAATTAAAAAAATATATATTTAAATTACGATTTATTTATTTAAGATTAATTAAACTCAAACCATGATTAGGGGTGCCAGGGGATTGTATTCATCTTTTAAAATCCTTGTTCTGCAAAGTGCCCTTCTAGGGTGCTTGGTTTTGTTGCATCAAATAAATGTCACACAGTTGATCTGTCCATCATCATCATTTTATAATCTGTTAACCAGAATATAACCTGCTTGTACAGCTAAAAATGAACAAATCCATGTATTTAATCAATAAATACATATATTTTTAAATTGCGTAATTTGCACTATATTGCACAAATATTTACATTGATTTGTTGAACACGTGTTAAAAACCGGCACTTTTTCTTTTTTTTCTTTTTTTTAAGAAAACCGGCATTTCTGTAAAGGGTGTGTAAATGAGTGCATGTTAATAATAGAGACTAATGGCTTCATCTTATCTGTGCTATGTGTGATTAGAATTAAATGTTTATTTTTTTTTTGTTGTTGGTTTTGATCAACAACTGACTGTTGAGGACAAAAAGGGTTTTAAAAGAGACATTATTCAATGACAAATGGATCACGTGGACACACTGATTACACTGAATAACTTTTGCTCTCAACACAGTGAAAAGATCTCACTGCTGATTATTCCACCACTATACTAAACAAATACAGAGTGAAATCTGAACATTCACCAGCCAGTTATGAAATATATACTCTTTATTGGCATAGCGTGAAATTTGGTTGCAAATGCAAGTGATTTCCTCTCATTGAAGAGGGTTGAGTGTAGAGTAAAAGATCGATCTTGGGATTTAAGAATCAATATATAGTAATCATTCAAATGAAGACCATGACATCAGAAATCTACATTTTACCCACACCTATACTTGTAGCAAATTTTACCTTTGAGATATTAAAAATCCAGTGTTGTCTCAGATTAATCTTATTTTTGGTTTTACCTTAACCACTCAATCCTGCTTCATGATAAAAGCCTCATATAGTCATTAAAGCTGCGAGCCATGATTCAAGTCAAGTGGTTTTTATTGTCGTTTCAACCATATACAGTTAGTACAGTACACAGCGAAATGAGACAATGTTCCTCCAGGACCATGGTGCTACATAAAACAAAAAAACACATTAGCCAAAAACATCAAGGAATCTGCATGCCAAATCCAAAAGCTTAAATAGATGAATGAAAAATACACAAGGCTTGATATCTGAGGTCAATGGTCACTGATTTATTCATTAGTTACAAAAACTACATGGTGTACAATCCAAAAAGTGCCCCAAAATGTAATATTTCACAAAAGAGAAATCCAAAGCAATGTAACAGTCAAACAGACTTCTCCAGTGATTCAGCTAAAAATTATCAAGACCCACGAAATGTTTACATTGGTTCAAATCTAATGTTATAGTGATGTGAATATCATTAAAAAAAAAAAATAGAGAGAGACAAAAATTCAAAAAATTAATTATGATGAAATTGTGTGATCTGGTTCAGTTAACTTAACGATGAGGATGATGATGGAGATAAAGACAACGAAGCCAATAATGCAGAAGGAAGCGATGTTTAGGTGGCGAGCTCTGGTTCCGTAGGACCTGGCTGCCACAAAGTCTCCACGAAAAGTGCTGTTTCTGGCCTGACATAAATAAAATATATTATAAACTAATTGGAAAAAAACAGGAAAATTATGTCTTTAAATATGTTGCTCACCTTCACTCAGTTGTACATGGCCACAGCCCCGAGGCAGCAAGGGTTACCGTAGTGGAGATTGAGTGTGGACAAAACTATATCATCTTTGAAATGGTGGTCAGGTATGGTTACAAACACTTGTTGGTTAGTGAAGACTCTGTTGTCCTGCATTGACATTCCTGTGCACGTCTCCATTGCTGTGTTAAGTCAATGCTAAGAGTTTGTTGACACTCTGACAGTGATGGGTATAAGTGTTCAGTTCTGTTTTATAGGTTCTGACTGGTGTGTGTGGTTGGCTAACAGGGTTGGGAGGGTTACTTTTGAAATGTATTCCACTAGATTACGGAACACATGCTGTAAAATGTAATTTTTTATGTATTCTGTTAGATTACTCAAGGTCAGTAACGTATTCTAAATACTTTGAATCACTTCTTCAGCACTGGTTCATTTTTTTCCACTTGTTTTGACTATAAAAACTCCAGTACAGTAAGCAGGGCTGGAAAGAGTACTGAAAAATCTTACTCAAGTAAAATGTTTTACCAAAAAATTTAGTGTGAGTAGAGTAAAAATAGTTGTCCTAAAAACTACTCAAGCAAGAGTAAAATAGTAGCTCATTTAAAAGTACCCATGAGTAGTGAGTATTGAGTACCAAGTTCCAAAACCTATGCTCCATTATAATGAACACTGTATACCAACTTTTAAAATACATCACTTATCTATGATAAACACTACATCTGATTCCAGAAAATAAAAGGGAGACATGATAACAGAAATGAAAAGATTAAAAAGTTATTTTCAATACACTGATCACCATTTTAAATCATAATGTATGAAACCATTACATTAAAATCAGTTTATGTGTAGGGTTTAAATTTCCCTTAATGCAGACAGAGCATTATTGTTGTGCATAAAACATGTTCAAACAATGCAAGGAAACCAAAAAAATGCTAAATAAGCAGAATTACTTGGCACGTCATGTCCAGCACAATAAAGCAGGCATGGAAAAAGTCGTTTGATACAGGGGCTACATCACGCTTAAAAAGGAGATTGTAGTGGACATCAGGAAGAAAGACAGAGAACACAGCCCCATCACCATTAATGGAGCACCGGTGGAGAGAGTCAGCAGCTTCAAATTCCTCTGTGTCCACATTACTGAGGAACTCACATGGTCCGTCCACACTGAGGCCGTTGTGAAGAAGGCTCACCATCGCCTCTTCTTCCTGAGACGGCTGAGGAAGTTTGGAATGAACCACCACATCCTCACAAGGTTCTACACCAGCACTGTAGAGAGCATCCTGACTGGCTGCATAGCACCGCCCACAACCGCAAAGAACTGCAAAGGGTGGTGCGAACTGCCAGAAACATCATCGGAGGTGAGCTTCCCTCCCCAGGACATATATAACAGGCGGTGTGTGAAAAAAAGCTCGGAGGATTATCAAAGACTCCAGCCACCCGAGTCATGGGCTGCTCTCACTGCTTCCATCAGGCAGGCGGTATCGCAGCATCAGGACCCGCACCAGTCGACTACATGACAGCTTCTTCCCCCAAGCAATAAGACTTCTGAACACATGATCTCTCACGATCAACAATCAGCACTGCACTTTATTAATCCTCATTCTGTCAAATATATTCTCCCCAATTCAATTAGTGTATGTATATTATTTATATACCCCTATCTAGTGTATGTGTATTCTACATTGTGTGTATTGTGTACATATGTTATGTAAATATGTTGTTTATTGTAAATTGGTTTATGTCTCGTCACTGTCATTACTGCTATGTTGCTCGGAGCTGCACACAAGACTTTCACCTGTTGCACTCGTGTACACAGTAGTGTGACAATAAAGTGATTTGATAAAGTGATTTGATTAGAATAATTCACCCAAAAATGAAAATTCTCTCATCATTTACTCACCCTTATGCCATCCTTGATGTGTATGACTTTCTTTCTTCTGCAGAACACAGAACAAAGTGAATCGGTGCTAAAATATTGAAGCTCCACAAATCCCATAAATCATCATAAAAGTAGTCTAATCCATGTGCCTCCAGTGGTTTAATCCATGTATTCAGAAGTGATAAGATAGATGTGGTGAGAAACAGATCAATATTTAATTAATTTTTTACTATTAATTTTCCTCCCTGCTCAGTCAATCTCCACTTTAAATTTAAAATTTTTCTTCTTGTGTTTTTGGTGATTCACATTCTTCATGCATATCGCCACGTACTGAGCAGAGAGTTTCTAGCAAAAAATGTACTTAAATATTAATCAGTTTCTCACCCACACCTGGCATATCAATTCTGAAGTCATAGATTAAACCAATGGAGTTGTATATATTACTTTTATGCAGCTTTTATGTGCTTTTTGGAGCGTCAACATTTTGGCACCCCTTCACTTACATTGAATGGACCTACAGAGCTGAAATATTCTTCTAAAAATCTTAATTTGTGTTCTGAAGATGTCATGAGGGTGAGTAAATGATAAGAGAATTTTCATTTTGTGTGAATAATTTCTTTAAGTAGGCTAGCACATGGAGGTGTCACATTTTCCTCCTTTTGAGATATAATGTTCAACATTGATTTGGTTCTTGTATCTTTTAAGCCCAGCAATAGTTGTGTTCTCATTCTAATGCATGTTGCACAATTTTCTGAAGTTTGTGACTGGTGGAATATTCTGCCGAAATATTGCTCTGCAAATGTTGATACTTTTCTATATTTTGGTGCAAATTATTTTATTTTATAATCTCTACTTTCCTTGTAATTTATTATACCAATTAACACACTCTACACCCAGGGGTCAGTATTATTAAAAAACAAACAATATTTGAAAAAAATACTATTGTTAAAAATGTCACTGTTTTATTCTATTACATGAATACTTTTAAAGCTACTCAAGTTATTCGGACATAAGTTGTGAGTGGTTTTCTAGATTCTTTGTTTATGTTGTTTGATTAATGTCCTTTATATGACATAGCCTATTAGACAGTGCTCAGTTCAGTTACGTGCACACTTCAAGTCCGACATTTTAATGCAAATACTCCTTGTCCCACTGTTTAAATTCACTTCAGACTTAAACGACTGCATTTACATTAAATCCTCACCAAGACGGGCATTGGCGGAATTATAAAGTGTATTTGATAATTTAGGCGCAAACCTCATTAGCGTTCTAATATTAGATTGCGATCAAACTTCTGTCAATCAAACGTTGCGCTGCGACAGACGTCAGGAAATAAAAAGTCAATCTTGAATATTTTATCTAGATCAACCAGTGGTGCTCTTGCTATAGCGATTGATGCAATGAACACCCCTGTTCTAGATGAATAACTCAAAAGTTTGATCGAGGACACCTCTCCTTTTTCAGATAAACATCTAGATAATTTTATTGCCCAGCCCTATTGATAACATTGCATTAATCTCTCACAGCAGCCCAATAATCTCAGTGATAGATAGTTAAATTGCAGTCTACATTATACACACACAGAATCTTTTAAACAGAAATATGAAATTTACCTCGATATGTTTCTTCAAATAAGAGGCAGGATTAATGCTGATATCTGGCTTGTAAAATTCTTGGGAAAAAGTAGTTACTGTTACTTTACACCCCTGACAGTAAGCAAAAATACACATGTTAAAAATACATTCTATGAAAAACCTAAATATCTTATGCAGTGTTGTCTCTAAAACAAGATCAATCAAATTGATCTTGTTTTAAGGATTTTTACAGGAAATCAATACAAAAATTATTATCAAGAATACAATGTTTGCCCTGATATCAAAGGTATGATCGTGTCTGGTAACTGCATGTAAAGTGGCTAGAAATGGCATTTTAGCTTAGCATTAAGGTTTATTTATATTTCTTCAGCTCCAAACTTACTTCAAACTTACTTCACTGTCTGCTCGTATGAATGTAACACAACATAAGAAAGTGTTTCACCGCTGTTCAGTTGCACTCTGGATCACATCATTTATATGTATTAATGTTTTCAATCTGAAAGGACTAAATATTAAATGAAACAAATGACAATAAAATGCAATTTAATCTCTTCAGTAATCAAAATACATTTTGAATGTAACTGTATTCTAAATATAAATTATTTAAAATGCAACTGTAGTGGAATACAGTTACTTATATTTGTATTTTAACTAAGTAATCCCATTACATTTATTCCGTTACTGCCCAACCCTACATATTACAAATGTGACAATGTAAGTTTCCAGAAAATAGGTTTCCTGAAATAATGTGTTGGTTTTTTTCTAATAATAATTTGAGGTTGCAATGTGTGTTTGAAAATTGCGAGATGTGAGGAGAGGAGTTAAGAAACACAAAATGTTTTCTACATAGAAACATATCAAAATGTTTTAAGCACAAATGCTTTTAATTATCTCTGTTCTCACATTGGAACACAGTGTCAACAAAAAATAACATTAAAATATTAAAAAAACAAAACATTAAAATACAGTATGCTCTCTTGAAAGTCACTGTGGATCTTTAAAGTGGAAAATGTTTGATGCACATTATGTAAATGTACAAAATAATAATAATTATTATTATTATAAACAAAAAAAAAACTTCTCCCACTAACAGACACACTAACAGTCTACCTTACTCTATCTCTACTTATTATTATTATTATTATTATTATTTAGAATTATTAGATGTGGAAGTAATGACAGGAAAGTGGAGGGCAGTAGATGGTCTCAAAATAGTATGACCCAACCTGGATCACTCAACAGGTCTTTACAGTATATGTCGTAAGCATGAGATTTTTTTAGATGTGGCTGAATAAAAAAATACGTTTTTCTGAATGTTTTACATTTGTTGTTTGAGAGTACACGTCACTTCAGTCTCAATAACACTAAACTATAAACAACCTCTATGGAAAGTAAAATAATAATGAATACATTTTTATTTTTAAATGACAAAATAACCAGAAGAATCAAACTATCTGTAATTCTTCTACTCTAGTAATGCAGTTTTTGTGCCTGTTCTTTTTAAGTCTGATGAATCATTTCACCATCAGCTGTGGTCACATTTACCACATGGTTTTTAAGGCTGAATGTGGGTTTTGTCTCCTCACATACCTTTTTTCTGAGAATGCAGAAAAATGACATTAACTGCTAAATTACTGAGATATAATTTTAAAATCAGAGATGCTAAATATGGCAGATTCTTTACTGATATCAAATAATTTCTTGTTCCTTATAAGATGCTTTCTGGAAATTGGGGGTTTTGTAAAAGTTTGATGCTTTACTGTTGAAAATAGAAGTTGCAACATACATGTATACTTATAATTTTTTTACAGTGTGTTTCAGATCTCATATTTTAAGGGGCCTTCAGGAACCCTCCAAACAGAGTGGGTTTGGCAACTCATGCTGGGAACATTACAGTGTTGGGCAAATTATTTAAAAATAGTAATCCACAACAAATTACTAATTATTTCAATATAAATTAAATCAGATTACTTTAACAATTACTTAATTGAAAAAGTAATTACATTACTAATGACACTTTACTGCTCAACAAATAACAAACAAAATAATGTCTTTATTTCTTTCTTGTTCATTATTAAACACAAGTCATACACTCACCACCTCACATTTATCCTTCATGATGACTCATTACAATAATATATTAGAAATAAGCATAACCCTATAATGTACTTAAATGTAATTAAATTAATTGAAAGTCAGTAACTGTAATCTGATTACAAGAATTTAAAATATAATGCATTACACTACTTTTTTTAACTAAAAAAGTAATTTGATTATTGTAACTAATTACTTTGTATTTAGATTACACCCAACACTAACTACATTTCCATCCAAGGATTTTTTGAAAAACAGTTTTAGCGCATCAAAATAAAGCTGATGGAAAAGCACTTTATAGCTAAAATGTCACAAATGTTGACGCAATAAAAGCTGGTTTGGAAACACTTTTTGTTGATAAAATTGTCATTAACGCAAAAATGTAGTGTCACATGACAGAGTTTGCCCCAAACGTTAGCCTGCGTTAATCATGACAACAGTATTGAAAGTCAATTTATTGTACGTGATTATGGATTGATCTTTACTGCATATAGATCCTATCTGCAAATGTAACACTTCCAGGACTGCCAACACAAATATCTCATGCACACTGAATGGCCACTGTTTGTGATTAATTTAATCGCAGTATCCATCCATTTATTTATTAAAGTTTCTTTTCCACACCATTCAGAAAAATAGATGGCAGTCATGGAATTAGCCCACAAAACATAAAACATATAATTTCTGTTCACAAAGATGTTTTAAATTAAAAATAAATGCACAATACTAGGAGAAAAGCAGTTCAGGAGACTCTAGGTTAGAGTCCTGCACATGTGCGGCTGCCCGTGGGTACCTGATTTGTGAACAATTAGTATTTGATGTAACTGGAAGAAAAATATTTACATTGCCATTTGAGGTGCGGGTCAGGAATCAATAGGCATGGGCTGATTGCCGGGCCAAATAGCCAAGTCTATTTTTTAAAATGTCAAATAATCTTCATCTTTCTCATATTTTTTCTGTTAATTGTCACCACAACGTTAGGCTGTCTATTTTTCTTAAATGTTCCAACTCCAACAGTGCCTAATGTCTGAGTTTGATTGCATGTGTGATGTGAGCAAAAAAAAAAAAGTTTTTGTCTACCTGATGTACTATATTTATTTTTAATGCAGTTGCTGTTCGGATTGCATACTCTATGTTAAACGGGTCGGGTTGGGTACGGAATTAAATTAGTGCTGCTGACGAATAAAGGGTTGGGTGTTCTGTTAAGTACTGCACGTGCAGGACTCTGCTCAAGGCTATAATTAAAGGGTTAAACTTTCGAGTCATGTGACAAAACAACATAGCACAAATCTCAGCTGAGTTTGTCTTTGGGAGAAATGGCAAATAAACAAGAAATAATCTAAGAAACCTCAATAAGTTCAAAAAGAGTAGTCTCAAGTTTCATCAGAGTGGCAATTTCTCAGGGCCAGCAACACCTTCTCTGATGGCCTAACATGCCAAATGAACAAATATTTTTCATCCTTTCATTCTCAATCACCTTTTTGCCTGTGTATTTTTAATCGCTTTCCACTCTTAATTAATTTACAAACAAAATGAGAAAAACTAAAAGTTTATCCAGTATGAATTTATTCCTTGATGCTTACAAGCAAAGTGTGACAACTGTTTCACAAATCACGTGCCCAAAGCCATACTCCTTAGCTGAAGCATCACCTGAGTTTGAGCTCCACCCTGTCAGGCTTTCAGAATTTCTTCAGAATCCCTCAACAGTGCAAATGAATGAGCAACTAAAGTCAGATTGTCAGATTCATCAGTCAATCAGATTGATTTATTTGTTCTTGGCGGGTGTGATCTTTAGGATATGTCCCGGTCGAGGCCTTCTAGCTGGCCTTGAGTGACGCAGTCACGCTTTAAGTGATGTATTTCAAGAGCGAAAAGCGCAAGATCTTGCTGTCTTCGCCGCCTCATCACCATTGAGAAAGAGATCTTTATGGATTTAAAAACATGAGATGTTCTTAGTGTTGATTAATTAAACAGGAAAGGAGAACTGATTTTCATTTCAAGCAAATTGGTAAGTGCTTTTTGCATTGTTATAGCAACTTAAGGAGTTTTCTAAGTGTAAATTAGGCTGCTTGAGCATTCAGTGTCGGATCAAGTTTTGAAAAGTAGTGCTGCATTTTATTCAACTCGGAAAGCCAGATTTTACAACATCCTACTAGGAAAAGTACAATGGAATGCATCTTGAAGTCAGAATTTGTAGGTTCGTGCAGAAATTCTAAACTCCGATTTTGCTGAGATGCAGGGGCATGATGCCACACAAACATGTCCACACTCAGGGATTGAGTCCATCAATAGATTAAAGTCTCCTCCCAATATTATATCATGAGGGGTGCCAGCGGCTTGCAGCATCCCTTCTAGATATATAAAAAAGCCCTGGTCATCAGCGTTAGGTGCGTAAACATTTGCCAAAATCAACCTTAGCCCCTAAATTTCTGCTAAAACAATAATGACTTTTCCAAAAATAATTGATCTTTAATCTGTTTTAGACGTTTGAATTGTAGATGTTTACTTATCAATGTAATGACTCCACCACTTTTACTTGAGCCAGCACTAAAGAAAACATCTTAAATATTTATTGAAGAAACACTATATCAAATTTCTTACGTTTAAGAAAAGAAATAACCTTTTCTTTTTATGGGGTGCCCCAACCCAATCGCATTCCACATGGAGAAAGACTATCCACTCATATTAATATCTGACATCTTGACATATTAGAAAAAATAGATTGTGTCAAAAATTAAATTATGAAGACCACATTCCAACATTGGTGCAACAATCAACCCCAAACATCCCCCAGAACAAAAAAATAAACAGAAAAAAGAAAAATGTGTGTATTAACCCTGTGACAACTTTGCCATCAGATTGCTCAAGTCAGGTGCTTCTATAAAAATTTTGTGAGACAGAATTACACAACCAGGTATACACTGATCCGATACCTGGATCGGTATCGGCTCTGATACTGAAGCTTTTTGATGGATTGGGTATTGGTCCATATCCGATACTGTGCGTTAGTCATGTTCATTAGTGTCAAGCTTAAAAAATTACATAAAAGAACGATAAAAACACAATTAAAAGAACGATAAAAACACAATTAAAGTAGTTCATATGACTTGTGCATTTTATTCAAAGCCACTTGAAGATGTGCGATAGCTCTGTGAATAACAAAAGGCTGTGTTTAATAAGTAAATATATAAAATGCATGCTCAGATCCAGCGTGTCAGTGAATGGCGCAGCTCTGTTTACACACACACTCGTGGCTATTTTTAAGCCTTCACAGCGGGGCGCAATATTTGAGCGCTACTCAAGAACAGCATCTCAGATGTAGATGTGCAATAGTTTGGTTCACTTATAATATGCATTTAGAATGGCGCTGGAGGTGCAATTTACCAGAATTTGAATAAGAAGCAAATTAAACTACTGTGAACTTGCCTACAGGACTTCCTGGAGAATTCAGAATGTCAAAATATAAGCGTAAGGTTTTAAAAGTTAAAGGTGCACAATTGAGCTATATTACTATATATTACTATTATAATATATTATTTTTTGTTTACAAATGATAATAATATTTAAGTTGAAAGGGCTCCAAAAAAATAACTGTGTGAATGACATGTGATCTGATATCTTACAACTAAATTGAAAAAAAAGAGATCTGAATCCTATAAAGTCCAGATACAAATTGAAAAAATTGTGCAAAAAAAAAGAAAAAGAAATTATGTACTGGAATTACTTTTAAGTTTGCTGCAACATTATCCAGTATACTAGTTAATAATAGTGTTTCTTTATAAGCTATACATTTATATTGAAATAATGTGTAGTTAGAGGTTTGTGTTTCTTTACATATTAAAGAGTACATCCAATTAGTTCCACACAATAATGTAAAGATATTATAAATCGATTATGCCAACAACACTGTTATCGGATCGGGAGAGAAAAAGTGGTATCGGTGCATCCTTATATATAACACAAAATAATATATTGAACAAACTCCAGTCAATAGGTGGAATAAGCACAAAGAATGTGTAGAATCAAAACAAGCTCCAGCCACTTGCGAAACCAGCACACACACACAAAAAAAAACATGTACAATTTCCTCGGGCAGCCAAATGAATGTTGCAAATGCCCTAATCACTCTAATGATTTGCAAGAAGTATTCCACTAAAAAATAAGCACAAAGAATATGCAGATTCATCCATAAACTGTATCAAAGTATTGTTATTCCACAAAACAAACTCCTGCCACTTGGTGGAACCAACACAAAAAGAAACACAAAAGGCATTCAGTTTCCTCAGACATTCAAGGGAATGTTCAGTAAATCAGGTCCACGCATCACACAATGACTTACTCATTCCATTGACTTTATAAAGGACTTCGCTTGCTGTGGGCATGTAAATATTTTGCAGCCATCCTTAGCGTCACTTCTCAATTTGGTCGGGAACATCAGTGCAAAAGCGACCTTCCATTGATGTAAGAGTTTCTTGCATTCCTTGAATCGATCATGTTTCTCTCGTAAAATTCGCAGAGTCTGTGAAAAAGAAAATGTTGTGGTTCTTCCAAGAAAGCCTTCCTTTACTCCTCGCCTCACTTAACACAAGATCTTCATTGGTTGATCTCAGAAATTTGGCCATAACTGATAGTCTCCCACCATAGATCTCCGAGCCTCCATATCTTTGCCTTCTTCGTCCTCAGGAATTCCAACAATTCAGACGTTGTTTCGACAGTTTCGATTCTCAAGGTCTTCCAAATTTTCCCAAATGTGCTCCAAGTCCACCTTGTTTGCTAGTTGGATTAGCACATATGGAGAATTGTAAGCGGTGGAATAACTGTTGGAATTCTTGAGTGAGAAGAGGTGGAATTCCTGGATGGGCTTTTTTCGAGTCTGCTTGACATAACAGGCCATAAGCTGGAAATCAAGCGAGCTCACAGAGTTCCGGCTCGGCAAACCGCTGAGGGAGACAGGCCCCAATTAATTCTGGCCAAATTTTTGAGATCATCTTCTGCTAGGTGAAGAGTAAAGGAAGTCTTTCTTGGAAGAACCACCTTTTCTTGTTCCCAGACTTCAATTCAAGGAATGCAAGACACTCTTAGATCAACGGAAGGTCGCTTTTGCACTGATGTCCGTGGCCAAATTAAGAATAGATGCTAAGGATGTCCCCAGCAAGCCTTGTCCTTCGTAAAGTCAATGGAGCAAGTTATTTTGTAGTGCTCACATTGCCGAGTAGGCCTGACTCACTGAACATCCACTTGATTGTCCGAGGAAACTGGGCGCCTTTTTTGTTTCTTTTTGTGCAGGTTCTGTCATGGCTGGAGTTTGTTTTGTGGAATAGCACTCCTACGGGACAGTGTTTTGAAGGAATTTTTGTGTTTATGCCTCCTATTTGTTGGAATTTGTTTTATAGATTATCTTCTGTGATGTAATTCTGTCTCACAAAATTTGTATAGAAACACCGGACTTGAGCAATCCGACAGCAAATTTGACGTGGGGGCTCTCGTAGGCGTACATGGACTGTTTGAGTTTAGATGGACACCGGTTGGTGCTGATGTGCGCAGGTTAATGCGCTGGTTTTTCTTTTTTCTGTTTGATTGGTTTGTGGGGGAAGTTTGGGGTTTGATTGTTGCAATAATGTTGGAATGTAGTCTTTATCTTTTTATTTTTGATACACAATCAATTTTTTCTAACATGTCAAAATGGCAAATGTTAATATGAATTTATTGTCTCTCTCCACGTGGAATGTGAATGGGTAGATATCTCAAACATGATTGAGGAGTTATGTACATGAGCAAATTAATGTGCAAATTAAGTTATGCAAGGCACTAAAATAACGCGTTACCTTAACACGTGACGCCGTACAGCATCTATGTAACACCTAACAGCGTTTACTACACAACTTACTGCATTTAGAAAATGGCATTTCAAAGCTTATTACGACAATACAAAACACGTGAATTCTGACCCTTTTGGTTTTCCATATCAAAACATCATATCACCCCTCAAGTGGTTATTGAGGAACTTTCCCCCCAGAGCGGGCGTGATGTGCGTGGTGGTTAAAACCGCTACTGCACACACTACCAAACAAAAAGTAACTTTGTGTGCTCTTAGTAATTTTTTCCTCATTATAAAAGGTTAAAGGAATAGTTCATCCAAAATTATAATTATTTTATTATTACCCTGATGCCATGCCAGATGTGTCTTTCTTCAGCAGAACACAAATGAAGATTCTTAGAAGATAGAGCTCTATCAGGTCTTTATAATGAATGTATATGGGTGTCAGCACTTTGACGATCCAAAAGTCTCATTTAGGCAGCATAAAAGTAATCCATGTCCCAATCGATAGGTTTAAGTAGATAAAACGTTTTTTAACTTTAAATCAGCGCGTCCATCCAGGACTCTAATGCAGTTTGAAATGGCTGAACTCTTGCATGACGTTCGCTCTTCTGTTGTAAATAAGCACTGCTTCTGAATTCTCATGTAAAATCTCAGACACGCTTACGTAATGCTTCACGTCAGCTGCTGCTGCCAGGAAGAGCTTTTAATAAGTTAATAACATTTGAATTATTGACTTGTTCATTACAGAAACCTATCGATTTGCTTCAGAAGACATGTATTGATCGACTGGAGTCTTTTTGCATGGATAACTTTTATGTTGCCTAAATATGACTTTTGGACCATCAAAGTGCAGGCACTAGTGTACTTCTATTATAAGGACCTGAGCTCTTTCTTCTAAAAATCTTAATTTGTGTTCTGCTGTAGAAAGATATTCAGACACATCTGGGATGCCATCAGGGTAAGTGAATGAGGGAATTTTCACTCCTAAATACAGAAATTGTAATTTTGCAAAACATGTATGAAATCATGACCACACACATTCAAATGAAGACTCCATACATATCAGTAACCTTAAAATGTTAAACTGAGCATCTACACGGAAAAGCCTACACAGGTGTTTAAAATGTAAATAATTATGTTATCAAAGGCTTCCATATACATTTAGGAGTCTACTCCTTAACGTCCCTAATTCCAATCTATAATCTAAAGGGGATTATGCTTTCTCGATTGCAGCACCTCATCTTTGGAATAGTTTCTACATATCCTGTGCCACAACTGATGTTTTTAAATCTTATTTGAAGACTGAGATTGTAATTGTGTACATGTTTGAGTATGCCAGATATTTGAATGATGCTGTTTTGATTTCTCTTGTGTTGGTTGATATGTGCTGTTTTAAATACATTTTCACATCAGAGAAAGGGATGTGAAAATGATTTCACAATTCAATTTCATTGGCTGTTGTGGATCTCAGAAATGGGAAAAGAGTTTGTTGCTCAAAGTTAATGTTGATGCATGTTTACACAAAAAAAAAAAAAAAAATTACAATATCATTATGTATTTATTAATTTATTTGTAACTTTTGTGTCAGATTTTCTTTGAGCCCTGCCCCCTTTACCACATTCCGTTTCATCTGAAGTTAGCAACTTCAACTTTAACTTCAACACTTTTTCTCTTAAAACTCATCTTGTATCCTGAACTGCTTGAAAACATGACTCATTTCTGATTTGCTAAGTCTAAAAGCAAAGGTTACATTCATTACATTCTGATTGTCTGTGCAAGGCCTATACTGTCAAGATTTAGAATTTTTATTTTTTGTCACTCCATTGTCTCAGGATTTCCTCTGCTGCTTTCAGAGTTGAGTCCTCCTATGAATGTTGACAGATAAATATGAGTAATTAGTAAGAAATATAAAGAAAATCCACCATTCACCTACATAAAGCAATCTATATAATTTCTATTAAGTCTTTCACATCACTTATGTGTTAAAACTACCTTGACAAAGCAGAATCTGATGTATTTCTGGAAGTCTGCACTGTGTTCTGGGCTGTAGAATGCAGACACCGGAATAGTGGCCAGTCCCTATGCGGAAGTCAAGAACACATGAACAAGAACATGTTTTGCTCCACAACCAAATTTTAGAAACTATCCTTAAATCACCCATGTCTTTGCTTACCTTCTCTTTTATGAGCCATTTAACAAATCTGTAGTCATAGGGCTCATCTTTAGTGCTAGGGTCAGTCAGGTCAACCTCTTAAAGAAAAAAATAATAGTAAAATCAAAACAGAGCAAATAATAAAACTTAGTTTGTGTCTATGACTAATCATATTAAAAACAATGTTATCCCTCTTATAATAAGTTGTTAACAGATAGACAGACTGATATATATAAAAATCTCATAATTTAATTTCAAAGCCTTATTTATTGAAAATTCTGTATATTTGAGTTCCTCAAATACTGTTCAGTCTGCCACTTACTAAGATTTGAGATATCTGCAATCATAAAGTATCCTCCCTGGGGCAGTATAGGTTTCAGGCCAACACTCCTCAGACATTCTGCCAGCCTGCGCCGCTTTTCATGAAGACGGGTGGGTAACTGGTGGAAATAGCTGTCCTCTGTTCCAAATACATCATATTCCCACTGAAAACCTGCAGCTACAGCCTCCTACAGAACAACTGACAATGTCAGCACATTGAAAAATGACACACACTATACCCCACAAACAATTGTTATATGCTTTACCTGGGCAGCCGTGGCACAGTGATACACAGAGTTCTGATGAACTGTTTTTAGGTGTTTCAGGATATGCCCCGATCCCATCGCCCAACCCACCTACATTATAATGATGAGATAATTTTATTACCTAAAATAAATGTTATCTACAACAAATTATTGCCATTTCACTAATTCATATGGCAATCTAGAAAGAGTACATTTCCATTCATACAGAGCCTTATCACCATGGCTTTGCCAGTTAGTAAAAGAAAACCAGAGGTAAAGTAGTATGGGAGAAAATAAGCATTAAATAAATTGATCCAATTGATTTGCAAAATCATCCCCTGCGCTTCAAAGCACTCAAAAAAATGACATGTTGATGACATCTGCTAGACAAAAACTTGTAAGTGCAATGGAAAGATTTGAGGCAAAAGCAGCTACAATGACACAAGAATTCTCAAATCACTGGCATATATTTTCATTGAATCTACAATATATGCAGATCTGATTTTTTTCCAAGTATATGTTGACTTTAAAATGAGGGACAATTTTATTTTATGACCTAGGTGTCATAACCATTAAAACCAGAGGTGCTCTAAGTAAGTATTTAACTTATATTGAGAAAGTCCAAGAGTTAAGAGAGTAGATTTAAAATAATGTATTTCTTTATTGTATCCAAATTAAACACACATCATCACAGTAGTGATGGGAAGATCAGATCATTTTACTAACTTGGATCTTTGATTCTCATTCAGCAAAATGAATGAATCTTTATTCATGTCATTTCATTCATTTGAGCAGAATTAAATTAAAATATTACATTTTCAATAACCAAAAAGCACATGTGGTTCACCTTCAATACTTCTTCCCTCCTCCATTTATTAAGATGTGGAACAGTCCTTGCATTCGTTATAACCTTTGCGAGCGCTACACACATACGTTGAATGCACATGCTAGTTCGGACTATCTGACCAACTCTTTGTGTGCTATAAAGGACGCACGAAAGGAATGTCCGTTTCCAAGCAAAAACTTTCTCACTGGATCGTTGCGCTCTTTGTCCCTCAGTCAGAAAATTCTGAGGAATGGTGTTTGAGCACCTGCTTTTAAAGAAGACAGCTTTGCGCCTAAAAGGGCAGGGCTCAAACACCATAGCCAATATTACATTATTGGCGTTATTGTAGAGAGATTTCAACTAGGTTGTGTAAAAGGACACTCACATATGTGTTAGCAGAACGCAATGCCTCATTACTTTCATCTCAGGGTATCGAGGATACATACGTAACCGAGACGTTTTCCATATTCCAACATCACACTTCACATCTAATTAGAAGGTCCTCATGGTGGCGTGGTTACACGCCTCAATCCGGGTGGCTGAGGACAAGTCTCCATTGCCTCTGCTTCTTAGACCGCCAATCCATGCATCTTATCACATGGCTCATTGTGCATGACACCGAAGAGACTCCGCATGTGGAGGCTCATGCTATTTTCCATAAACCACGCACAAATTACCATGTGCCCCATTGAGAGCAAGAACCACTAATCGTGACCACAAAGAGGTTACCCCATGTGACTCTACCCTCCCTAGCAACCGGGCCAATTTGGTTGCTTTGGAGTCACTCAGCACGCCCTGGATTCGAACTTGCGACTCCAGGGGTTGTAGTCAGTGTCAATACTTGCTGAGCTACCCTTTGAACATAATGCCAGCCAGTGACAACAAAAACATTACACAATTTTCATATATGGCTCCAACTTGGTTAATTACAAAACTGACTCAAAATGAGTCACATATTTGAAACCCACCATTAAGGCAAATTACATTGAAGGAAATCAAACTTAAATCTCTAAGCCAGCTCACCTTCCATCCTGTGGCACTGAAAGTCTTGCCAGCACTACCAATGGTGACAGTGCGTTCCCACATACCTGGAAGGCTGGCTACCAAAACAAAAAAGTTCTTACTTTCAAAATCCCCTTGCCAAAAGCCATAAATGTTGCAAAGTGACATATAAAGTTCTGCTCTTACCTATCTTCACATGTTTCGTTCCATCATATGTGAGCCACTCGTAAACCTCATCGCTGATGCAAATTACGTCATGCTTAATGCATAAGTCGGCGATCACCTGAAGTTCCTCCCTCTGATAGACCTATAGGCAACAACAGTTATGTGTAAAAGAGCAAGATTTAATTGGACAGACAGAACATACAGTATAGGTCTCTGTGTTTAACACTAACCCCATTCTGACTACAGTTACTATACAACACAATTGTAATTTACAAATACTTATTATAATTATAAATTGCTTATAATTATAAAGAATGCCTTAATTATATATTTAAGTACAAAGCATTATCTTATCATGTTTGGTCTTTTAATGTATAATTATAATATATAAAATACTTTTTCACATTACAGTATTCTGACAGGTTCTGACAATTAGAGGAAGGGGTTTTAAATGTGCTTAATTGTCATGAAAATAATGTCACAATGCAAAAAGAAAAATCTTCATGGTCTTAAAAAGGATTAAAGGTGCACTCAGTAGTTCAAGTTCTTTTATTTAAATAGCTCATTTAAAAACAGCATCAAGGCTGACCAAAGTGCTGTACAATACAAAATTAGAAAAACACACAGCAATTTAAGGACATTACATACTATTAAAAGCCAGTGAAAAGAGATGAGTTTTAAGAGAAGATTTAAAAACAGATAATGAAGGTGACAATCTGACACTGATAGGCAAACTATTCCATAAATAGGACCCACAACAGCAATGGCTCTTCCTCCTCTACGCTTCAGCCTCGAGCATGGGACATCGAGGAGATACTGATCACAGGATCTCAGACTTCTAGGTGGATCAGTAAGTATATCGAAGTGGCTTTCATTGGCTTACATTGACACCTAGTGGCCTGGAGTAGTTTTCAGTTACCAATGCAGTTACTATGCACAAAAAACCATGATTAATTGAATCCATGAATTGAAGTTTACAATAACAGGGCAGTTACTGAGATTAAGTGAGTAGTATTCAGTTGGTCATGTGATGCTAACATGGCAGCCCCTATGTGGCACCCCTGCCCCATGTAGAATAAAAGAGCTTTTATAAGGTTACTGATATGACTGAAGTCTTCATCTTACATGAGTGGTCATGATTTTATACATATGTTTCACAATTACTATTAATTGAGGGAAAAATTACTGAGTGAACCTTTAATTTTCTTTGAGCAACATGTAAATCATGCGGTGAAATATGACCCTGATATTTCATGACATTTTTATGGTTTTAATGAGATTAAACTGTATAATAAAATTCAACATAACAGTATATAAATTGGTAAAATTGTCCTTCATTTGTTTTTAACAACTCACCTTACCAAGAGGGTTATTAGGAGTGTTAATGACAATGGCTTTGGTACGAGGACTAAATTTACTCGCCAACTCTTCTGGAGACAATACCCATTCAGCACTGGATAAAGTAGGACCACTGCCTTCTCTCTGTTAATACAAAGAAAGCATTATTCAAAATAGAAATGTTAAGCTTATTTCCAAAATATCAAGTTAAATGATACATACAGGTTTGAGAGGCACATAGATAGCTATTCCTCCTGCCATCTTTACCATTGGCTGATAACAGTCAAAGAAAGGCTCCACAATAATCACCTGCACAGGATAATGAGAAGGGGGCAGACTGACACATATTGAACACATATCGCTCTACTGTGTATCTCATGTTATGGACATGAATATTGTCTTGATAACTTTACCTCATCGCCCTCATCAACGAGAGCTTGGAAGGTGCAGAAGAGAGCTTGATATGCTCCTACTGTCACCAGGATATCCTCCAGTGGATTTATTTCCAGGCCAAAAATCCTACTGAAGAACTTGGCCAGGATCTTCACAAGAGGTGGGTGGCCCTGTTTGTTAGTCAAGATTTTTAGCAAAAGTTATACTTTGGTATTACTATTACTATATTTGTGGCTAGACATCAGTTCAGTAAACAAGCTTTACAAAATATGTTGAAGCTTAGAGAAGCAACGCAAACAAATGAATGTATACAGGAGATATATGAACACCTAAATCATATGGTCAAATATGCATTATAAAAGTCATACAAAAGCACGAGTGTACTGGTGCATAGGGACCCCTCCATTCACTGCTTTGCAGAAGGCCTCCTTAATGAAACTAGGTGGGGAGAAATCAGGGAATCCCTGACCCAAGTTCACAGCCTTGTAGTCAGCAGCCAATTGAGTGAATTCCACCCTACAAATAACATGCACAAAATAAAAAAAAAAATTACATTTACTTGACAATTTGTAGGATACAGAATGCACAGAAATCATTCAGAGAAGAATTCAAAAATCAAATGTTATTACACAATGCTGTGGAATACTTGATTCTGATTGGTAGCTTATAGCATTATGTGGCCAAGTATTTTATTGTATTTTTTTTTTATGTAATAAAATGGCCTAGTTTCACTTCTCACGTTTGCTTTCTTTTCAAATAATAAAACATATTTAACTCAAATCAACATTACTTATCCGTATAAAATAGACAATTTTTAAGGGATACTGAGCTTGTTACCATCGCAAATAATTATCTAAAAATGTTAATTATATTAAAAATAATTTATTTTTAGAAAATGACCGGCTGACTGCACATTATCCCTCATATACAGTCTTTCTACGCATGAAACTAGCTGATACACAATCGCGGCGGTTTACCCATTTACTTGCAGTTCTTTATTATGAAAATGACACCTAATTACCATAGTATAAAATTACCATATATTTTTGTCAATTCCTTCAATCCTTCTCGCGTGCAGCTTGCGAGACATTATGTCCTGCGTATAAAAACAAATTGTGAATTACACCACAAATGCAATTTAGTGTTATGTCTAATATTGAGAGTAAAACAACTCCTACCTTATCATGAAATGATGTGTTTACTAATCTGATTGTAACTGAAGCTCCCCTTGCCGCCGGTCTTCTCCACATACCAGGATTTCAAAAACACATTTACATCAGGTGTTCTGCTGAAGGCGTCAATCAGTAACATAATAAGAGATTAAGTTGTGCCGTGTTACGCCACATCTATTGCACTTTAAATGCCGTGCTGCTGTCAATAATTCAATGACAGCAGTTTCGTCCTTGGGACTTGGACATTCAAAACAGAAATCAAGCAAATCATATTATGATAAATATAAATTCCATACCGTTCTCTAAAAACTTTAGACATGAAATGTCTGCGTCTGCACCAAACCTTGTTCATTCACTTATCCATTTGTTCAAGACGTCAGTTATTCGTTGAGCGTCTTCCTCAGTCTCCGCCAATGATCATGAAGACTGAGCGCCTCCTCCAGAGGAGACTTTACTTTTGTAAGACTACTTCCGTTGTGTGCGCAGTCCGTTCTACTTTTAGGGACCGTTCAAGCCGCACGCGTTTTTGCATCTGTCCACCTTGACAGTTGCACCGCGTTTCGCTGTTTTTTAAACTACATGTCAAATTAAAATGAACTTCAACTTTTAAAACGCGTCTCGCAACAGCTTGCATCTAGATTATTATTGTTTTGTTTTTTTTAGCTCTAGGACCCGTTCAGTCTGAACAGCCCCCAATACAAACACTATACACTTAAAGGGGGCAGTTCAACCAAAAATGAAAATTCTCTCATCCTTTACTCACCCTCACGCAATTCCTGACGTGTATGCATTTCTAGCTTCTGATGAAACTAAAAGAAGATTTTTAGAAGAATATATTTAGCACTGTAGGTCCATGTAATACAAATGTTGACAGAACACTTAACAGCTCCAAAAATAAAGTAATCATAAAAGTAATCCAGTGGTTTAATAAAAACCTGTGTGAGAACAGACCAAAATGTAACTCCTTTTTTACTGTACATCTTGCCAGTGCAGTCTCTAGGCACAATTATGATTTCAAGCTTGATTACACATCCTAGTGCTTTACGCAAGCACAGAGCACTAGGTAGCACTGTAGAAAGTGTAATTGAGCTTGAAATCATGATTGCCAAGGACACTGTGCCAAGATGTACAGTTAAAAAAAAAAGGTTACATTTTGGTCAGTTCTCACCCAAAACCAATTAGCTTCAGAAGACATTGCTTAAACCACTGGAATCTTATGGATGACATTTACGTAGCATGTGCTTTTTGGAGCTTCAAAGTTTCAGACCCCATTCACTTGCATTGCCCCACAGAGCTGAGATATTCTTCAAAAAATTCTTTGTGTTCTCAGAAGAAAGTAAGTCAAACCCATCTGGGATGTAATGAGGGTGAGTAAATGATGAGAGCATTTTAATTACTGAATGAACCCTTTAATATGTTGTAACTAATTTGTAATCACTCTTTTTTTACATGATTTTTTTCCAAACACCTTGGATAAATTCTAATCGTCATCATCTCTATGCCCTTATTACCCCAAAGGACAAAGCCCTTGATGTGAGCACTCTGAAGGGAGCATTACTGCATGAATGTACCCTTCGCAAACAGTCTTGTGGAAGTGTCAGTAGGAAAAAAAAAAAAAAAAAAGTGAAACAAATATTTTCTGACTTTCTTTTGAAATGACTCAAGTAGTGTCCCCTGACTGCAGTGCCCTTCAAGGGTGCAAAAATGCAATTTGGTAAAAATGCAATTAATGAAAAGAGGACCAGAGTAGGAAAAACACAAGATGTGAACACAAAATATGCTCTTTATAAAACTGAAATCTTAAAAGTAAAGACAACATTTATTCACAACATTTTACCAAGGTGTAATATATTGTTTCATGGTAGTCTAAAAAGGAACGCTGCACAAAGCAAAGGGGGGCAGGGGCATATTAATCTTTAGGTTGAGCAGTAGGTTCCCTTTTTGGCTCACCAGGGTGGTCACGCTTAGTTGTTTAGCCATCTGACTGTGGGAGCACAAGGAAAATATAATGAGGCAACCTGGCCATGAAGCAAAGTCTTTTTATTTTCAACAGCTGAAGTTCCCATTTGTTTAATGTCTTTCCATTGTCTTTTCCACCTTTCACATATCTTCACCTCGTCTCACTTTCCGCCTACACATTGGCCTTCTTTAGATCCTCAGCCAGCACACAACCCTTTTTTCTTGCCTTCTCTTTACGCTTGTCCACTTTGGCCTGCTTGCGTTTCTGAATATTCCTACGCCTCTTGTCTTGTCTCTTTTGCATCTTTTCCACCACTTGCTCACTCCTCTCTGCCCACTTCTTTTTCCTCTGAGCCTTCATTTTCTCCTTTCTCTTCAGGGATGCACGCAAGAGGTTCTCATTGTCTTTGATCTTCAAACCTTCAGCCTTGTAGAGCACATTGGTCCACCTCATCTTCTCTTCCTCTTTTTTTGCTTTGCCTTCATCCTTCTCCCTAAGTTGCTCCAGGTGAGCTTTCCTTGCCTCAACACGTGTTAAAAGCTGTTTATAGTTCTTCCCAGTGAGTGGAGTCAGCGTTCCTTTTACTTTTCTTTTCTTTTTCTTCTGCATCAACTTTGTTCCTTTGTCCACATACTCTTCCCCAACCTCCACCTTGTTGAAGACCATGGAGCTCTGCTCCTCTTCGGCGGGCTTGCTTGATGTAGAGATAGCCTGGGGTTGGGGCGTTTCTGTTTTTTTGTCCTCTTCTCCTGCCAGCAAATCTGCACTCTCTGTAAACATTTTCATTCTAAATTCTTTCCTTTTCCTCTTCCGACGGTCCCTTTCTTGCTTTCGTTTCTCCCGTTTCTTCTTTACTTCTTCTGAGGAGGGATCTTTAGGAGTGCCCTGAAAAAAAAAGTAGACCTAAAGACTTGGCCTTATCTCTTTAAAAGGCTTCATTCATAATTTTTTACAAAAATCATAATTTTGCTTATGACCAGACCACATGTGAAATGAGATACGTCACAAAGTAAAAGCAAATTGTTACCAAACATGATGGTCCAGATACACAATTTTTATTCAAAAATATAAACTTTGAGTCCAATTGGAGCATGTACCTGTCCACGAGACTCCTCAATCTTCTGGTGAAGCCTCTGACGAAGAATGTCTACAGCATTAAATTCCTGTGATATTCCACCTATTAGGGATGAAATTAAACTGCATTACCATTCAAAAAGAATGAAGCATTTGCATATACTAATATTGTCTCTTACTAAACGCTTTTTACCCTCAGGCTTCTTTTTTGTCTCAGAGGTCCCATTCTGAACAGTTTTTCTCTGTGCTGGAGGTGCTGCAGGCTGAATGGTCTTTTGCAATGATTTCTTTTTGTTTGAGCTTATTCTATCTCCTTTTACTGGCTTCTGCTTGTTGTTCTTTTTCTTCTTGGCAGGAGCACCATCATTTACCTCATTACCTCGGAACGGAACTGAATAAAGGATTAAATAACTTTTAACTTATTTTTCCTGCTTCTTCAACTTCTGATTTTAAGAAACTGATATTTAAAAACAACAACATCAATGTCATTACCACTATAGATAGGTATCTATTGAGCATTCATTAATGTGCAATTAACAAACCAGAACTTTACCATAGGGTCTTTTTTTTGGCTCCTTGATTTGGGATACACATACTTTACGGGTCAACTTCTCCAAGTAATCATACTTTGCAGCAAGACTGGCCATATTTCCTATTAAAATATCTATAAACACAAAACAGATACAGAGGAGTAATTGCACATACAAAAAGATATCATGGTGCCACCATGTTTTTTTCTTTTTTTTTTTTACATGGTACAACCGTGGTTATTTGTACATATACCATGGCAGCACCATGCCACAGTACATTTTTTAAAAGCCCATTAAACCTAATTTCGAAATATTTCAAAAAAGTTAGCAGTGCAAACCAAGTACTCTATGCCTAGCATATCATATCGCTGATCATAATATGTCCGTATAAAAATATAAATAAACCTATTAATATATTATACGAGTTTAAACAACGAAACATATTTACCTGGCGCAAACAAAAAAGACAAAAATTTCACGGTACCACTCTTGGGATCTGGAAACTGGAGAATGAAGAAGGGAATAAAACAAATGCTGCAGAACTTCACATGTTCACAGGAATAAAAACTAAATACGACAAAAGCCTTGAAATAATATAGCTCTAATAATGTTGTCAGATCCGCTATATTTTCAGAAACACTCCACACGTGTGTATGAAGAGAGTTCACATTCCCCGGAAATGGTTACAGTGTAAAAATTCCCCTGACAGCATGTTCAGTGGTTTCAGAGCAAAATCGGCAGCTGGCAGCAGTCTTCTTCTTCTTCTTTTGGTATTGTGGCGGTTGACAAACAAACGTATTGTGCATTTCCGCCACCTACTGAGATGGAGTGTGGAGCATCAACGTTGAAGGAGAAATCACATCTGTACAAAATTATTTTAATTAGATTTGTTGCGTTTAAATAGTCTAGTACAACCTTCTAAACTTCTGGTGACTATCTTAGCAAATTCTGAAGTGACAAGCCATTCATACCTAATGACTTGATTTTCAATCACCACCCTTTCATTATTATATCCTATATGCACTGTAATAACACATGCTCCACTGTCTCTGATAGACCGCATGTGCATGTAAAGGATGATTAAGCGCTGTATGCCCTATTCGGAGATGTGATATACCCGAATCCTCCCTTCTATTATCACAAATCAATCTCTTATGACCTACTTCCTTTTGTATACTGTTCAAGTGCCTTCCTTTTCCCTCCTTATCTGATATTTCCAGCCACATTCATTGTATTGCTCTTTTTATTAACCCTTTGATTTCGAATTTACTTAATGTATACTTATTTCTATTTCTGAATTGTGTAAGTTCTTCTTGTCTACATCATCTGCTTCCTCATTCCCTTCCACCCCTTCATGAGCTGGTACCCATACAAAACATATTTCTACTCCTTGATAATGTAACCTGTATATTGTTTGTATATTGTCTTGATGGATGATGATTTCCCATTCATTAAATACTTACTAAAACAGAAAAAGATTACTGAAGTCTGATATACCATTCTTAATTTCATTCTTCTTAACTCTAAAGGCAATTCCCCCATTTCACTTACTGATGATCTAAATGCATCGCAACATATTCTTAATGCCTGTGACTGAATTGTCAATCTTTTTCTTCCATGACAATGATGCTGAGCTATATGTAAAACTACCATAGTCAATTGAAGATCTGATAGAGCACTGTATATTCTCCAAAGTGATTGTCAGCTAGCACCCCAGTCTGTTCCAGCCAAACTTTTAAGTATATTTATACCTTCTTGCATTTGTCAGCTATTTTCTGAATATGACTGCTGAATGTCAATTTTTAATCCATTCACCGAAAAATCTTACCATTGATACCTGCTCTAATATCTGATCGTACATTTTTTTCTTTTTTGAAAAACATATTACCTGTGTTTTAGAGACTGAAAATCTAAAAACCCCAACAGCTTGCCCACTTTCCTACTTCGTTTATAGTCTCCAGTATTTTTCACCCCACATAATTTAAATTTCTTCTTCTCTTCCATAATGCTCCATCATCCGCTTGTATTGATCTTCCTATCTCAGGTCTTATGTTGGAAAAAACATTGCTTATCATTATATTAAAAAGTATAGGACTTGAAACACTTCCTTGAGGCATTCCATTATCAGTTGAATATATTTTTGAATATGATTTTCCCACCCTAACTTGTATTGTCCTGTCCATTAAGAAACTCATAATCCAATTATATAATTTCCCTTTTATTTCAATTTTTTTTTCATTAATAATTTCCCTTCCCTCCGCATCATATTGTAGGCCTACTCTACATCAAAGAACACTCCCACTAGTACTTCTTTGTTCATTTGAGCTTTTTAAATATCATTCTCTAGACATATAATCAAATCTATTGTGCTGTGACTCTTCCTAAACCCATTTTGATGTGGATTTATTAGCCCCTTACATTCCAGCACATATATCAGACGTGATATCACCATCCTTTCCATTATTTTACTCAGATTGTATGTTATAGCTATGGGTCTGTAATTCAATGGATTTGAATGATCTTTCCCAGGTTTTGCACTAGGTATGATAACTCCATGTTTCCAGGAGGACGGCAGCTTCCCTTCTTCCCATACCATGTTAAAAAAAAATAAAAAATACTACACAATGAGGAATCTGAAAGATGTTTAACCATTTCATAGCAAATGTATTCCTTCCCTGGAAGGGGGTGTATGTCTCACACCCACTAGAGCCTGTTTAAGTTCATACATTGAAAATTTAGCATTAATTGTTCCTCCATTAATGCCTTTTATTAATGCCTTTTACTAAAAGATCATTATGAGAATTACATGACACTGAAAGAATTGCAAACAGATAATGTTTTTAATGCTTTTTTGTTCTCTGACAATTTAATTGAAATTTGGTATTTTTCAATTTCTTTCATAAAAACAAGTAAAAGAGGTTTAGCGTTTAGATATTAAAATTTATGAATGTGGAACTTGGCGAGTAACAAGATCAAATTAAATAAAACTTTTTTAGATTGATCATAATCAACAATGCCTAGTCCCACATCCTTCCATTACAACACACATTCATTATACATTTCTCTCAGCATGTTATGTAGTTGACCTGACAGCAAATTACAACAATTTCAGCCATCACGAACAGTTTCAGATTTATGTTGATGTTCTCTAATAACACGTTTAGGATAGTTCGAGGCAGTTCATTTTAAATTTCAAAAAGCAGTTTGCCATTATATTTATTTACTATTAGAATTAAACGCTTGTGTGTTTTTAATGTGGTTTGCATTAAGTTGATTTTCTGCTCGCCCGCTGTCAGAGTGCTTGGACATTTTATTTTAAAAATGTGTGTAACGCATTCTTGGCAACTCAACTGTAGGTTTATTATTATTTTTTATTATTATTATTTACAGGACAAGGCTTATTTAGAGGCAAGGATGCTCAAGTTCTTCAGTGTAATTGTCTTTTATATTTATATTGTCTTCATTGACTATATCCAGAAAAAAAGTCTGTGCAGTTCTTTTTAAAAGAAAGTTTTGAAAGAGTGAGTTTCAAGTATAGATGGGTGCAGAGTTTTGATGTATTATTATATTAATATCTAATTAAAATAAAGTATTAGACTAAAAGCACACCTGTAAAATACATTACAATACATACAGCATCAGTGCTGTGTGTGTCTGATGAAATCCATAACTAAAACAGGAATTACCTTTTAGTGAAAAGCCTTCCATTTGATGTTGCAGTTGAAACGCAGGAAGTGGAAATTGAAGCTGATCCGTAAACTCCAGATCCTGACAACTTCAGTGCCTATACCATTGCCTGTAGATTGAGCCTTTGAACTCCTTACCTCCTCCACATTTTTGCATCAGTGTTGGTATGCTCATATTACTAACAATATAGGCTCTTCATGGTCTTGCACCTGAGTACATCTCTGCTTTAATAAGCTTGCATCAACCTTCAAGGTCTCTCCGCTCTGGTGGTCAGCCACTTCCTCGATCTCGCCTAAAAACTCAAGGTGATCGAGCTTTTGCGGCGTCAGCCCCTAGACTTAGTTTGGAATGAGCTTCCATTGGTCATAAAATCATCTCCGTCTCTATTCTCTTTCCAGGGGGCCTTAAAAACGTATTTATTTTCCCTAGCTTTTAATTAATTGCATTATAAATTGTACTAGGTCAATTTTATCTTATTCTTATTGGTTTTAAATGCTTGTTGCATTCTTAAGCTGTATGTATGTGATTTTTATTTATTTTTTTGTAACTCCATGCACAGCAATTTGGTACCCAGCGATTTTTGAAAATTCTCAATAAATAAGTTGAGTTGATATAGTGATTTAATCTGTCTGTGAGACAGTCCGATGGAAATTAAGGAGCTAGAATACAGGCCAGTGAAGGTGTGTGGATATTTTGATCACTCTGAAGAGCTGTACGTCTTGCCTCGCTCCACTGTGGATCCTGAGAGAGGCCCGGGAAGCAGGCAGGATTTCTTCCAGTGGGAAGAGTGGAACTAATGTTATTACACCATTCTACTATACTGATCAGAGGTACAAACATACTCATTCGACTTCTACTTAATTCACTTGCTACAATCTGGACTAAAACATTCTGAAATAAGACCAAGGATCCCATCTTAGTGAATATGTTAGTTTATGTCCCCAAATATAAGATTAGACCAGATACAGGATGAAGGGACAGGTAATACTGTCTTTCTAGACGGCCTCTACTGTAAACATTACACACACTCCTCTTTTACTAATTACGGAGTCCAATAGCCTTTCAGGTAAAAATTAAGGTAATAAATGTGTTTGGTTTGTATTTTTCTCAGTGGTAAGTCTGATTGTTTCAGGGTTTTATTTTAATAAAAGGTGACAGAGGACCTTATTAGCGTGATGCATTTATAAAGCAATGGAAACCATGTCTCTCAAAACAACGTGGAAGCTAACAGGTCTCACTATCTGTGTCATAGCTTTCCTGTGGAATTCAGCACTTTTTGTTATAGACTTGGATTGGTTTAATAAAAACTGTGAGCACAAGCAATTGTAATGCATTGTAATGCTTCACTGCTTGCAAATATATAGTACTTTTATGCATTATATGGATACAATGAAACCTTCAGGACATAATACAAAGCCTTTGAAGGGAAAATCTAAATTGACCTCTAGGACTGAATATTTCACATGAAAGTTGCATGCCTGAATAAAAGCGATATGGTTTCATTTTTGGAAAAGTTTCTGTAGGACAAAAAAAAAAAAAAAAAAAACACCCAGCCAAAATAAGATGGTTTACCCAAAAAAGAAAATGATCTCATCTTTTACTCCCATGCCATCCCACATGCAACTTTCTTCTGCTGAACACAAATATTTTTTAGAAGAATAACTCAGCTCTGTAGGTAAGTGAATAGTGACCAGACAGGTCAAGCTCAAACATTCACACAAATGCAGCATGAAAGTAATCATGAAAGACTCCAGTGGTTAAATCTATGTCTTCATATGGAAGGTTTAGTTGAGAAACAGTTCAATACGAGTCCTTATTTACTATAAATCTCCACTTTTACACTTTGAAAGTGAAAATACATTTAATAAAAGGATTGAAATAGATCCCAAAGTGGTTGCATCACTTCAGAAAACATTAAAACACTGGAGTCTTATAGATTACTTTCATGCTTCCCTTATGTGATTGAGCTTGAAAGGTCTGGTCATGCTTTAAAACTTGTATGGATCTACAGAGATGAGGTTTTTCTAAAAATCTGTGTTCAGCATAAGTCATTCACATCTGGGATGGCATGAAAGTAAATGAGAATCTTTATTTTTGTATAAACTATCCCTTTATACCTAATCTGCATGTACTAAACTTAGCAGCATTTTACTGGGAAAAGGTCTACATTATGAATAGTAAATATAAAATTAGATCTGGCCATCCAAATCTATATGGTGGTTTAAATTATGTTCAGGTGCAGATCCAAAATGAAAAGTACAACATTTTCAATCTCAAGTAGTGAATTAGTAATTATACTGTCTAAATGTTGAGTTTTCACTAATGATTTTGAAATATTTAAGAAGAGTAACCAAAAACACATTTTTAAAAGTTTACTTTAAACCTAATGTTAAAAAAAAACTCTGAGAACTTGTGTGGACACTTATTTATTAAACAAGACAGATTGCAGAAACTCAACCCAGTTTAGTAGCCAGTTCCTTGGCCTTTGCCTTCTCAAGTTTAGCAATGCGAGCAGTTGACTTAGGACCCAGAACGTTACCTCCCCAGTGACGACGGATCTGAAGAAAGAATTAAAAGAAATTATTAGTAATAGACTCATCAATTAGAGACTCATAACACAAGCTTTGACATGGATTTGTGTTCAACAGATACTTTCAATTGTGTATCAGTGTTGATAACTACTTCAGCACATAAACTGACCTCCTCATATCTGTCATTGTAGTTGGTCTTGATGGCCTCCACCAGTTTGGCAAGAGCTGCTTTGTCTTCGCTAAAGATGGGAGGGTAAAAAAAAATTGTTATCCACAAAACCATAATGGGCATGTATAAATCAGTTCATGACTGCAAATCTTTGCTCAGGGTTAAAAAGCTCTTAGAAACCACATGGTTTGTTCAGGTGAAGAAATTCAGACATCATAGCCAAGTGCAGTGCAGAAAAACGCAACTTTAGCATGTATGTTACTCACGGGTTGGTCTGTGTGAAGGCAACAGAAGTGCAGGTCTTTCTGTGCACCAGTCTCCCTAGTCTGGCCTTGCCTTTCACGATGCAGTATGGGACACCCATCTTGCGGCACAGAGCAGGCAAGAACAACACCAGCTACATAGAAGACATTTAAATGAGTAAGTCATCTATTATACAGCTCTGGAAAAACCACTGCAAAATTATCAGTTTCTCTGGATTTACTATTTATAGGTGTGTGAGTAAAACTAAACTTAGTTTTATTCTATAAACTGACAAAATTTCTTCCAAATAAAAATGGTTATTTGAGAATTTATTTGCAGAAAAAGACAACTGGTCAAAATAACAAAAAGAGAGATTGTGTTTTCAGATGTAAATTAATGTAAAAAAACATGTCCAAAAAAAAAAACCCCACCAATTTGCCAGTAAATATGATGTTCAAACAAAAGTAATGATAATTCCCAATTTGAAGTACCTCAGTAGATGGGTGCAGAGTACATATGTATAATTATTAGGGCTGTCGATTTAAATCTGAATTAATTCAGCCCCCGATAATAGGGAAGATTCCTGAGAAATGCAAGCTTGTAGTACCTTCCTGTTTACTCCAGAGTGCGGTAAGTGAAATTTCAGCTGTATGAGCAATGCGCAATTAATAGTGAAGAAAACAACATTCAGTAGACAACACAGACATGCGTTACGTTCTTGCGTTCAAAACACTCGAAGGAGCGCAAATGTGAACTAAGGGATCTTGAGATGCGTTTAAAGATTGAGTATTAAACTAACTAACAAAATTTCAAGCGCCTCTGCATTGTTTGAATCAGCCGGTTTTCTGCATGCTCGGCCCGGTAACCGGCCGGTCAGTCTCACGTCTTTCCAATTCCGAGCCTGTCCATTTTGTTGCCAGCAGCGCAGGCAATAACGTCACAGCCGCATGGAAACATGACATTGGCGTGGAAGATCTTCACTCACTATGAGTGAAAAATACATAAAGTTTGCAATTTGTAAGGCTAAAGTAAACCGTGGGATGGCAGAGGCAGGCTAAATACATATAAATTGTGCCGTTGTGATTTAATGTGCCGAGTAACATAATTTTTTCTACCGTGTCCGATATTAAATTCAGTGTGACACTTTGCAAAAGGCGTGGGTATTATCGATATGGCTTCGGGATATGAAATGCTTTCGTCCAGCTGTTGTTAAATGTACACATACATATATATATCTATATCCACACACACGCGCATATATATACACATACATATATACATATATATATATATCTATATCCACACACACGCGCATATATATACACATACATATATATATATATATATATATACACATACACATATATATATATATACACACACACATATATATATATATATATATATATATATATATACATATATACACATATATATATATATATATATATATATATATATATATATACACACATACACATATATACACACACACATATATATATATATATACACACATACACATATATACACACACACATATACACACACACACACACATATACATATATATATATATATATATATATATATATATATATATATATATATATATATATATATATATATATATATATACACATACATATATATACATATATATATATACACACATACATACATACATACATACATACATACATATTTTGGTTGCCAGGTTGGAGTCAAATTATTAGACATGTGTATGGTGCGTCGATTGTGTGAGTTGGATGCGTTTCATACAAGATCTGGCAACTGGACAACCTTGGAATAATATATTGATGAGATTATTCATATAACGTGGTTTGGGCCATACAAATTATGGGAGTTTCCCGGGAGAAATAACAAAATGGGAGGGGGGTGGGAGATGGGTGTGAAATACGGGAGACTCCCGAGAAAAACGGGGGTGACGACAAGCCGATCCCGAAGCAGCAATCAGTTTTACCGCTGATATTTGGTATCTAACGTAAGCTTAATGTCAATGTTGAGCGTATTGGACACTTCAGTTTTGTTCATAGGCTTGTAATATTTGGAATTGTTTTGTTAGACGAGAAAAAAAATAGAAAAAAGGTCCATTTATAAAAATAGTGGAAAATGACATCTGTTTTGTTATATAAAGCAACTCATTTGCAGTTAATTGTTTTTTCTACCTCTTTCCAGTCACAGAGCACTTTATATATCAGAAGTCAGAGAAGATCCTGTAACTTTGTTTGGGGGAAATTGTAATGGTTTAATAATTTATTTTATTCTGAAAATTAAAATTCGCATTGAAGAAAGGTAGATTTTGATTGTATATGCGGTCAATAATAGTTCTCAGAAAGAAAAATCGGAATCGGCAGGTCACACTTGGAGAAAAATCTGAATCGGCCAAGAAAATGGCAATCGGTGCATCTCTAGTTTGATGGCTTGTGGCCATCCACCTTCCTCTTGATCACATTCCAGAGGTTTTCAATGGGGTACAGGTCTGGAGATTGGGCTAAAAAAAAAAAAAAAGTCCTCAGTGTTGGGGAACATTTTCAGAGGAGGAATTAAATTTCTCCAAAATAACCTTGTACATGGCTTGATTCATGCGTCCTTCACAAAGACAAATCTGCTGGATTATCTTGGAAGAAAACTTGGTTCCTTCTGCTATGACAATGTTCCCCAACTCTTTTTCCAGCAGGACAATGCTCCATGCCACACAACCATATCATTCAAGGTGTGGATGGAGGACCACTGGAAAAAGGCCCTGTTGTGCCCAGCCCAATCTCCAGACCTGAACCCCAATGAAAAACTCTGGAATGTGATCAAGAGGAAGATGGATGGTCACATGGCATCACACAAAGCCGAACTGCTTAAATGTTTGAACCAGCAATGGCATAGTCACCCAACAGCAATGTGAAAGATTGGTAGAGAGCATGCCAAGAAGCATGAAAGCTGTGATTGAAAATCAGGGTTATTCCACTAAATACTGATTTCTGAACCCTTCCAAAGTTAACATTAGTACCATTTAAAAATATGAACTTGTTTTCTTTACATTAATTGATGTCTGAAAACACCCAATCTTTTTTGATCAGTTGTCATTTTCTGAAAATTCATGCACTAAATGACAATATTTTTAATAGGAATTTGAAAATTGTTGTTAATAGTTTATAGAACAAAACAAGTGTTTATTTCAGTCACACACACACGCACACCTATCAATAGTGAATCCTGAGAAACTGATAATTGTGGCGTTCTTAATTTTTTCCAGGGCTAAATATCAACAAGCACCTATTAAAAACACTTATAAGAGGTATGTCATGTATTTCTAGTGGTTGTTGCTCAGTGTTAAAAAGCTAGTATTTTTAATCTTCAGCGTGAATTCAGGTGAAGAAATTCAAAGCATCATTGCAGACAACCACAGCATGATTTCAGACTGCAAGATTGGCTATGCCTCTTTACAACATCACTGTGGAACAAAAAAATATTGATGCCCACCTCAATGGGATCCACATCATGGGCAATAATGACCAGCTGAGCCTTCTTGCTTTCCACTAATGTGGTCACTGTGTTCACACCTGAGAAAGAAGACGTGTTAACGTGTGGTAAACAAAAATATACCACTGTCTAGACAAGTTTTTCACAATCCAAAGACTCTGACAATATAGTAGATGCCATGTATACAAATGGTTTGGTTAAGGCTAAACACCAAAATGTGATGCTAGATGACTACATAAATATAATCAAACCCATGCAATTTTGAAAACTGCATCGCTAGTTAAGATTAAATGCAAGGCAATCCCTAGCATCACAAAAGACTCACCTGCACGGAGAACTGGTGGCCTCTTGGTGGGCACGTCACCTTTTCCAGCAGCCTTCTGTTCAGCACGAGCCAGCAGTCGCCGTTTCTTCTCCTGCTTGGTCTCGGGCCTGTATTTGTGGGCCAACTTGATCAGCTGGGTAGCTGCAGAAACACAAGGTAAATGTAACATGAGCCATATCAGCACTTTTTAAATGAAGTCTACATTAAGAAAAACAAAAGCATTCACTACTATTCAAATAGCACTGAATGTGACAAAGTTCAACAAATATTGACCAAGCAACAAGTGCATCAGTGATCTTGGTGGAGTGTCTACACTGATAATTCAGATAGCAAATATTCTTCACATCATCTGCACATCAAGCATTTGTAGCCTATTTTACTCCAGTCAATAACTCACCAGTCTGGCGGTCCAGAGCCTGGGTAAACTGGTTGATTGCAGGGGGAACCTTCAGACGCTTGTACAGGATGGCCCGCTGGCGCTGCAGCCGAATGTAACGTGGCCATTTAACGAATCGGGTCAGATCCCGCTTCGGCTGGATGTCCTGACCTGGAGAGGTGATGATTGAAGTACATAAGTTTCATCTGAAAAACTACATTAAAAAGGTAAACACCTAGTCAATTGTTTTTTCAATAGTAACACAAGTGCATCAGCGATCTTGGTGGGAGATTGTCAGCATTGCGGTTAAGATAGCAAATGTTCATAACATCATCTGCACTTGTACGAATGTTAAGCTCTCCTTAAAAGCCCAGTTGCTACTTACCAATGCCAAAGTTCTTGGGCCTTTTCTCAAACAGGGGATTCACGACTTTCTTGGCTTCGTGCTTCTTGGCGACTGAAGGGGCAGGTGCCACCTTCTTCCCCTTAGCCTTTTTCCCTTTAGGCTGGGGAGAGATAAAACAGAAACTCTGAGTTTATTATACACTTTGAACATCAAGTTCACAGACAACATTGTTTTTGTGGCTCTTGCTCAGGATTAGAAAGATCTGATCTACACAAAAGTTTCAGGTGAAGAAATTCAAGACATCATAGCAAAAGCCAAAGAACGGATTGGTCGAGTAACACCAACTTCCAAGTTGTGTTTCTCACATGCCTCATAGCAACTTGGCTCAATCTGGCATCACACATATTTACATACGGATTCAACGACAAAATACATTTCCACTAAACTTAATATCCATTTTTATCAATTCACAGGAGGTTTAATGCAGAGAATGTAACCGCACTTTTGTGTTCAGCAAATGCCAGCAGAACGACCGGATTCATTTTGGCCTAACAAACTAGTCAGCTAACGAGTTAGCATTCGCGTTTAGAACCTACGATAGTCATTGTACATTATTATGATATAGTACAAGAACCACTATGACCGGTTAGAAATGTCACTTCCACAGTACCGACAAGAACAACTAGAAGCTGTGTAGTCATAAAATGCGCCCCTTATCGTGGCTAAACTTGTGACAGTAAGATGACCCTTCACACCTAAACGATCCGTTCTTAATGTAAACACTTAAAATAATTACAATTCTTGTTCAGATGGAGAGCATGGACACTTTCTTATCCATAATCAACATTTTTTTAAAGTCTAGACTACACCACATACTGGATGCTTAAGGATTTTAAAAGTGTGCAGGGTTCCCAGTGAAAAGCATCAGATACTCACCATGTTGGATCAGACGGAAAGGAAGAAGGAAGGGTTTGTGGGTAATTTAACTACTGCGACGTTTGGTGGTGACGTTATATGCACGCGACAGGACAAAAGCGCGAGGACCGCCATAAAACTCCGAAAGAAGAGAAGAAGACGACGACGACGACGAAGAAGACGAAGAAGAAGAAAGCGCGAGGAGTCACAAGAATAATGATTACAAATTGTAAGTAGTGCTCAACGTTTTATTAACTTTAAATTGTAGTAATGTGATGTGTATTTATGTTAGTGCTTTAACACTTATAAAAACTTAAGGCCCATTAGTAGTCGTGATTTTTCCCCTTCTGGTATAGTTCAGATGATCAAAAGGACTAATTCACCCGTGATAAGATGTATATTTCTGGCCTCCGTTATGTAGAGAAAAGATGTAATATCAAAGTGCTGAAATTAGTTTTGTCTACTACAGAATGTTTCCACCTTAAAGGGATAGTTCACCCAAAAATGAAAATTCTCTCAGTCTTTACTCACCCTTATGCATCCCAGATGTGTATGACTTTCTTCTGCTGAACACAAATTAAGATTTTTATAAGATTACCTCAACGCTGTAGGTCAATACAATTTAAGTGAATGGGTACCAAAACTTTAAGCTCAAAATGCACAGAAAGGAAGAATAAAGGTTTTCCAGTGGTTAAATACATATCTGCAGAATGGATATGATAGGTGTGGGTGAGAAACAGATCAATATTTAAGTCCTTTATTACTATAAATTCTCCTCCCTGCACAATAGATGGCAATATTGTGCAAGAAGAATGCAAATCACCAAAAACAAAAAAAGAAAAACGTACAAGTGTGGATTGATAATAATAAAATTAAATTATGAAACTGTAAAAAAAGGTGTATACATTTTTACATAGTTATTAACAATAATCAACATGACACAAAATCGAACCTTTTTATGCTGCTTGTTTAAACTTATTTTGCAGCTTTGAAGATTTATGACAAGAACACGTGAAATGTTCCGTTTAAATTGATTCTGACAATCAAACTAAAAATAAATGGCATAATGACTAAACATCAATGGGGATGTGCACGTGTGAGAATGACAGTCATCCTGTGTTTGTAATGTTTGTTGGAGTTTGTGTGTAAATTAGCCATTAAACGCCTAACAATAAGCTAGAATTTGCATGAAATAAATTGTATAATGTAATCATGGCTGCAAAATCACACACATCTGATTGATCATTCATGTCTTGAGACCAAAATGCACTTACAAACACCAACAAGTGTTTGAAATAACATCCAACTTGGATCTGATGTGGATTCAGATCACAGAATGAAGCAGAATTACATTAATTATTGTGTTATATGTGATGCTTTCTCTTATGCATACTAATCAGTTTCATACTAAATATACTTTATACTAAAACAAATACCAGAGACCGCTCAGACAAATGTCTCATGTGCTGAGAATGTGTTAACGTACTAACCATAAAAATATAAATCATAAAAGTTTAAGAATCACTTCATAGTCAGAATGGCGACCTTTTGAATCACTGGCGCCAGAGAATTATTACACCTCGACCTGTAATTGGCCAAAATGCTCTGTTCGACTTTTCCGAGACCCTCTACTCTTCCCTGTGGAAAACGGAAGCTTGATCTCTGACCCACTTTCTGTAGATCTGAATTTCTGTGGTTTGAATTTTACAATATTGAATTTGGTGTTCTGAATTTCTTCTTCATCTTGAAAACTTGAAGCTGTATTTTTTAAAACGGAATATTTACAGTGTAAGAATTCAGAACCAAAAATTTGCTGTTTGAAAATACATATTTATAAAATTGCGCCATAAAAAAAAACAACAATTCAATTTGGTTAAATATGAAATGTCCAGGATTGGAGTTTAAAAAAATTATATTTCAAACCTATTTAAAATACAACGTAATATTAAATTTGGCAAAATTACACTTATAATTCAAAAGTCTATAATTCAAATTTACACAATTCTAATTCAGATTGTTTTGTCATATTTCTGGCTCCATATATTTGATCAAATGTAGACAGGCCTCATTTCCAGCAGCCATCACTCCAACACCTTATCCTTGAGTAATCATGTTAAATTACTAATTTGGTACTAGAAAATCACTTGCCATTATATCAAACACAGTTGAAAGCTATTTGTTTAGTTAAATGAAGCTTAACGTTGCCTTTGAGTTGCCACAGTATGCAATAGACTGGCATGACTTTAGGTCAATGTTATGTAAAAAATGGCATTAAAGAAACTGTTTTCTCTAGAAATTTGTCAGTCAATCATTGTTTTGAGGAATGAAGGCTATACAATGCTTGAAATTGCCTAAAAACCGAACATTTCATACAAAGGTGTACACTACAGTTTTCAAGGATAAAGGACAACTGACTCTAACAAGGACAGAAAGAGATGTGGATGGCCAGATGTCCAATTAAACAAGAGAATAAGTACATCAGAGTCTCTAGTTTGAGAAATAGACACCTCAAATGTCCTCAGCTGACAGCTTCATTGAAACTTGTGTTGAGCATGTAGAATTCATGTACAACAGTACAGAGAAGTCTCAGGAGTGCTGGCCTTATGGGAAGAATTGCAAAGAGAAAGCCACTTTTGAAACACAAAAAAAGAAATGTTAAAGTGGGCAAAGAAACACAGACATTGGACAACAGATAATTGGAAAAGAGTGTTATGGATCTTAACCCCATTGAGCTTTTGTGGGATCAGCTAGACTGTAAGGTGCGTGAGAAGTGCCCAACAAGACAGCCACATCTATGGCAAGTGCTACAGGAAATGTGGGATGAAATGTCATCTTGAGTATCTGGACAATCTGACAGCTCGAAATGCCAAGGTGTCCTTGCTGCACATGGAGGATTTTTTGATGAGAACTTTTTAGTAGTTTAAGAAGTTCTGAACATCTTTTTCAAATTGTAATAGTATTTTTTTCAGGTTATTAATGCCATGACTATACATTGTGATAAGTTGAATACCACTCTAGTGAATAAAAGTACCGATTTCTTTCCATAAGAGCAAAATCTGTACATTATTCCAAACTTTTGTCCGCCAGTGTATGTTTTTTTTTAGAAGTGAACCCCGGAGTTGAATTTGTGGTCAATAACGTTGTGATTTTGTCAATATATTATATAGGCCTGCATGAATGCAGCTTCTTTAAAACCCTCCAGTTTTTCTAAGTTGGTGGTGATTTACAAACCGTTAAAATGCATAACAAAAATGCCCACAATTATGTCATTTTTGAAAGTCTTCTTTAAAGATTAAGCCCTTTCTATAAATTGTAATTTATGTTTTTATTTATTTGTATTTATTATTTGTTTTTGCTGCTGACTAGATTCTTTTGTTACTTAGGCATGAAAAACTTTTTGGTAAGTCCTGTTTTGTACTGTTTGAATAAAAAAGGTAGATAGGCTTTGAAGTGCAAAGAACAAATATTTGTAATTTAAGGATGCAAGTGGCGATGCATGACATTTTAGAAATGCAACAGTGCTTATATATAACTGTTCATATTTACCAGCTCTATAATTATTTGAAAATTAATTCTAATAAAACTAGATTTCGATCCTTTAGCACTGAGTCAGGTGTGATTGAAGAGTTCTGAATGAGATGGCCACACAAAGAGTCCTCCCACAAAGCAAAGAGAGTCTTCTGCAGAACTACAACAAAAGACTTAAAGATGACATCAGGTCAATTCTAGACAATTTTACAGAAATAATCAAAACTGCCAAGGTATGTTGGTATGCATTTTGCAGAGAGACCTGCATAATGGTGGGATTTTGCTACGAGACACTAAAATAATCCTGTCATTTTATTGTTCACGACCTGTTCAGGTGGAAGATGAGACCCAGGTTTCCAGGGCAACACAAGCTGAGCAGGACCACTATGAAATGCACGTGCGAGCTGCCAACATCGTAAGACCTGCAGTCATTTTTACTTCCACTTCTATTGTTTCTCAATCCAATTCCTAAGCACTGCACTTTTTGAATATCTCTAATGCAGGGTTGGGGAGTAATGAAATACATGTAACAGGATTACGTATTTACAATATAAAATATAAGTAACTGTATTCCACTACAGTTACAATTGAAATCATTGGTATTTAGAATAAAGTTACATTCAAAAAGTATTTTGATTACTGAAGAGATTAAATTGCATTTTATTGTCATTTGTTTCATTTAATATTTAGTCCTTCCAGATGGAAAACATTAATACATATAAATGATGTGATCTAAAGTGCAACTGAACAGCAGTGAAACACTTTCTTATGTTGTGTTATACGAGCAGACAGAGAAGTAAGTTTGAAGTAAATTTGGAGCAGAAGAAATAGAAAAACCTTGTGTAAATTATCATCTTAACGCTAAACTAAAATGCTATTTCTTGCCATTATATATGCACGTTACAGACACGATCATATTTTTTTTATCAAGAAAATTCACGTTGGATCATAATACATTTTTTTTCTAGTAAGATCTTTTGATATTAGGGCAAAAATGGTATTCTTGATAATCATTTTTGGATAGCATTTTTGTAAAAATAACTAAAAATCTTTCAAACTAGATCAATTTGATTTATCTTGTTTTAGAAACAACACTGCATAAGATATTTAGGTTTTTCAGAGAATATATTTTTAACGTGTGTTGTCTTACTGTACTGGCAGTTTTATAGTCAAAACAAGTGGAAAAAAAAAATCTACCAGTGCTGAAGAAGTAATCCAAAATATTTAGAATATGTTGCTGACCTTGAGTAATCTAATGGAATACGTTACAAGTTACATTTTACAGCATGTATTCTGTAATCCGTTGTGGAATACATTTCAAATGTAACCCTCCCAACCCTGCTCTTTTGTATCAGATTCATCTTGTCAAACTAGTGAGACTTCTAATATGTGCAATGCTGGGTTTCCCTCAGGAGCAGGTTTGAGAGGGACTGGTCTGTTGTATTTTAATGAAGTTAAACATCTTACTTGCAAATGAAAATATGCTGGAATAGTAAGAAAGGACAGGCAATTCAGATATGGATGAACATTACATCAAACACATTTTTTTTGCTTTGTTTTGAATGTGTTTTGTATTTAGGTACGTGCAGGAGAATCTCTTATGAAGCTTGTCTCCGACCTAAAGCAGTTCCTCATCCTGAATGACTTTCCCTCTGTCAACGAGGCCATTAGTCTCCGCAATCAGCAGCTGCGCACGCTGCAGGAAGAATGCGACAAGAAGCTCATCTCCCTGCGTGATGAAATCGCCATAGACCTGTATGAGCTCGAGGAAGAGTATTACTCCTCCAGGTACAAATAGACCAGTGATCCCACAAATGTGTGCAGTCACCTCTGCCTACCCTTGTTTACCAACAGCATAAACATGCACTCACAGTGATGCATATGTGCATCATATTACGAACAAACACACAGGGTGAATCATGAAGCCATTAATATGCCTAAAGGTATTTTTTTTTTTAAGCACAACCAATTATTGGGTAATGCTTTTTTAGGATTAAACCATTGGCTATTTTACTCATATCTTTTGCTAACCATTTTGGCTTACTGCATTTATTTGAATAAACTTTCCCAGGTTGGTGCTCCATACACATGTATGCAGTCATACCATACAATTTATGCCTAATGTTCATTCTTGCAGATAAGCCTATAACTTATCACTTAGTGCATTGTCCTCTCACATAGACAATTGATGGACTAAGACACTTACAACAATCCAGACATCATAATATCTTTATCTGGTGTATGTGCTAATAATAAAATGTATTATAAAAGTCATACCAAAGAAAATGAAATGATCTATCCCTTTCTGTTTAACTGGTTTTGCACAATAACTGAATTTGGGTGCATGTAAATCATTTCCCACAACTGCCTTAAAAGATTCTGTTTCAAAAGATTTACTTTTATCTTCCAATGAATCAGGATCTGTGTTCACTCTCAGTGGTAGTGTTGGTACAGTAGGTGTGTTAATAGAGATTAGGATATGATAAATCTGGATCAGTATTCCTATTCTGAGATGTCTAAGTAATATATCTTTTAAGTGCAACAATGTAATTTGTAAATCATTGAATTTTTGAAGAAAAATTTACATTTTATGTTATTTGAAATGGGATTGGACATACGAAATTAGATGTTAGATGAAATTCATTTACAAAATAGTTACAAAATTCAACGCACTTTTTAATTTGTGCTATTGTTATTGCATAGGGAATAAATTACTTTTAAGAAACCTATTCATTTACTTTACTGGAAACATTGTGCTTAATAAACAATCCAATGTTTTTGGAATTTACTATATAATTCATATAAATGTATTGATTGATTTTTTTTTTTTTTTTTTTTTCTCTCTGTTACACGTATTGTAGTTTGTGTATTCTGGCGAAATCTTTAAATTTCATTGGCTTTTGTATCAAAATCAGAATGTATTTTGTTCTCTTCAGTGGTTTAAAACTGCACTACAATGTGTTTCTTTGTGGTGACTTAAGTACAATAAGTGTAGGTCACATTAGTGTCTGTTCCAAATGTGTCAATATCTGTCAGGTTTTCCACAAACGGACCAACTGGTCATTTCAAATTTCATAAATAAACCAGAGAGAAAAGAGAGCACTTTTGGTGTCCATTTTTATTTTTTGCACGCCTCAGAATTAAAACACATTTTCTGCCTCTGTCTGTTGAGTGCATAGTTCAAATTCTCTGCTGCTTATAGCCTTTTGCCTTAATCTATGGAGAAATTCTATTAAGCTTTACACACATTTCAGTGCACAGAAACACAGCTAACAGAATAGACATGTGACCACACATTACCAATCAAGCCTCCTCTCCCTTCTTGTCCTTTCCCATTTCCTTAAGTTGTGTGAGTTTGGTATGTGTCCCTTTTACTGATTGATATGTACTGTGATTTATGAATTCATATTCAACACTTCACATACACTATACTGCTAATGCATAACTCAGTGTGTTTTAGGTAGAAGTGCACAAAGGAAATGTTAGTTTGTGTGCTTGTGTGTAACGTGTGTGTATAACGTTTCTAGCTGTGGACAGTGGGATGGTGTTGAGTTGCCACTTTGTGAGGCCTTTCATCGGCAGGACAGTTGGGGGTCCCCTGCTACAACCCCTGACCCCTCACGTGTCAACACCGAGGATTCAGAGCACTTGGGTACCCACGAGTCCATGCAACGTCACCTCAACAGCCATGGCAGCAGCACTAGTGAGCAGTCATGAAAGATGGGCAGTTTCCTTAGTGGACCAACTAGATTACACAGCATCATAAGCTTCCAGCTGCAGACTTCAAATCTAGGGACTTGTGTATTTAATCAACCAGAATGATTTGATTTGTCCTGCAAAAGTGACACTGAATAACACTGTAATATTTCAATTTTGCAGCTGGATAGCTTGCCTCATTCTTAACTCACATTGGTATTTTGAAATGTTTTTGTCTTTCTGTCTGTTTATTGGTTTAGACTAGTGGGACTAAGCGATTATTACTATACTGAGCCAGCTCTTAATGTTGATCATTGTCCTACAGGAAGTATAGATTTACTTGATATGATAATGGAAATTCTGTAATTAAATGACTTTGGCACTCGCCTTTTAACAAGCTGTTATAAGCTAACTGTTTGAAAGTTAAAAGTAAGACTTCTCAGTCAGCATGCTAAACAGAATTAAAGTAATAGTTCACCAAATAAAATTCATCATTCACTCACTGTCATGCTGTCCCATGTGTTTAACTTTCTTCTGCTGAACACAAAGAATTTTAGAAGAATATATGTTTTGTAGATCCTCAAAATTAAAGCAATAGTTACCAAAATTTTGAAGCACCAAAAAAGCACAAAGGCATAATAAAAGTAATCCATAAGACTTTGTGGTTAAATTTATATCTTCAAAAGTGATGTAATAGGTGTGGGTGAGAAACATCCCAATATTATCAATATTTATGTCCTTTTGTACTATCAAACTCAACTTTTACTTTCTTTTGGCAATTTGCATTCTTCATGCATATTGCCACCTACTGGGCAGGGAGGAGACTTTATGGAAAAAACTGACTGAAATATTATGTATTTCATTCACACCTGAAGATATAGATTTAAGCACCGAAGTTTTATGGATTAGTTTTATGATGCCTTTGTGCATTTTGGAGCTTTAAAATGTCTGTACCCACTCACTTGCATTGTAAAGATCAACAGAGCTGAAATATTCTTCTAAAAATCTTTGTGTCTTCAGTAGAAAGTCATACTCTTCTGGGATGGCATTGGGGTGAGTAAATGAGAGAATTTGAACTATCCCTTTAAATCTGTTTCTATTTGTCCTCACATTTCCATACACACAGTTAAATTTACTGTTACACACTGTAGATGATGTGCACTGTAAGGCTTTGCATTTTTTTCAAAAATGTCAGCCAAGTAAAAGTTCTCAGTTTATGCTTTTTATTATTAGCTTTAATGCTGTGCTATTTTAGGACTATCTTTCCATTTTAGTTTGTTACAAACCTCAAAGTCAAAACTTTTGAGTAATGGTACATTTTGTTGATATAACAGTAATCAAGTTCATAATATTACTTGTTATTTGTACCTTTTTAAAAAAATAAATAAAAATAACCTTTAATAAAACTGAAGCTAAATTGAAGTACAGCGATAATTTACATCAATGAAATAACACTTTAAAATGTTGCACAGAATATATTTATGAAACTGAACTTACTTCAAATGGTCTTTTTGAATCACTTAGTAAGACATATTTGCAAAGATGACCAAAGTTTTGGGAGCCGTTTATTGTAAAACCATTTAGGTAAGCCAAGGAAAATGTTGAAAATATAGAAGAACAAAATATTTACATTTTTCTTTCATTTTAAAGAAAGATATAACGTCTAATTGACTGTGAACAAAAAAAGCATAAGATTAGTATCTTCGGTTCATCTTCTTGAACTTCTCATAGTGGTAGTCATCTGTGGCCTTCTCGTTATTCGGTCTCTTGCGGAAATTAGGTGGTGAAGCTGAGGATTAAAAAAAAAGATACAGTGCAAGCAGTGAAATCTTATCTTAAATTACAAAGCTTGTGTTAAAAGTAATTGAACCTAAAGATGTTTTCATTCTTATCTTACCCTCTGGTGCAGGCTTCTCAGTGTCGCCTACTCGTAGAGGCCTGGCTTTCGGCTCTTCTCTGTGGCGTCTCTGGGGAGCGTTTACATCCTCATGATAGACTAAGGAGAGAAGTAGAAACAATAAGATTCCATAAATGTAAACTGAAAGAATTAATAAAATATTGAATGGTTTTTGCCCTCATATTCAAATAACCTGGATTTAATGCACCAAAGAAAAATACATATCGTTGGTCCTCAAAGATAGCAAATCTTGGAGGTCATTTTACTTGCAATAAGTAGGCAGTTAAATATAAACAATGCATTTAGAAGGTAATTTCTGGCCAGTTTTAATAATGTATAATGCTTTTGCCTTCTAATCTACAATCTTAAATGGATACTTCACCAATTTTTTTTTTAATTCTCCAATATGTGTATGACATTCATTCTTCTGCAGAACAAAAACGAAAATGTTTGGTAGAATATCTCAGCTCTCTAGGTCCATACAATGTAAGTGAATGGTGACCAAAACTTTGAAGCTCCAAAAGCATATAAAAGGCAGCATAAATGTAATTCATATGACTCCAGTGATTTAATCCATATCTTCTGAATCAATCTAATCGATTTTGGGTGAGAACAGACCACCTTTTAACAAATTTTTCACTGTACATCTTGCCATTGCAGCCTCCAGGCACAATCATGATATCAAGCTCATGATTACTTGTGATCTTGTGTATATGGTCGAGTTACAATAAAGTGATTTGAAGCTCTATTGCACTACAGTAATCAAGCTTGAAATCATGATCTCCAAAGAGACTTCTGATATCAAGATTTACAGTGAAAATTTAGTTATGTTTTGATCTGTTGTCACCCAAAACTGAATGCACTTCAGAAGACATGGATTTAACCACTGGAGTCTTGTGGGTTATTCTTATGCTGCCTTTGTGCTTTTTGGAGCTTTAAAGTTTTGGTTACCATTCACTTCCATTGTGTGGACCTACAGAGCTGAAACATTCTTCTAAAAATCTTTGTGTTCTGTATTAGAAAGAAAGTGGGATGACATGAGGTTGAGTAAATGATGAGAGAATTTTCATTTTTGGGTTACCTTTTCTTTTAAGTGTTAAATATAGTAAACACTAAACAAAATGTTCGGAGCTGGTACTGTTATTACCCCGGTGTCCTGGACAAATTTGCCCCTTGGCCTCTGTCCATCATGGCCTCCTAATCATCCCTGTATACCGATTGGCTTCATCACTCTGTCTCCTCTCCACCAGTAAGCTGGTGTGTGGTGGGCGTACTGGCGCAATATGGCTGCCGTCGCATCATCCAAGTGGATGCTGCACATTGGTGGTGGTTGAGGAGATTACCCCCCTTCCTTGTAAAGCGCTTTGAGGTTACTGATAAAGCGCTATATAAATGTAACTAATAATAATAATAATAATAATAATACTGTAACTCGAGGATTTTACTTAATCTAGATTTGATAAACTACACATTTTGTAATGAACAAACAAAATCATGATAAATTCTTCATATAGAGAATTGATTTAAGTAAAAAAAATAAATGTGTAAAAAGGTCAAACTTCTCATACTCAAATATCGTACTTGTATTCTAATAGAGTCAATAAAAGGCTCAAATATACTTAATACGTAATCAAACAGGTGTGACGTCATTTAGAACAAAATCCGTCCAAAAACACGTTCGTTTCTGTGGTTCGTAACATCTTGCCTGGGTGAAATTTTAGGAAAACTTCTAAATGGACTGCTTAACACCTTCTTACTCCCATTGGTCCACGTCATCGGTAGGTGTGACCTGGAGCACCACCTACCTTGATGCCAACATATTCTGGTTGTTGCACAGTCAGTAAAAATCAACCAACAAGACTACACTGATGTGCAGTTATTAGTGCGCTGGTGCAAATTTACCTACATCTGTTTGATCGTTCATGTAGAGAAATTTACCAAGACCACGTCCTGCAATTTGTTGTTTTGCTTAATTAGCCTACAAAAGGAATCAAATCTACTCAAATACTTTCAAGTGCCCATTCACTCATGTGCCATCTGCAGTAAAAGCCATTCACACATCTGTCTAATGCAAGATATGCCTCTATCATCATGCTCTTTTCTTTATTCTGCACATTAACACTTTTATACGCTCATATTTGTAATAGTATCAGTGTCATCATAAATTTAAATAACAGTGTGTAATCGGCACATACACTGCCTGGCCAAAACAAAACTTGCTGCTTGGATTAAAATAAGCAGATACTTAAGAGCCAATGATTGGATCATTATTGCAGTGATTCATACTTTTCAGCTGGCAACAATTCTGATGCAGTGTGTAGCTTCTCATTCCTTAATCATGTCAGAAGATGTATTCTGTGGTCGTGGAAAAGATGCTACTGTGTTTCATAAGGGGCCAATTATTGGCCTGCATCAAGCAAATAAATCAACTAAGGAGATTGTTGAAATCACTGGAATTGGGTTAAAAACTGTCCAGCACATTATTAAAAGGATAGTTTTGAACTGTCAGCTTTACAGAAGAAATGTGGTCAGAATTGTTTTTTGAATGATCACGATCACTAAACGTTTGAAGTCACTTCGTAAAAAAAGAAAAACCCAAAGTAGAACTCATGACTATGTTTATTAGTGAAAGTGAAAGCATTTCCACACACACAATGTAATGAGAACTTACAGCATTGGGACTAAACACTTACATTTGCTAGGGTGCATAAAGGTTGTGGAGCAATGGAAAAAGGTCATATGGTCTGATAAGTCCAGATTTACCCAGTTCCACAGCAATGAGCATGTCAGCGTAAGAAGGGAAGCACATGAAGCGATGTATCCGTCATGCATAGTGCCTACTGTACAAGCCTCTGGAGGCAGTGTTATGATCTAGGGTTGCTTCAATCGGTCAGGTCTAATCTCAATGTTATGCGGTAATAAAATTAAGTCAGCTGAAAACCTGTATGTACAGAATGACAAGGTTATCCCATCAATGGATTTTATAGGATGACAATGTCAAGATTCATCGGGCTCAATTTGTGAAAGTTTGGTTCAGGGAGCATGAGGAATAATTTTCACACTTGAATTGGCCACCACTAAGTCCTGACCTTGACCCCATTGAAAGTCTTTGGGATGTGCTGGAGAAGACCATGGTTTGGTTCGACTCTCCTGTCATCGATACAAGATCTTGGCCAAATAATAATGCAACTCTGGACAGAAATAAACGTTGTGACGTCAATACCATGACGAATGCGTACCATAATCAAAGCTAAATGCGGCCCAACGTAATATTAGAGTATGAAACTTTTTTTGGCCAGGCAGTGTATTATGGCCACGTATAGCATGTTAGCACATTAGAGTAATGAATTAATAATGTAAACAAGACAAATTAAACATTTTCTACTGCATATACACAGTTTTACTTTAAAACATCATCGAGTGGTTAAAAAAGCTTTGAAATACTTGAATTTTACTGTGGGAATGAGGCATAAAATCATTGATAACACATTTAAAGTAACAATATTTAAGGATTTACTGAGCATCCTCATATTGAAATGCTCCTCTAAATGCCTCCACTGCAGTGTGGTGGGTGTCTGAATATTTGGAAACCGTATACCGTGGCTCAGCGGTTTACAACTTCTTTTTACCCCTGAAAGAAGAATGAATGAGAACTTCTATGGAGGTATATTGGGGTCTTAAGCCTATGGTAGCCCTTTTTCACTGACATGGTTTGGGTTCCTGGCGAATTCTCGAACAGACCACAGCAAAGGCCGTTCTGAGGCCGAAAACCTGGTTCAAAACCGGCCCCAAAAGCTTGCTGGTCTCTGCAGGAACCAATTACATCAGGAGACGGAGGGTGGGAAAATGTTTAGTGACCATAGTAAATTTTTCCCAAACAATAACAGTAGCTACCATGAGGCAAGGAGTAGTACTTCGCTCTATAACAATGGATGGTCCTCTCCCACATCAAAGCCATCATCTCTGCCACTCTGGACTCAGTTTGCTTACAGAGCCAACAGATCTACAGAGGACACAATCTCTCTGGCTCTTCACACTGTCCTGTCTCACTTGGAGAGACCGGGCACATGCGTGAGGATGTTATTTGATGACCAAAGCTCTGCCTTTAATACTGTCATCCCTAATAAGCTAACCTCAAAACTTCATCAGCTAGGCCTTAGCTCATCACTATGCAACTGGATCCTGAACTTTCTGTCAGTGTGTCTTCAGGTAGTGAGACTGGGCCCCCAACTTTCCTCTACTATAACTATTGAGTACCGGCACACCACAAGGATGTGTATTGAGTCCCATCCTCTATTCTCTGTTCACACATGACTGTGTTCCTGCATTCCCCACTAACACCATTGTTAAATTTGCAGATGATACAATGGTGATTGGACTGATCTCTAACAATGATGAATCAACCTAAAGAGCGGAGGTGCAGAATTTGGAGAGCTGGAGCTCAGAGAACAATCTGTCCCGACTGTTTTTCCTGAGGATGCTGAAGAAAGCTGGACCACAGATGCTGGTGACTTTTTACCGCTGCTCCACAGAGAGCATCTTAACATACTGCATCTCTATGTGGTTTGTCAGCTGCACTGCAGCTGATAGGAAAGCCCTCCAGCAAGTCGTCCACAGCACAAAGAGGATTATTGGGATTCAGTTGCCATTGTTGTATTTATACAAATTACAATAAATATATTCTATTCTATTAAATTATCAGACATTAAAAGTGTTGAAACGAGTGCTCAACTTACGATATGGATATGATCCGAGATAAACTAGAGAGATCAGATCGCAAAGGAAAACAATACTCTACAACAATGAAGATAAAGCACGAAATGATGCATGCCGCATTCAATCGAACAATTGACCAAATCATAAACAAACTGAAAAGCACTTAAGTGTACAGGGACCATAAGAAGGACTTAAGCAAAAGCGACAGTGGACAGAGCAACAATGTTTTGGACTGCTAACTAACCGGGGCATTGAATTCAGCCAGTAACGCTAGTGATAAACAGTGAATCGTTGGTGTCCTCTGCAGCTGATCTCAGTAAGTTTTTATATTTGCCAACTTTGTTAGCTTTCCTTAAACGGTTGTCATCTTATTTTGTGTATTGTTTTGTAAGTTTATTTTTGACCAGCTTCTCACCAAGTTTGGAAGATTAAGGCTATATGTTAAGTAAAATGGTGGGATTCTCAATTAGTAATATTATATGCTATGGCAAAAGTCTAAATACAACCATCTGCTACACCAACAGTTTACAGAACAGCATGTTTAGCCATAGTTCATACAATATAATTACATTACCTGTCATATTTAGTGTAGATGTCATCTCTGACAATCATGTTGAGCAATGTAATAACTATGGATTGCATTAATCCACATATTTAAATATGTCCTCAAAAACAAGAGGAAAGGCTGTACAAACACACTGTGGCATGCTATGTTTATGTTTGAGGTAGTCATGTGAAACTGCCACATAGACAGTAACCAATTAAGTCACCATTCGGCTCTCAGGTCAGTGGAAAAGCATAGCCAGTTTATGATAGGCTCCAGATTGCCCTGGCCGTGAACCAGCGGAACACAGGCTTGGCACGAGAACCATCACAATTTTGGTGGAAAAGGGCTATGAATGTTCCAGTAGCAGAGGAATATAAGTGGCCACTGAGCTTTAAAATGTTTAAACAAGTTTAAAAAAAAATGGGTGTTCTTCTTTTCTGGTGTATGTGAGCACTTACAACGATTGTGCTGGACATAGTTCACAGCGATGTTAGTGGGAACAAAGGAGGTCCCGTTGTCTTTCTTCTTATTCCTCTGCTCAGCCAGCAGCTTTGCTTTGGCTTCCTCTGTGCTGATGATATTCTTTATCTTTGCACTAATAAGAAAGGGGAAAAGAAGTGAATAGTTAGGGGGACTAGTCAGACAGTCAAAAAAGAAAAATATCTTATGTGATGAGACATATTTCTATGAACAGATTAGCTTTAGTATTGACATACTCTATCCCCAGATCCACCTCTGGAATTCCACTCAGCATCTGATTGGACAACATCTCTTCTGTCTTTTTGGCTGAATTGACACGGATATTCTCTGGAAGCTCGTACAGGAGGTCCTCTGGATTCTTCACTTTTACTTTCTGCTCCTCTGCCTCAACCATGCCTTTCTTTTTCTTTAACTCTGTCTCAATGTACTTCATCCTGAATAAAATCAAAAGCAAGTGGATATGAATGCATCAAGAGGCAAACAAACTTTGAAAGAAATCAACAGTGAAGTTATAACATCATGCAAAAAAATTGAATAATGCAATGGTGTGTGTTGAATAGTCATAGAATCAGGATTGCGTACACAGACACTTACATGTCTGCATCTTCGTCTCGTCTGTTAGTTTCAGCAGAAAATGAGGTGCCAAGATTCAGGTCATTTTCCTCTGTGGTCCTATATTGGGGAGAGAGAGTTTGGCAAATAATATCACTTTTAAAAATGAGGCATAACTTTTAGTTTAGAAATTGTATACTTTTGAGTACATTTTAAGTGCTCTAACAGTACTTTTACAGCGCTATTTTCCATCCGTCTGTGTTTGCTACTTCCCTGTCCTGATTTTATTGTTATCCATCAAAGTGATTGGCTATGGAGAGTCTCGTGACTTCCGTCAAATCACTTGTCACAATCAATCAATCAATCACACAAAAACTTGAACAGCAGCTGTATAGATTGGGCTCCAACTGTTTTGGATGTGGAGGATGCCTCAAGCACAGTTCAACACCTGAACATCCAAGGCCGCACCTGAAAGGGATATTCGCAGTGAAAAAGGCCAGTTGCTTGATAGTGTTAAGTGAGATTTGCTTGCTCAACCTGATATCAGCATTAATTCTACCTCTAATTCGAAATAGGGTTGCATTGGTATACCAGTTTCACCACGGTTTGAAAATTGACGATTATCATACCATGTACATTTGCTTATTTACGGTATTGAGAAAAAAAATGCAACCGGACGGAGTCTCTCACATGCGCATCTCCTTTCCTCCTTGTCTGCCTGTCAGACTTGTCAACTTGCGTCACACACACACACACACACACAGAAAATGTCAGAGAGAAGCGAGGCGGTCTGACATGAGTGTGTGTGTGAGTTAAAGCAGTTTATTTACTGGTTTATTCGGACTGGGTCGCGGACAGCAAGGAAAGAGCAATGCCATGGTTCTCCCATTGAAGATATTTCGGCGGCCGCCCAAGTGATAAGACTATTTAGGACTGCCGAGGCAGATTTAATGATAATCTCGCAAAGCTAAAGCAGACATGGGCAATTTACAGCCCGCAGGCTGGATCAGGCCCTCCACATGGTTTAATGTGGCCCGTGGCTCATTTATCATAAAAGCGTTTTTATTTTTCATTGGATATTTCAGTTAACTTGCATATGGAACATAATGCGTCTCCATAAGCGTTTACCATGCTCGTGGTTGCCAGATAAGAGACGCAACACAACCAGTTTGAGATTTATACTTGCGTAAATTGGAAATATTCTGCCTAATGTTATACTTATTTTGTGCAATCTGGCAACCATGCACACAAGTGCACCATTTCTATCTGGCTTTCCCCTTTGAACAAACTTAGCGATCTGTAGTGCAATATTCTGCTCAAGGAAATGTGTTATACGGCTACTCTGTGTCCATTCTTGAGGCTGCTTGTGATGTTTGGTGCTACTAATTTTGCAGGTAAACCTCAGTGATTAAATGAAAGATAAAAGTAGATCTCGGCATCATTGACACACGGAGGAGTAATTATTGACATGTGAGCAAAAGCAAGCCAGAGACAAATATGTATATGTATTTATTATTTGTGCAATTTAGAAATGTTGAAGTCCCTTCGCACCTGTATGTTATTATGCAGTCTGTGTTATTCAGTTGTGTGCTGAAAGTCAAACGTTGACATCAACAACAAAAATAATGTAATTTGATGCATGTCCTTGTACTGGAAATCCATGACAAAACTATGCAACATAAAAGGAAATGCAACACAAGATACATTAAATACAGGTTACGTTTAATCTATAGCAGGTCGCCACTTGATTTCCAATGTAAAATCTGCGTCCTGAAGCAAAACCAGTTGAGAACCACTGAGTTAAAGGTACAGACAGGAGCAGTCTGGCCTCACTGTTGCGCACCTACAGTATATGTTAACTGTTAATAATCATAGGACATTACTTCAAAAACTCACACTTGATGTTATTTTTCATTTAGTAGTTAATTTAACATATGAACTAACATACTTTAGTTATATAACATGTTATAGTTACATGCTATTTTTATCATGTTTATAATTCTATTTATTATTATAATTCTGTTAGCTTTCTTATTTTTCTATTTATTTTATTTTCAAAAGGGAGACTATTTTTACACATATTTCAATAAAATAAATGGTTTCAAGTTTCAATTATAATAAAGTGTTTGCTCAAAAATAAATAAAATAACCGTTCTGTTTTCACTGATAATAGTAATTGTGTAATACCGTATAACGTGATACCGTAGTATTTTCTGAGACGGTTATCATACCGTGAAAATCTCATACCGTTGCAACCCTAATTCGAAGAAACATATTGATGTAAATTTCATATTGCTGCTTACAAGATTCTTAAAAAAAAAAAAAAAAAAGAGAGGTATTTTCTATACTTATTAATCTATGTTCTACATCTAGACCAGGGGTGTTCTTTACATAAATTGTGATAGCAATAGCACCACTGGTTGGTTGATCTAGATAAAATATAATATGTTTTACTTTTTCTGGCATCTGTAGCAGAGCGCTGTTCGATTGACAGGCGGCTAGCGTTTGTGCACTTTACATGCGCCTAATGGTCAAATACACTTCATAATTCTGCCGATGCCTGTCTTGGTGAGGCATTAATGTAAATGCAGTCGGTTATGTCTAAATTGAACGTAAACAGTGGGACAAAATGCGTATTTGTATCAAAATATCGGACTTGAATTATAACAGAAAAGACCACTGTCTTGTATGTCATATAAATGTTAATAATCAAACAACAATAACAAGAAAACCAACTCCCTACTTTTGGCCAAATAACTTGAAAAGCTTTAAAAATATGAATGTAATTTAATAAAACAGCGGCATTGTTAATAATATTTTTTTTTTAAAATATGGTTTCGTTTTTTAATAATACTGACACCTGATGTAGCGAGTGTTAATTGGTATAATAAATTACCAGGAAAGTAGAGATTATCAAATAATTGATAAATTATGCCTAGCCTTTATAAAGATCAACATTTGCAGAGCAATACTTCAGGCAGAATATTCCACCAGTCACACACTTCAGAAAATTGCATTAGAATGAGAAAACTATTTATGGGCTTAAAAGACACAAGCGCTAAATCAATGCGGAACATTTTATCTCCAAAGGAATTCAATGTGGCCCCCCATATGCTAGGTTCATACAATGAACATGAAGGGATGCCAACATTTTGATGTTCCAAAAGCACATAAAAGTAATCTTTAAGACTCAATTGGTTTAATCCATGACTTCAGAAGAGATTTGATATGTGTGGGTGAGAAACAGATCAATATTGAAGTACATTTTTGCTAGAAATTTCTCTCTCTGCCCAGTAGGTGGCGATATGCATGAATGTGAATCACCAAAAACAAGAACAATAATGTGAAATTGAATGTGGAAATTGAGTGAGTAGGGAGGAGAATTAAGAGAAAAAAGGAATTAAATATTGATCTGTTTCTCACCACATCTATCATATCACTTCTGAAGACATGGATTAAACCACTGGAGGCACATGGATTAGACTACTATTATGCTGATTTGTGGAGCTTCAAAATGTTGGCACCGATTCACTTTCAATATCTGGACCAAAAGAGCTGAAATATTCTTCAAAAAAATCTTAATACATGTTCTACAAAAGAAAAAAAAAAGTCATACACATCAAGCGGGTGAGTAAATGATGAGAGAATTTTCATTTTTGGGTGAATTATTTCTTTTTAAGCATGATGTAGCCCCTGTACCGAACTACTTTTCCCATGCCTGCTTTATTGTGCAGGACATGACGTGCCAAGTGATCCTGTTTATTTAGCTTTTTATTTTTGCATTCCTTGCATTGTTTGAACATGTTTTATGCACAACAATAATGCTCTGTCTGCATTAAGGGAAATTTAGACCCTACACATAAACTGATTTTAATGTAATGGTTTCATACATTACGATTTAAAATGGTGATCAGTGTATTGAAAATAACTTTTTAATCTTTTCATTTCTGTTATCGTGTCTCCCTTTTATTTTTTGGAATCAAAAAAAGTGTAGTGTTTATCATAGATAAGAGATGTATTTTAAATTCGGCAGTCAAAAACACCTAAAAATTATCTATATTTTTTTCTGGCAAACAGCCATAAAAGGAAACTTACAGTATGTGTGCTACATTTTGAAATTGCAGCATACCAGTGTTCATTATAATGGGGCATAGTTTTTGCAACTCAATACTCATGAGTAGTTTTAAATAAGCTACTCTTTTACTCTTGAGTAGTTTTTAGGATAGGTACTTTTACTCACAATTTTTTTGGGGGGGAAGTAACAGTACCACTTGAGTGATTTTTCAGTACTCTTTCCACCCTTGCATATTGTTCTGACCATCACAATGAATCACTTTCATTTCAAATTAAATATGCCTCCAAACCTCGGCACACAAAAACGTACATGTCTCTGTTTCTGTCCTTCACTTTCTTCATGTCAACAACACCTCCAGTCTTTAGTTTAAATGGGTCATCCTAGTACACAAAGAGGGAGTGACATTATTGGAGCCTTTTAAATCAATTTAAATTCACAGTAAAATCACATTTACAAAAATATTAAAAGATACCCACAGTAAGACTAAATGATTTTTTTTTTTTAAATCCTACCTCAAGCTCAGCATCTAAAGGAAGCTTCTCTCCTACAAGTAACGCAGCAATGCTGCAGGAACAGAAATTCACATATTATTCAGACTTCAGTAAAACATCCAATGTGGACAACATTATTAGTTAAGAAATGTGGCCAACCTCACTCCATGCTGTCTCCTTCGTAGACTTTGAAGCTCCTTGGCTTCATCCAGTTTGGACCTGAGAAACATATTTAATCATAAGAATGGCCTCCGTATTTTATGTCTGTATGAAAGGGACACACTTGAATGCATGTTTTAATGCGAGAAATTAGCGGTTGAACGAGTTGTTAATTTGACTATTCGGCCTCAGTAGTATTTTTAGGGCAACTCTACTTAGTAACAATGTGATCTAATATATCTACCTGACGACTTCCTTTGTCTCGTCGTCTTCCTCGTCGGTAGAGTCCTCTTTCCTCCTCCTAAAATTCTTACCAGGCGGCATAATTTTAATTATCTAAGATCTACTCCTTCGTTAACGTAAATATAAGACGTTTATTTGTTTAGCTCCGTCGGCAGCGGTCTGTGTTTAGCGAGGGACCTCTTCCTCCACCTTTCTCGAAACTTCCGCCGACGTCACACGTGCTTAATTAAGGGCTGATCCAAGAACAGCGCTTCTATTCTCCATTTAACCGTTTAACTGGAGTAAAGCAAACATTACTTAGCAGAGACGGGCCAGACCAACGGTCAACGGATGTCCCGCATTACAGGTAAAAGAGTAATCACCTTTTAAATACTGACACCGCGTGTAATAAACCAGAGATTATTGAGCAGAGACGGGCCACTTCTATAAAAATGAATGGGAGAACGCCCAACCAAGCAGCTCTAAACTGCTCACCGGTTAACGGATGTAGATAGGAAGTCCCTGACTTTCAGCTTTTAGATATAACCTGTCAATCAACTCTAGAACGCGCATGCGCATTAGCTATACAAGTTGGAAGAATTGCGTTTTTAAGGGTAATCGGAGGAAAAGAAACACAATTTATGATACCAGTGTTGTTTTATTGCAGTTTTCCCATTCAAGTAGATATGAGCTGCACAAAAAAATAGCTTCCCGAAATCTATCCAAAGATGGCCAGACTTGCAACTAAATCCCTTTGGGAAAAGCGACTAGGGGGAGTTAAAAGGCTGATCCAAGATCAGCGTCATGAAAATAAAACAGCAACAACAATTATTGAAAACATATTCAAACCCAAACATATTGTATGCAACTGATAGTACTTTAGATAAGTAAATATTATTAAATTGATCAGATATATGAAACCATTCATTGGCTCTGGTCAGAGCTGTGACGCACTCGCTCTATTGCTGTATTCAGGATAGATGCTGCAGTTCACTGCTGCCCACCATCGTTACGAATGACACCGATCATCCACGAGCTTTGTTTTTTGTCTGACAGGTACATTTCTGTTCTTATTTTTTGCTCGGCAAAACAGGATTGACTCTATTTATTTGTTTAGAGAACATCATGACGACTGCGTATGGGCGTTTGAATAGTGTCTTCTAGCCGAAGTGTAAATATGGCCTGTTTATTTTGTAAGCTCGTGATGTTAACAGGAGTTTTTGAGTGGTTGACGCTAACATTTAGACGAACTGTATTGTGTTTGTTTATGTTAGCATTTTAATTTACAACTTTGATTTGCATCATGTTCTTCAGGGGTCTGTGTTGTGTCGAAGTCTATTTAACTGGAATGTTATTTTTTTTTCCTTATCTGTTTGGAATGCTGTTGAAGCTATTTTTCATATGATTTTAACGATACCGATGTTATACGACGAAGGTTATTAGTATTTCTCCCCTATAATAATGGACTTATAAGGAGTGAAATTACTGCCTTCTATCTCCGCTCACATCGTAATGCACTCGTGCCAGCCGCATGAAACAGCAGTTTTTGTCTGTTTTCAAACCTAGTCAGCATTTTGAGCATCATAAGCTTCCGATTTTAAGGAATCATAGGCCCAAAATATTGACTAGGTAGAGAGCTGACTAGGTTTGGAGATACAGCGTTACTTAAAGGGATAGTTAACGCGAAATGAAAATTGACTGATAATTTATTCACTATCATGCCATCCCAGATGTGTATGACTTTCTTTCCTCTGCAGAATACAAAAAAGATTTTTTAGAAGAATATTTCAGCTTTGTAGGTCCTTTCATTGCAAGTGAATGGTGACTAGACCTTTTGAAGCTTAAAATCACATAAAGGCAGTATCAGAAGGTTATGCTTAAACATAGCTGTTTTATATGGTATTGAAACTGTGCCGGGTTGTACCAGCTTTGTTGACACACTTTTCTATATGCATTTTACTACTTTTTTTTTTTTTTTTTTTTTTAATAGAGGTAAAAATCAAGATGACTGACAGCATTGATCTTTGCTCTCACCTGCACTCTATTGGGGAAGTTACTAAGGAGGAACTGATTCAGAAATCAAAGGTAAGCTTCAAGTGTTAGTGATTTTAAAGTATGAAATATATTTTGAGGCCTGTGTATTGAATTTTATAATGTTTTTTCTTTACTCAAGTGTACTTGTCAGTCATGTGGAGTAGGTGGTCCCAACCTCTGGGCATGTTTACAGGTGAGGAGCCTTAACCCCTTCCAAAATACTTAAAGTATTATTGTGTAGAGAATATAGTAATTTTTAAGCATGTAGAAGATATATGAAGGTCATTTGATTAGCATAGTCCAGTCTTTAAGATTAACTACAGATCCTTTCTTTTAAGTAAAGTCTTATTTCTTTGCCCATAGTGTGACTGTTCCTATGTGGGCTGCGGAGAGTCATATTCAGATCACAGTACTATACATGCACAGGTGACATTCCTACACTTTGCCTATTCAATTAGTGATTTATTCATCTAGCCATCTGTCCATATGTAGACACTCATTATGTCCACAAGAAGATATTATATATTACCTGGCCAAAAAAAGTTGCATACTCTAATATTTTGTTGGACCGCCTTTAGTTTTGATTACGGAGCACATTCGTCTTGGCATTGTTTCGACAACCTTATGCCATGTCAACATTTTTGCCTGAGATCTTGTATTGATGACGGGAGATTCAAACCACTCCGTAAAGTCTTGGTCCGGTACATCCTAAAGACTTTCAGTGGGGTTAAGTTCAGGACTCCGGGGTGGTCATTTCATTTGTGAAAATTATTCCTCATGCTCCCTGAACCACTCTTTCACAAATTGAGCCAGATTAATTTTGGCATTGACATCCTGGAATCCTCAAAAAATCCATTGGTGTGATAAACTGGTCATTCAGTACATTCAGGTAGTCAACTAACTTAATTTAAATGCCGCATAACATTGCTGAGCTTAGACCTGACCAATTAGAACAACCCCTGATCATAACACTGCCTCCAGAGGCTTGTACAGTTGGCACAATGCATGACGGGTGCATCGCGTCATGTGCTTCCCTTCTTACCCTGACACACCCATGGCTTTGGAACTGGGTAAGTCTGGACTCATCAGACCACATTACCTTTTTCCATTGCGCCACAGTACAATCTTTATGCTCCAGATTTATGCTTTTCCCGATTTGCCTCACTAACAAGTGGCTTTCTTGTGGCCACACAGCCGTTTAGTCCCAATCCTGTAAATTCTCATTGCATTGTGTGTGAAAATGCTTTTACTTTCACTATTAAACATAGCTGTGAGTTCTACTGTCGATTTTTACAGATGTGACTTTAAGTGTTTTAGTGATCTCCGATCACTATCATTCAAGATTTTTTTCTGACCACATTTATTCTGTGAAGCTGACGGTTCAAGACTATCCTTCCAGGTTTTAATAATGTGCTGGACAGTTTTTAAACCCAATTCCAGTGATTTCAACAATCTCCTTAGTTGTTTTCTTTGCTTGATGCAGGCCAGTAATTTGCCCCTTATGAAACACAGTAGCATCTTTTCCACAACCACAGCATACATCTTCCAACATGATTGTTTAAGGAATGAGAAGCTACACACTGCATCAGTTAGGGTTAAAAGAATTGTTGCTAGCTGAAAAATATTAATCACTGCAATAATGATCCACTCATAGGCTGTTAAGTATCTGCTTATTTAAATCAATATTTTTTTTATTTTTTTTAATTTGTTTTGGCCAGACAGTGCATTATCCATGTGTCATTTACTTTCTCTCTCATTCTTTCATACACATGTGTACCTTTGTCCATTCCCCAGGCAAAAAAACACAATCTGACAGTAAACCTGACCACATTCAGGGTGTGGTGTTATGTCTGTGAGAGGGAGGTGTTTTTGGAACCAAAGCCCATTACGCCTGTATCATTAGCTCACTTCTGCAAACATCTTGAACAGGTAAAAGCATCAAAGGCAGCAAGAAATCTCCTAGAAATAACTTTTATGTTTCTGTAAACTTTATTCAGATGTATTGCCTGTTTCAGACGAGGTTGCTTGTGTTTTCTGCATTATTTATATCAGTTTGAGGATCTCGTTTTGGCAGCAATATTTTATAAACCATGAATATATTATGACTGTACAATGACAATACAAAGAACTGTACAACACAGTACAGACTTGTGCTTTAAACAACCTCAAATCTTGTTACCAATTGGCCATCTTATTTAAGAATGTTTTAACAACAAAAAAAACAATCGTAAAACTCATCCCACAAGGATTCTCTTCCCCAGACACCATGTCACCCATTGAAAGCAGTGCCCATCGCAGTGGCAGATGAGGAAGGCTCAGAATCTGAGGAGGATGATCTCAAACCTAGAGGTATAATCAAACAGACAAGAAGCTGATATTTCAAAACCTGCACATTTCCCTTTTAACAACTGCTAATTAGCAGGGCTGTTTCCACCATTAACATTGCAGGGGGCATATCCCCACCAAATATTCAGAATAGTGGTCAATCAATATGGGTTTTTTTTCTGACAGATTCCTTAACTTTTACATTTACAAATCAGATCAGATTCCGATTAGCTAAATTATTTAATAATTGAACATGCAGGGGGCAGGGGATGTTTTCAGTTTTATCTGTGGTCAGGAAAATGTTCCGATTAGAGAAGTTATAGGCTGTTGTTTCCAAGCGAAGATGTGTTACACTTATTAGTCTATTTTTCTCAGGTCTCACAGGGATGAAGAACATTGGAAACTCCTGTTACATGAATGCTGCCTTGCAGGCCCTGTCTAACTGGTGAGGTCATTATCCAATGATCACATGAATAGATGTCATCCATACAACTCAGACTGGAAGTATGAAGTTTTCCAGTTCTGTGCATTCTGGCTCAGAATTTGAAATGTTTCTTTTTTTTATGGTTCTCTCCACTTTTTGCTCTCTCTCTCTCTCTTTTTAGTCCTCCTTTAACTCAGTTTTTCCTGGATTGCAGTGGGTTGGTGCGCACCGATAAAAAGCCAGCATTGTGTAAAAGCTATCAAAAGCTTATCTCTGAGCTTTGGCACAAGAAACGGTAACAAACACTGACTTGCCAAACATAAACACAAGGTTAATTCATTAAAAACTTTCTAGTGAAGAGTCTAAATGGAATAGTTCACCCAAAAATTTAAATTCTCTCATCATTTACGCACCCTTATGCCATATGTATGACTTTTTCTTCTTTTGGACACAAAGATTTCAAAAGCATATCTCAGCTCTGTAGGTCCTTACAATGCAAATGAATGGTGGCCATAATTTTGAAGCTCTAAAAAGCCCATAAAGGCAGCATAAAAATAATCTGTACAACTCAGTAGTTGTACAGTAGTTAAGTACATGTTTTCAGAAACGTTATAATAGGTGTGGGTGAGAAACAGATGAATATTTAAGTCCTTTTTTATAAAAATCGCTCTCCTAAGCGCATTCACCAGAGGACATAATTCTTCATTTTTTTTTAGCGATTTGCATTCTTTGTGCATATCACCACCTCCTGGGTTGGGAGAAGAAAGAAAAAGGGGAGGGATAAAGCAAAGGAAAAGAATAAATAAATCATATTTACACAACAGCCCAGAAGGTGGCGATATGTACGAAGAATGTGTACATTCAAGAAACATGCATAAGAGGGCTGTTTGAAAGTACATTTATAATAAAAAAATAAATGGACCCAAATATTGATCTTTTTCTCACCCACACTTAGGATATAGTTTTTGAAGATATTAATTTAACCACTGGAGTTGTGTGGAATACTTTTATGCTGCATTATGTGCTTTTTTTTTTGCTTAAAATTTCTGGCCACTATTGACTTGCATTGTATTGAGTTACCAATAAGAGAATTAAATGTTTTGGACCTGATCATTAATGTTTTCCTTTTCTATACTTTTTTTACTCTGTGCAGGCCAAGTTATGTTATTCCCACAAGTCTCTTTCATGGAATCAAACTGGTGAACCCTGTGTTTCGTGGCTATGCTCAGCAGGTAAATGAATATTGCTTTGAAAGCTTTCAAGACAAATTTTTTAGCATGCACATGTACCATAGGCTATAGTGCTTTATTGTGCTATAGTCCATTAATTTTGTTCTGATGGTGAAGCTGGCATGGCATTAAAAAACAAATATAATCCATCAGTTTTGTGGTCTAGCTGTGACCCTAACACTGCGGTTTACACTCCGTTAAATAAAAACCAATCGGTCTGTTAATTAAGATTTGAGTGGTAAACTTGCACCTAGATTGGACTTATGTAATAACATTGTGCCAAATGTAATAAGAATTACCAGTGTTTTGGAAGTTGCCATCTTTGATATTTTTGAAATTAGACTTGTCACTGTGGTTACAGGCATATTTCACGGCTATTGCGGGAATGAAAAAAAGGTTTCATTCAAACTGACAATATTCCAGATGCTGTTGTATAAACAGCACAATTAGAGTGTCAAACCATACAGTTGTAAATTCCAAACACTGATGCGTGAATGTTGCGTGTGTGTGTGTGTGTGTGTGTGTGTGTGTGCGTGCGTGCGCGATGAAGAAACCAAAAACCTACTACTTTTAATCAGACAAGAATGCATTTACACAACATAACACAGTTGTCCCCTCCATCTCTGATTTCAAGGACACTCAGGAGTTCTTGCGATGTCTGATGGACCAGCTTCATGAGGAGCTGAAAGAGGCCCTGACTGACTGCAACATTGCAATCTCCGATGTCGACCACAAACATGACGGCCATAAACATTCCGATGGAGACCGATGCCCATCTGAGGATGAATTTCTATCGTGTGACTCTGGATCAGGAAGTGAGAGAGGGGATGGAGAGAGGATGGGAGGAGAGGCAGAGCTACTAATTCAAGATGAGTGTGTGGGAATGAGGGGAAACCGAGGGATCTCGGAAAAAGAGAGGCTGAAGGAGAGAAGAGGAGAGGAGAAAAAAAGGGAAATGGATGAGGATGCTGATGTGGACACAACCACACAGGAGGGACAGACAGAGAGAGAAACAGAGGCAAACACTACAAGCACTAATGTACAGACACAAGGGAATACAGGTATGATGTCCATCCATCTGTTGTTATATAATATTTCATATACTATATATACAGTATATATACAGTAATATAAATATATATTTGTGCTGTTTCTGCCTATCGGCTGGAATTTGTTTTATGGAATAGCACTCCTTCAGGACAGTTTGTGGATGAATCTGCATGTTCTTCGTGCTTATGCCTCCTGTTGTTTGGAGTTTGTTCTGTGGAATATTTCTTGCAAAACATTCAAGTGATAAGGGCATCTGTTGCACTCATGTAACAGCCGAGTGGGCCTGACTCACTGAACATTCACTTGACTGTCCAAGTAACTGGGCATCTTTTTTGTTTCTTTTTGCGCTTGATCCACTTAGCGGCTAGAGTTTGTTTTGTGGAGAAACACCTTCGGAGCAGTTATGTGGATGAATCTACACATTCGTTGTGCTTATGTTTGTTTTATAGATTATTTTCTGTTGTGTAATTCTGTCTCACCAAATTTGTAAAGAAGCATCAGACTTGAGCAATCCGACGGCAAAGTTGTAGTGGGGCTCTCGTAGGCGTACATGGACTGTTTGAGTTTAGAGGGATAGACATCAGGGTGATTCTCACGAAATCCAGATTTAGAAGGCGTCCAGCATCAGAATTTTTAAAATGCTCTTAAAGCCAATTTTCTTTTTGCACATATAAGATTAAGGTCTGAACTTACTATAACCATTATTTTTAGAAGATTTAAAAAATATTTCCTATATAATTATTTACATTTTTTAGATGAAGTCCATAAAAAATTATCATTACCGCAACATGACATTACATTAAATATATGGTTAAAAAAGTGTATTTTTGGCTAATGTTAAAGTAGACTCTTATTACTCATGCTCAAAGCTATGTAAAACTCTGGAGAGATTACTTTTTCATATTTATTATTTTTTGTAATTTCCTTATTTTCTCTCATTACCGAAACATACGTGATGATTTACAATTTGTTTTATTTAATTGTTTTACTAAAAGATAACATACACATTTGTTATGTAGCAGACCTTAAATAAGTAGTGTTGTATAATATGTATATACATTTTAAAACAAAATATGATTATCTAATTATTACTTAATTTGTAAAAAAGATACATGTTGCGGTAATGAAAATGCCATTTCGGTAATGAGGATCAATGTTTCGGAAATGAGATTTAGCTCACACATTCACTGTTGACAAAGGGGTTTGATGCCTAACCCTATTTTACATATTTAAAACGCATACAATTTTTAAAAGAATATTTATTTCATAAACAGAGTTTCTGTTTTTGTCAAACAACTAAAACAAAGAACTGGAACGACTGCTTTGTACCAATCACGTTTTCCCCCAACTGTAACTCATTCATGAGCGTTTTTTGCGTTTTGCCCATATGTCAGGTAAAATGCAGAAATGTCTAGCAGAGGAGTGACAGGAAGTGGTTCTGGGATTATGTCCCATATGTCCTGATGATAGTATCTTTGTATCCAAGATGGTGGCGCGGTAGCACGCAGCGGCCACTCCGGATCCAAAATGGTGCTATTTTTGTTTAAAAAGCCTGACTTTTGCGGCACATGGACATCGGAGCCACCAGTGTTCGTGTCTACCATCACCAAACACTACTAAGTTATAAGACTCATGCAAAAACCAAGCTGCATGATGAACTGCAGGAGGCGCTACACGTACTCGGCTTGCTACAGAGACCAGGCCTTGAGGCCTCGGCGTCGCCTGATGCCGGTGGCCGGGAGAGAGGACGTCGTAAGCGGTGTGCGAGAAAGCGGAAGTGCGGCAATAGGGCGGGGGTCCATGCTAGACTAAAAACAAACCCTAGCCGGCCGGCTCTCCCATCTATCCTGCTCTCAAATGTTTGCTCCCTGGACAATAAACTGGACTATATCCAACTCCAGCAGGCTACGCAGCGTGAGTTTAGAGACTGCTGCGTCTTTGTTTTCACGGAGACGTGGCTCAGCGACAGAGTTCCGGACGCCGCCATTCAGCTAGACGGGCTCGCCTCGTTTCGTGCCGACAGAAATACAGCTCTGTGCGGTAAGACTCGCGGTGGTGGCTTGTGTGTTTACATCAACAAGGAATGGTGCAAGAACTCTGTGCTAGTCTCTAGCTACTGTTCATCGCTGTTGGAGCTTGTGACTGTTAGATGCAGACCATTTTATTTACCACGGGAATTCACCACTATTTGCATAACCAGAGTTTACATTCCCCCCAGCGCTAACGTTAAGGAAGCGCTCTTTGAACTGTATGGGGCTATGAGCGAACTGCAGAACGATCACCCCGACGGACTGTTTATTGTCGCCGGAGATTTCAATCATACGAATCTCAAGACAGTGTTCCCTAAATTCCATCAATATGTGGACTTTGCAACGAGAGGGGCAAACGCACTTGATCTTGTTTACACGAACATCCCAGGCGCGTACCGGGCGGAGCTCCGCCCCCACCTCGGCTACTCAGACCACATCTCTGCTATGCTAATTCCAGAATACAGACCGCTCATCAGACGCACAAAACCGCTTCAGAAGCAGGTGAAAACCGGCCAGCAGGAGCCATCCCTGCTCTTCAGGACTGTTTTGAGTGTACTGACTGGCACATGTTCAGGGAGGCTGCAACATATGGTGACTCTACCAACTTGGAGGAATACACAGCATCCGTGACCAGCAATATCAGCATGTGCATTGATGATGTCACTTTGCCCAAGACCATCACAACACGCTCCAACCAGAAGCCGTGGATGACTGCGGAGGTGCGCACGCTGCTGAAGACCCGAGACTCCGCCTTCAGAGCAGGCGATAAGGCAGCCCTAAGAACAGCTAGGGCCAAACTGTCCCGGGCAATCAGAGGCGCAAAGCGTGCACACGCCCAGAGAATCCACAGTCACTTCCAGGACAGCGGCGACACACGGCGCATGTGGCAGGGCATCCAGGCCATCACCAACTACAGGACAACATCCGTTGCCTGTGACAAAGATGCCTCCCTTCCAGATGCGCTGAATGACTTCTACGCTCAGTTTGAAGTGCAGAACGACATGGTGGTGAGGAAGACCACCCCTCCTCCCAACGACCAGGTGCTCTGTCTCACCACGGCAGATGTGAGGAAAACTCTGCGTAGAGTCAACCCATGCAAGGCCACTGGACCAGACAACATTCATGGCAGAGTGCTCAGAGGATGTGCAGACCAGCTGACAGATGTTCTTACCGACATCTTCAACATCTCTCTGAGCAGCACCGTCGTTCCAACATGCTTCAAGGCCACCACCATCATTCCCATGCCGAAGAAGTCTTCAGTGTCCTGCCTCAATGACTACCGTCCCGTCGCACTCACACCCATCATCATGAAGTGCTTCGAGAGGCTCGTCATGAGGCACATTAAGACCCAGCTGCCCCCCTCACTGGACCCACTGCAGTTTGCATATCGTCCAAACCGTTCAACGGACGACGCCATCACCACCACCCTCCATCTGGCCCTCACCCACCTAGACAAAAAGGACTCATATGTTCGAATGCTGTTCATAGACTTCAGCTCAGCATTCAACACAATAATTCCTCAGCACCTGATTGGAAAGCTGAACCTGGTGGGCCTGGACACCTCCCTCTGCAACTGGATCATGGACTTCCTGACTGGGAGACCTCAGTCAGTCCGGATCGGGAACAGCATCTCCACCACCACCACACTGAGCACTGGGGCCCCCCAGGGGTGTGTGCTCAGTCCACTGCTGTTCACTCTGCTGACTCACGACTGTGCAGCAATGCACAGCTCGAATCACATCATCAAGTTCGCCGATGACACGACCGTGGTGGGTCTCATCAGCAAGACAGCATACAGAGAGGAAGTGCAGCGGCTGACGGACTGGTGTAGAGCCAACAACCTGTCTCTGAATGTCGACAAAACAAAAGAGATGGTTGTTGACTTTCGGAGAGCACAAGGTGAACACTCCCTGCTGAACATCAACGGCTCCTCTGTGGAGATCGTCAAGAGCACCAAATTCCTTGGTGTTCACCTGGCGGAGAACCTCACCTGGTCCCTCAACACCAGCTCTATTAACAAGAAAGCCCAGCAGCGTCTCTACTTTCTTCGAAGGCTGAGGAAAGCACATCTCCCACCCCCCATCCTCACTACGTTCTATAGAGGGACTATTGAGAGCATCCTGAGCAGCTACATCACTGCCTGGTTTGGGACTTGCACCGTTTCGGACTGCAAAGCCCTGCAGAGGACAGTGAGGAGAGCTGAGAAGATCATCGGGGTCTCTCTTCCCTCCATCAAAGACATTTACAAAAAACACTGCATCCACAAAGCCACCAGCATTGTGGACGACCCCACACACCCCTCACACAAACTCTTCGCCCTCCTGCCGTCTGGCAAGAGGTACTGAAGCATTCGGGCCCTCACGTCCAGACTGTGTAACAGCTTCTTCCCCCAAGCCATCAGACTCCTTAATACTCAGAGACTGGTTTGACACACAGACACACATGTGTCCTGAGTTGCACTTTAATAACTGTCACTTTTTAACTGTCTGCTACCTCAATAACTGCTATGTGCATAGAACACTATCTCATAGTATGTTATGTTTACATTTGAAATTTTTAGGAACTGTCTTTTTGCACTACTGTGTACTGGTCGGCACTGCACTGTCTATCACTGTGCCTATTGTAATATTCATTGTTAGAAATGTATTGTACTGTCCCGTACTTTTGCACACGTTTTTGCACGTGCACTTTATATAGGTATTATATAGGTATTTTATATAGGTATTTTTATTTAGTCTGTGTAGTCTCATGTGGTTCTGGGTTTGTCCTATGTTGTTTTATGTAGCACATGGTCCTGGAGGAACGTTGTCTCGTTTCACTGTGTACTGTACTAACTGTATATGGTTGAAACGACAATAAAAACCACTTGACTTGATTTGATAGTACCAGACACTTTCTCCTGGAAATCTGATGCTCGGTACATAGAAGCGGTTTTCCCCTGCACATATAGTGCACGTCCCTCCTTCATAAGTCTGTTTCTCATTACCGAAACATTGAGTATCTCCACCGCAACAGGCCTTCAGTTGTTGCGGTGAATCATAATGGTGTTGCGGAGGATGAGCGACCTTAAACATTCTTGCTAACTGTGGAAGCTAAATGAGGGTTAGCTAAACTTTCCCTCTCTTTTTATATTTAGACCATAATGGGGTATATAGTAATCAAAAAATTAAAACGGCAACATTTTTTGAAACTTCACAAACTCATGTTTCAGTAATGAGAACTAAAAAGTAGTGTAGGTACTATGACAAACAAAATTTTAACTTTTATTTGGAGAGAAAAAATAAACTTTTTACCTGGTAGCCATCTTGAGTGTCACAGTCAATTATGTCCCTTCCAACAAAATTTCTTGGAAATGATAGTTCCTTGAGGACTTAAACAATGATTGAAAATTGTTGCGGAGGATGAGAAAATTGGTCTTGGACACATTTATATTCCTTATTATTGTCACTACATTTACCAATGATCACCAAATACCACATGTTTCTTTACTGTAAATGTTTATAGTATAACATGCACTGAAGCTTTTTATTTTTTATATTTTTTAATTATAAATATTTCCATCTCAAAGAACACAAATCCAGTCATGGACACGTTGCGGTAATGAAACATTTCCCCTTAAATGTGGAAAAAACAACAAAATTGGTATTTATGATGCCATTTGAAATCATGTGCAAAATAGTACATGAAGAGATGTTTATAACTGTATCCTTCTTATTTTGATAGCATTTACTTTTATCATCAAAATGTTTCATGACACCTCATATGTCTATTTTCGTGAGAATCACCCATCAGTTGGCACTGCCATGCACTGGGTTAATGTGCACGTTTTTCTTTTTTCTGGAAGTTTGGGGTTTGATTGTACCACTAGTGTTAGAATGTGGTCTTAATTATTTAGTTTTTGACACGCAATCTATTTTTTCTAATATGTCAAAATGTCAAATGTTAATATGAGTGGACTGTCTCTCTCTCTCCATGTGGAATGTGAATGGGTTGGGGCACCCCATAAAAAGAAGGCAGGTTATTTCTTTTCTTAAACAAAAGAAATATGATATAGTGTTTCTTCAAGAAACACATCTTTCCCTGCAGGAGGCTGAACAATTTGGGAAGATATGGGGTGGGCATGTTTTCTTTAGTGCTGGCTGTAAGAGCAGGGGAGTCATTACATTGATAAGTAAACATCTACAATTCAAATATCTCAAACTGATTAAAGATAAATTGGGAACAGTCATTACTGTTTTAGCAGAAATTCAGGGGTTAAGGTTGATTTTGGCTAATATTTATGTACCTAATGCTGATGATCAGGGATTTTTTTTATAGATCTTGAAGGGATGTTGCAAGCCGCTGGCACCCCACATGGTATAATATTTGGAGGAGACTTTAATCTATTGAAGGACTCAGTCCTTGATCATAGTGAAGCAAAAGTGTGTAAGCCCCCTAGAGCAACATTGATGCTTCACAGGATGTGTAAATATATTGGTCTTGAAGATATTAAAAGTGCAGAGGCAGAGCTGAAGCGCTGAATGTCGGCTGATGGCCTCAGAGAATTGACCCGATTGAAATACAGATATAATACAATTTTGTCACGGAAGGTGGAATTTTGGACATTCATACTCTGGGGACAAAGAAGGAAATTTTCTGGCTAGATATATTATGCAGAAAGATTCTTTTTCTACCATTCCCTGAAATCAACTGGTGGTGAAATTTTTACCTCGGCCATTGATATTAATAATGCTTTTAAAGAATTCTTGATCTTGATCTCTATAGTTTCACATCTTCATATACTGATGAAGATATTTGAAACTTTGTGGAACCATTAGAACTCCATAAACTGATGACTGAGCAAAAAAATTCTCTTGATTCTGAGATAACCTTGGAGGAGCATGGCAAGTTAATTAAGGCCTTGCCTATAGGCTAGGCTCTGGGGCAAGATGGCTTTGCCGCTGAGTTTTTTTTTAGATTTTATGTTACAGAACTGGATCCAATTTTCTAGACGTGTACGGAATCGTTTCCGGCAACCATAACACAAGCCTGGATCAGTCTGATTCTTAAAAAGGACAAAGATCAAAGCGAGTGTAAGAATTATCGTCCAATTTCCCTGATCCAGCTAGATGTTAAATTTGTCACATTTTGGCAAATCGATTAAGTAAAGTTATGAAATCTCTTATAGATCAGGTGGGGTTTATTTGGGGCCGTAGCTGTTCTGATAACATTAGGCATTTCATCAATATCACATGGTCAGTGGCGAATGAGCCATCTCCCTTGATGCCGAAAAGGCATTTGATATATTAGAATGGGATTATCTTTTTAAGATTTTGGAAATGCACGGGTTTAGGAGTAAGTTTATTGGATGGATTAAGTTACTTTAGACACCCGGTAGCGGTGGTACAAACAAATGGATTAATTTCAGATTACTTTACTCTGTATAGAGGCACCCGGCAGGGTTGCCCTCTTTCTCCATTATTGTTTATCTTGCCCTGGAACCGTTAGCAGCCACGATAAGAAAGTAAGATGATTTTCCAGGGGTGGTGGTGGGAGGTATGGCTTATAAGCTTTTGCTTTATGCAGATGATATTTTTTTTATTCATCTTCAACCCTACTAGATCTATACCTTGCCTCCACAGAATTATTAATTCCTTTTCTAAGTTCTCAGGATACACAGTCAATTGGTCTAAATCCAAAGCTTTGGCTCTGACAGCATACTGCCCAGTAACAGCTTTCCAGCCATTAATTTTGACCCTTTAATAAGAAGGTTTTTGAGCGATGTAGACAGGTGGGCTTCACTACATTTATCTATGACTGGGAAGGTTAATGTTCTAAAAATGAATTGTATTCCAAAATTGAACTACCTACAATAGTATCTCCCCATTTTATTTTAAACAATTTGATAGTATAGCTAAATCCTTTATCTGGAATGATAAACATCCTCAGTTGCATTTTAATAAGTTACTCAGGCCAATTGACAATGGTGGGTTAGGGCTCCCCAAGATTTTGTTTTACTATTATGCTTTTGGTCTTAGATATTTGGTCGCTTCCACCTGAGAGAGCCCCTCCCTGGCTCTTTATTGAACTGGAGGTCCTAGCCCCTATCTTGCCATTGCAAAGTCTTTCTACCAAGCTGCCCGGAGAAGACACATCCTGTTATCTTGCACATGCATTTAGTGTGGACAAAAGTTTCCTGCGTTTTCAATTCCGACATTTAGCTGAATGTTACCGCAAGTATTTGTTTAAACCAGTCCCCTTTCTGCTGGACAGAATGGATTGAGAAGGGAGTTACTGTGCTGGGTGACCTGTATGAAAATGGAGCATAGAGATCCTTTGAAAATATTATACAGCAGTTTTGGATTCCCAGATCTCAATTCTTCAGCTGCACCATCTACTTTGTACCATCTTTGTGTGTAGTGCACAGCCTCCTAAAGAGGCAGACATACTTGAGATGGTGCTTGTTGCTTTTGGAAAGGGTCACAAGGCTTCAGCATACTATTCCTGGCTAATTCATAGTCTAGGGGATGGGGCTTTAACATCTCTTGAGAAGTTATTGGAGGGATAATATATAATTGGGCCTGTGGGACATTGTTCATGGTTTACACCATAATAATTACTAGTAACTGGTTTCCAAACTTCTCTTCTAATTTACAGATTTGTTGTAATCTTACAAGCATCCTTAATGTGATAAATCAAACATAAATTAATGTTTTGTTATAATTCCCTGCCCTCTTGTTATTCCAAACCTGTGACTTTGTGTATTTTTGTGGAAATGCCAAAAAATATTAGACATAATGTAAGAGACTCCAGAGAGTCCAAGAGTCACCATTCCCTTTTAAAATATGGAGAAAAAATATGCAGTGACAGTAAATGGTGACCACAAGGTTAACATTCTGTCTAACATCTCCTTGATTGTGTTGCATTGAAGAAAGACATATGATTTGAAACAACATGAGGATGGATGATGACAATTTCCATTAATAATAATAATAATAATTATTAGTAGTTATAGTAGTACAATTATTCTGTAATGCATGTTAAATATGTATTATGTAATGGAAAATTGGGGCATAATCGTCCATTAAGTGGAAGTAACTAGTTACTTGATAATTTAGTTTCTTTTAATTGGATACTATCTTACTCTTACTAAAGTAGTTTTTTACATTACTACTTCTACTTGAATAATATATTATTTTAAAGTAATTTTACTTTTACTTGAGTAAAGATTTTGGGTACTTTAACCACCTTCTGATCCTTCTCTGAAAAAGTTCACCTCCTGAACCCTCTTTCTCTTGCAGAGCCTGATAATGAAGCTTCCATGCACTGTCAATCTTCTCGTCCCTGTAGCCCCGTTCACAGTGTGCAGGAGCTGCACTCCAAACTCTCCAGCAGTCCTCCAAGGTCCAGCCCCCTCAGAACTGGCCCCACATACCCTTTCAAGAAAGGTCTGCTTTTCACATATCAGCATAGACCTATTTGGCACAAACAAAAGTTGGTTTTAAAGATTCTTTGGCTTTGCACTAAATAAATATTACCATTTTTTGTCCTATAGTTCAGATGCTGCTTGGCATCAAGAAGCAGCAGCCCTGTTTCCGCAGTGTTATTTCCGATATCTTTGATGGATCCATTCTGAGTCTTGTTCAGTGTTTGACTTGCGACCGGGTGAGAGTGGATGCATGGAGCTTTTATGACTCTAGAGGGCACCACCAAGCATCAAATCACATGCCTTACACTTCACAACGCATTACTACAATGAAGATGAAACTACAATATAGTTAGTCAGTGAAGCACCATCTAGTATTTAATGAACTCCAAAGTCACTTCTAGAAGAGTACTGTCATATATAGGGACACACAACAGTGGATCAAATCAAATGTGTTCATATCACAGAAACCAATCTCCAATGTAAGACTTCTGGAAGAGTAGTGCTGCAAAGAAAATATCTGCCTTTGTAGGTGTCGACAACAGTGGAGACCTTTCAGGACCTGTCCCTGCCTATTCCGGGTAAAGAAGACTTGGCCAAACTCCACTCCTCCATCCACCAGAGTGCTCCTGTTAAAACTGGAGTCTGCACAGATAGCTATGTGGCTCAGGGCTGGATCTCCTACATCATGGAGTCCATACGAAGGTATAGGAGAGAGATAGTAAGAGAGATTAAATGTAATATATTTAAGATAATCAAGATATGGAGAGAACAAAAGACACATTTTATTCACTTGATGAAAAATCCACAACCAGAATTTAAATCAATATAGTAGCTTTGTAAGCAAACATTAATCCTTAAATATAAACCTGCATGCAGGTTTGTGGTCTCCTGTATTCCTAGATGGTTTTGGGGCCCCATGGTAACGCTGGAGGACTGCCTGGCAGCCTTCTTTGCTGCAGATGAGTTGAAAGGTAAGAACAACATATTCAACTGTAATTATGTGTAACAGCTGATAAGGGGAAAATAGGAAGATAAACGTTTGCACCTCATCGTATTGCTTGGCAACCCTTGGCTGTTTTTTTCCCCTTTCCCAAACAGGAGACAACATGTACAGCTGTGAAAGATGTAAAAAGTAAGCTTTATTATAAAAGATAAAATGCTTTGAGTGTGATTAACGTGTAAAAATGCAATAGTTACAATAACATCAAAGCATTTAACATCTCAATAGTAGTTGTTTAAATTCTGTTCATTTAGTTTATTTGTTTGGTAAACATGAGCTCATCTTTTTCCTAGATTGAGAAATGGTGTGAAATATTGTAAAGTTCTGCGTCTACCAGAAGTGAGTGCCCTCCATTTTTATCTGCTCATTCACTGCTTTTTTAATACATTTGGTGTTCAAAGTGGGTTTGTTTTTCTGTGCTCTCTGCAGATTTTGTGCATTCACCTGAAGCGTTTCAGACATGAAGTCATGTACTCGTTTAAGATAAATAGCCACGTATCATTCCCTTTGGAGGGTTTGGATCTCAAGCCCTTTTTGGCTAAGGAGAGCCCATCTCAGATTACTACTTTCGACCTGCTGTCTGTCATCTGTCACCATGGCACTGCTGGCAGTAAGTTATTCTATGTAATATTGTGAAATAAAGCAGTAGCTTTTAGATGAGAGAGATGGGCTGGTATCCATTCATCTCTGTCACGTACTCTTTTGAAACCCAATCTTTATATTCAGCGAGTTCCCACAAGTAACTAAAGCCACATTATTTTGCCTTGTGTTTTATTTGAATGAAATATAAGTTTTTTTTCTTTTTCTGTTAAGGTGGTCATTACATAGCATACTGTCAGAATGTGATTAATGGACAGTGGTACGAGTTTGATGATCAGTACGTAACAGAGGTGCACGAGACCGTAGTACAGAGCGCTGAAGCCTACGTCCTCTTCTACAGGTACACCTATTAAATTCTAATTCTAATAATTAAATTCATCTATTTATGTTGATTAGGGCTGCAATTAACGATTGTTTTGATAACCGATTAATGTAATGATTATTAGAATGGTTATTCGACTATTCAGCGATTATTGCAATGATTAATCATTAGCTCTTAACCGATTATTCAGCTTGTGCCCCGACTTAAAAGGTTGTATTAAACATGCTTACTAACAACAAAGAGGACAAAATCATCTCTTAAAAATGCCTCTAAATGACATTTACTGAATTAAAGGCAAAAAATACTTTTAAGTTTAACTCAGTAAAGAAATTCACTGCAAAAATCCCTTCGTTATCAAGTGTTTTTGTCTTGTTTTCCATTTAAAATTGTCTAAAAATCCCTAAAACAAGATAAATGTACTTGAGAAGCAACATATAAGATATTTAGACTTGCTTGAAGAAATTGTATCTAAATTTAAGTGTATTTTTTATACAAGTGTATTTTTCACTTAGTTATACTTCTGTGAGTGCAGTAAAGACAAAATATATTTATATTCAAGATCTATTCTCTAAAAGCAAGTCTAAATATCTTATATGCTGCTTCTCAAGTGAATTAATCTTTTTTTTTTTTAGATATTTTCAAATATTTGTATTTTTAACATTATATTATAACATTCTCAGGTAACAATTTTTTCTTCTGCAGTATAGCTGCTAAAGAAAATGTACATTTGTTATAAATTAGTTTTATATATTTTTATTGGAAAACAAGCCAAAACAAATCATAAACGTATTTTGTTGCTATGTATAATGTGGCGAAGACTTCCTCTCTCACCTTTCTGTTCACTTCAATCCATCTTTAACTCACAAAAAAACAAACTCTCTCGTACTAATAATGCTGCGTATTGACAATTTTCTTCACGATAAGAAATGCACAGTGACATATTTTATGATTCAATAAGTCATGAGCCATCACGTTATAATCTAGCGGTAGCATGCATGCTTGAGGTATGAGTATACCCACAACAGAGTTCATCAGCTGGGTGCAGTTTCAATCTCTCCACCTTAGATCGGGACATTTGTGAAACTCATAGAAGAGGCGCTGTCCACACAGAGAAATGCCAGTTTTGGAGTTTGTATTTAATTACATGACCTGTTTCCGTATTATTTGAACTTTAATAAAGCTATAACGCATTAAATATAACTGCATTTAAGATGTAACACCGGGGTGTTTGCTTTAAGGAGCTCCGGCTCTGCTTATTCCACAACGAGCGTTCTTCTGTATTTACTTATTTGGTATTTTTGTATAATTCCCTTGTACTTTGCAATCTACATAAGATGAAGCTGTTTGGAAGGTTTAGAGTGCATCTGGACTGTGATCAGTGTAATTCTTCCTCTCTTCAGTCAGACGCGAGCTGCAGTGCTGCTCTCACGAGTCATCATTACGGTTTAATGTGATCTCATGTTACGTTAAATGAGATCAAATGACTATTCGACAATGAACATTTTTGTCGAATAATCGTTTCAGCCCTATTGTTGACCTTATAATGTTAATGGTGCACTCAGGAATTTTTTGCTCCCTATAATACACTCAATAAATTATTTAATTATATTGGCTTGATGAAGAAAACATACTGTTATTCTACAAACTTGGTTTAGGCAAAAACCCATACCAACACTAACTCCAAGACACATTCACTCTATAGATAAAGTTGTCATTGAGACCCTGCCCACATGTGGGAGACAATAAATCCTGATTACCATAGTTACCCATTCCTTTCTATGGTTTAGAGAAATATCCAACAAGATTTGGCCACTTTTTTGAAAGAAAAACACTCCTAAATGTTTCTTTGTGTTTGTTTGTTTGTAATTTAGATACTGCAAAAAAAACAAAAAAAAAAACACATCAAGGCCTGTATTCACAATTAATCTAGAAGGCTAAAAGTAGCTCCTAATGCTGACATTTTTGGAGCAACTCTTTAAAAATTAGGGGTGTGTCACTCCTAATTTTAGGACTTGTAAAATTTTCATCTAAGTGTAATTTATGATGCATTTTATCTCTAAAAGTAGCTCCTAAATTCAAAACATCTTATAAGTCTTCCTAAAGACTTCTAAATCCTTAAGAGTTACAAATGATGTGAAGAATGGTTGCTGTCGTCAATCCACATATAAACAATATATTATAATATTATTATGACATTGACCTTTAATAAGGTATTGCCTCAATTAAGAGGGTGTTTTCATTATTGTAACCTTATTTAATGTTGCAATTACCTCTCCCAAAAACCAAAACAACCCAATTACACCAGAGATAAAGGTTGACAACTCTGCGCTTGCTGGCCACATCAAAATAAAACTGTTGTTACGTTTTCCTGATTGGTCTAGGGGAGGAAAGCAACAGCAAATATGGGTGATGGTGAAATGAATGTGCAACAGCATGAAGCCACCTCGTCTCCAGACCCAGAATTGTTTCACAATAATCACATAATTATCTCATTAAAGTAAGTAGTTTTTATTTACAAGTCAAACAAAAAAAAAAGGGGTATCAGATTCAGAAGGGGGTATTGCCAAAACAATAAACATAACCAGTCTAACTCCTTATTAACCAACTTACTTAAACTAAAAGAAAAAAAACAAGAGTACAGCAAAATAAGCTAACTCCCTTGCTAACATAAACGGGAGAAAAAGTGAAAATAAAATGGCACCCACCTCCCTACTAACCCCAAAATAAATAATTAACTTGCAAATTGCAAGTTAAGGAAAAACAGATTAAACCATACAGTAAATCATGAAAATTAACACTCACTTCTGCCTTTAAGTCTCCATCATAGAAGGATCACAAAGAGACTAAGGAGAAAAAACTACTACAATAAGTAGAACACAACAAAGATAGATACACAACACTATCAGCTCCTTGCTTCAACATAACATCAGGTCTGGGGTTGAAGATGAGACCTCAAAGCTGTTGCACACAGTCAAGCCACCACCAACACAGCTCTGATAATGGTTGCAGTTTAAATACTCTCCTTCCCCTCCCAGCATCCAATCACAGCAGGGCAGTGATTATTGGCATCAGGTGGAAACCATTCTCCTATAGAGAGAAACAGGGAAAAACAGCACAACTTGGGCGCCCACAAACAAAACCTTACGGCTCTGGATGTAACACTGTGAAGTGCTGATAATGGGAATTTCTGTGATTTGTATGTACATACTATATATAACTGTATATGCCTTCTCCAGACCGCACATCGTCTGACAATTCATAGCATATTTCTTCCTGTGGAAGTGCGCCTGCTGCAGAGAAAAAATGGTAATCACGGCAATCGGGTGGCTAGTTTTTTTTTTTAATGCTGTTGACTGTATGTACGCTCGTTTCATTACATCAACACAGGATGAAGAAATGTTCATCAACTGAAAAAATATCCATCTATCTATCTGTCTGTCTGACTTTATTAATTTAAAGATGTCATTGGGAGTATAAAAGGTTTGGGTACAAAGGAGTTTATTAAGTCTAATGACACAAGCACTTTTGCACAAAAGAGTTTTCATCCTAAATCTAAAATTGATCCGATTTCATAGAATTTGCTCCCAACCAGAAGATTTTGAAGAGGCAACATCTGTACTTTTTTAAAAACCTCAGACCTAGAGGTTATAGCAAGAGATTTCTGAGGGGTATTAAAGTGGAGATCTGTAGGAAGTTTAATGTAGACAGAAATGATATGTCCCAAAGGATATTAATAAGGGAACATCTTTGATTCCATTGATTAGTTTATTTTCACCGATTGTTGGGAAATTTATTACTGTTGTTAAGACCCATTTTCAGCAGTCACAGGACAGACACAAATCTTTTAGACCCTTTAATGTTATGGCAACATTTAGAAGAAATCGAAATTTAAAAGATATTTTAGTGCATGAAAGTTTTATACAACATTCTGCTGGTAAACCTACATTTCTATCTTGACATCTTCATTTTAAATAAAGTGATACATTTTTTTACAAATATTCCTGCTTGGGGAGTCCATTTTACAAACTTTTACATTGCAAAGTTGCAATGTAATTTATGTTATAGAGGTCTTTTGAAGTGTTTTAAATTATATATAGGTATAACAAAACATACCCTAGCAGTTTGTTTATCAGTTTATTTCAGATGGGTCACTAGGAGCTGGAAAAAAATATTCTATTCTCATTTTAGAGACCATTTAGTTGCCAAGCCTTAAGATTCAGGCCTAGAAAGAAATCGACTGTGGTTAACCTAACAGCGAAAGAAGGAGGTGTACTGGGTTAAAAAATTAAGAACAATACAACCGAAAGATTTAAACCAAAGATATATATTCTATTATAGTTCTATGGTTTTGGTAAGGCTTCTAGCTAATTTTAACCTTACCAGTTATTCTGATTTTCAGTCCAGGATTCCATCACTTTACCGACCCTATACATCTTTAATAGTCCCTTGTTATAAGAATAATGTTTAAGGACTTTTATTTTGAAAAGGGTCAGTTCCTTTATTTTTAATGTTGTTATTATTATTATTTATTTAATTCCTCCCAGGAGTGCATTAAGCATGTCCTTCACAAGAATGTGTGCCAGAGCATCTCTGCAAATTCAGACCTTTTAAACATCTTTTTTTAACCTACCTATCTATATGTCTGTCTGTCATATGTATATATGTGTGTGTGTGTGTGTATGTATGTATGTATGTATGTATGTATGTGTGTATATATATATATATATATATATATATAGTTGTCTGTCTTGGCAGACAAATAGCGGTTCCCTGTTTACCAACCACTGAGGGCGATTTAAAAGAGCATGCTGATAATACGTGACATCATCCATAGCATTGAGGTCAACTCCGCCTTACTCTTATCTTAAGATTTCCTTAATAAAATTTGCTCTTAGCTGTTTTGTAAATAAGTTTTAAGCAAAAACTCAAGCTAGGAACTCTTTGGAGAACACATAGTGGTAAGATAAAAATCTTTGTGAAAATGGGCCCTGATTTTTTGCCCAGACGATTTAAATAAAGACACTAACAGAAGATGAGCAATTCAGCGATTAGTATGATAAGAGATGTATTTTGAATGTCTGCAGAAGACTTTACTTTGTATATTTTGGTGCTTCATGTCAATAACTATGGTAACCAAGTTGTTCCCCAGACTAAACCACGTCCTCTGTACATGATGCATTGCATTCCGTATCTGTTTGCAGCAGGCAGGCAGGGAGAGAGCTTGCAGCAGACAGCCCGTTCACCAGCACAAACCATTGACAAATACAAATATGAAATTGAATCCAAGAATGGACATTTCATTGATGTGGGTAATATGAGACAGAGGAAAAAAATGAAGAAAAGGAACACAACAAAAGATAAACAAACAGCTTTGGATGAAGCGGCAGTGGTTAATAAATTAACTTTAACCATCCGTGACAGGAGGTGTCTGTATACACTCAACACCACTGGGGCTAATAAGAGCCTGCCAAATATAAACAAAAACGCACTTGAGTGCAACCGTAAATGGTTTTAATTTGGTGCTTCATGTCATTTTGTCATTGTAATATTATTGTCTTTCTCAGGAAGAGCAGTGAAGAGTCAGTGAGGGAGAGACAGAACGCGGTAGCTCTGGCTAATATAAAGGAGCCCAGTCTCCTGCAGTTCTACATCTCCAGAGAATGGCTCAACAAGTTCAACACATTCACTGAGCCTGGGCCCATCACCAATCACACTTTCCTCTGTCAACATGGAGGTATACTCAGAATGACATCTAAAATCCTCCAACACTCTGTCAGATAAGTAGGTTTAATTACAGTGGGCATCAGTTACATGACCAAATGTGCAATTTCAGTGTGTATCAAAGACTGTTTGTACATTGGTAGATTTTTAAACTGTTTCAGTTGCTGTGGCAGTAAAAACTTAATTCAGGTAATATGTTATACAGGAATCCCTCCAACTAAGTACCATTATGTGAATGATCTGGTCGTGATCCTACCCCAAAATGTGTGGGAATATCTTTATAACAGGTGAGTCATACATAGGAATGCACATATTTAGGACATTTATCACCTTAGTGGAACATGGGATGTTTGATTTGGTAAGTAGGCCTTCCTACAAAAGTTTGAAAATATTTAGTTACAAAATAGTTCTATTAAGTTCAACCTGAAATAACAAAATGTGTAAAGGAGTTCTGTTGGTTTTGAGATATCTGTCAGACATAAGGAACTCCAGCACCAATAATGTAATAGTAAATAGTGTAATGTAAACATTGTTGAGTTACCGGTATTTGTTTGCTTTATTCCACTTGCCACGCTTTGAACAATTTCACAGGTTTGGGGGAGGCCCAGCTGTAAATCACTTATACCTGTGTGCCACCTGCCAAGTAGAGATCGAGACTTTAGCCAAGCGGCGGAAACTGGAGATAGACACCTTCATCAAGGTGGACAAAATCGAGTTTGTTTGAGTGTTAAATATTATGTTGCCATCATTTGTAGCCAACTGAGAACTACTGTAAAGCCTAATTTTTACACATCCACCACAGCACTCGCCTTGAAAATTGCATGGAATCACAGATGGGGAGACAGCTTTTATTTGAAAACTTTTCTTCTTGGTTATCCAGTATCCCATCAGATTTACTACATATTTAGGTAGCATAATGTGGAAACATCTCTGGAGCAACTAGTGATTGGTGCATAAAGCCAGAGAACTGATGAAACACAGATACTGGACAGATCAAGCTCATGATCTGAAATGGAATTTTGTCAAAAGTGCATTATCTTGAGATGTGCATCACTTCACTAGTTTTAAAATCGGCATGTTTTAAAGCTTGTAAACAGAGATCACACTGTCAAGCTTGAAACTTAACGGAGTTGGTTTTTAAGTATAATGTTGGAGTGAAAAACTACATATAATTTAGAATTCCAGACAGTTTAATAAATATGGTCTATGCTCAGTAACAATCAGGTGGATGGTGGGAGTCTAAGTTATTATTCAAATCTCTTTCTCTCCCTCTCCATCTTTAGTTGAATAAGGAGTTTCAGGCTGAGGAAGCTCCTACAGTCATTCTATGTATAAGTATGCAGTGGTTCAGAGAATGGGAGAACTATGTCAAGGGTAAAGACAATGGTAAACCCTCATGCATGTCCACACAAACTAACAAGCACATTTCAACAAATCTACATTATATTATGCTGATTATTTGTATAATTTGGAAACATATACAGCAAAAATAATTATGTAGTTCTGGGACATGTTTTCTTCACTGACCTGAGAGAGAAATTTAAAGCCGTTTTATATATTGTAGAGCCATTTTGACAAATCCTATTTTTATCTGAACAATAAAGGAATAGTTGAGATGTATCATTCTCTCATCATTTACTCACCCTTATGTCATTTTAAACTTGTATGATTTTATTTAGCAGAAGACAAACAAAGATATTTTAGTGGAGATATGACATCCAATGATATCAATGATATGATGTCCAAACAATGCAATTGAATGGTGACCAAATTTTCAAGCTCCGAAAAGTACATAAAGGCAGCACAAAGGTTTAATCCGTGTCTTCTGAAGGGATCCGATCGGTTTTGGGTGAGAACAGACCAAAAAGTAGCTCCCTTTAACTGTACATCTTGCCATTGCAGTCTCTTGGCATGATCATAATATTGAGCTCAGTTACGCTTTCTACACACTAGGAAGTGTAATCATGCTTGAAATCATGATCACTAAGGAGACTGCTGATGCCAAGATTTATAGTTATTCTTGGTCTGTTCTCACCCAGAATCAATTGTGTCACTTCAGAAGACATGGATTAATCCATTGGAGTCTTATGGATTACCTTTGTGCTGCCTTTCTTTTTGGATCTTGAAAATGTGGTCACCATTCACTTGCATTGTATGGACAAACAGACATTATATCTCTGTAGTGTATTGTGTGTGTAAACTTGAAATCTTTGTCATCTCTCAGCTACCTGGAAACATTTGTTTTTGTACAGTAAAGATCATTATTATTTTTCTCATCTTTCTCTCTCTCTCTTTCCTGGTCCAGAGCCTCCAGGCCCCATCGACAACAGCAAGATTGCAGTATTGAAAGGCGGACATATCCAGCTGAAACAGGGTATGGGCTATGTGTGCTTGCCTGTCTTCAAATTGACATGTACTTGTCTGTGACTCATCTATGTAAAATAATTTGTCTGGCTCAGAGATGGTTCATTATCTATCTAGTGTTTGTAGATGGTTCATTTTCTATCTGTGTTGGTTTGTAGGAGCAGACTACGGACAAATATCGGAGGAAACATGGCAGTACTTGTTAAGTATTTATGGCGGTGGGCCAGAGATTGCTGTGCGGCAAACCATCAGCCCCCCAGACACTGACACGCATGGAGAGAGGAAGATAGAGGCAGAGACCAGAGCTCTCTGAAGTGGTAAATCACAGATGCAAACACACTGAGATTTTCAGTGAAAGTAAATAACACTAAAAAAGTCTGAACATACAAATTTCATATATTTTGTGTACTCGCAGTATATTACAGTGAGTACACAATACCAGACATATTTAATCCGCATACTCCGACTAGACAGTGCAGACAGGCTGCATTAATCACTAACTACATGCATCAGTGTTTCTTACACATATCCAGTGGCGACCTAACACAACCAAAATTGTTTATTGTACAAAAGTAAACAAAAATGTCCTCCAAAATCAGACATTCAATGTATAACACGTTTTAATTTTGCCCAAAATATGAATAACGCTTTTCCATCATTGGGCAGAACACTCGGAGCATGGCGAGTAAGGGTTCCAATAGCATTTCCACTTGAGCATGGTTCAGTACAGTACAATTACAAACCGTTCCCGGCCCGGATTTCTTGGCATGGTTAGGTAATCATGCTCAACCTTGCTAGTGGAACCCATGTGGTGATGTGGTGACTCACAGTTGGTGATTTGCTCAGTCAGTCCATTCTAATCCTTTTAAACTACACTGGTAGCACTGTAGAGGCAGTTAGCTCATTTACATGGACACCAGAAAGCCTTTTTTTGCAATAAAGCTGTATAAAGGCTTGGGTATATACTTTGTTTTTTCACGTGCCAGATCATCTTACACAAGGTCGAGAGCTCAGACTTTCAAAGTATACTCTTTTGGCCACAAGCAAATTTGAATGTGTTCTACGCATACATACTACAACTGCTTTGTGATACTCTTTTAGTACAGTCAATGGCAGACACATGCGCCGACGATGTGCACAATCGAGGACCATCCACGTGTCTAAAATCTGGGCCGCATGCGGACAGTCCGTTCCGACGGTGCTAATGACGAAATTTGCATCACACCTAGTGTGCACTATTGGATCTGGAACTCAGAAAACCAAAGTATACCTTGGCCTTAAGATAAGAAATCGTTTACATACACTGAGTAAGCGGCATACTTTTTACTCCTATAAACAGTTGGTCAGAAGTTTAAATACAGTCAGAAGTCATTAAAACTAATTTTTTAACCACTCCACAGATTTCATATTAGCAAACTATAGTTTTGAAAAGTCATTTAGAACATCTACTTTGTGCATGACACGAGTATTCTTTTCAACAATTCTTTAAAGACAGATAGTTTCACTTTTAATTGACTATATCACAATTCCACTGGATCAGAATTTTACATTCACTAAGTTAACTGTGCCTTTAAGCAGCTTGTAAAATTCCAGAAAATGTTCTCAATCCTTTAGGCAATTAGCCAATTAGCTTCTGATAGGCTAATTGGAGGTGTACCTGTGGATGTATTTTAAGGCTTACATTCAAACTCAGTGCTTCTTTGCTTGACATCATGGGAAAGTCAAAAGAAATCAGCCAAGAAAAAAAATTGTGGACAAATTTCCAAATGCTTGAAGGTACCACATTCATCTGTACAAACAATAGAGTACGCAAGTATAAACACCATGGGGCCACGCAGCCATCATACTGCTCAGGTAGAGATGAATGTAGTTTGGTGCGAAATGTGCAAATCAATCCCAGAACAACAGTAAAGGACCTTGTGAAGATGCTGGAGGAAACAGGTAGACAGTATCTATATCCAAAGAAAAACTAGTCGTATATCCACATAACCTGAAAGGCAGAAGAAGAAAGGAAGAAGCCAAAACTCCAAAACAACCATAAAAAATGACAGATTACAGTTTGCAAGTGCACATGGGGACAAAGTTCTTACTTTTTGGATACATTTCACCTGGTCTGATGAAACAAAAATGTAGCTTTTTGGCCATAATGACCATTGTAATGTTTGGAGGAAAAAGGGTGAGGCTGGCAAGCCGAAGATCACGATCCCAACCGTGAAGCATGGGGGTGACAGCATTGTGTTGTGGGGGTGCTTTGCTGCAGGAGGGGACTGGTGCACTTCACAAAAAAGATGGCATCATGAGGAAGGAAAATTATGTGGATATATTGAAGCAACATCTCAAGACAGGAAGTTAAAGCTTGGTTGCAAATGGGTCTTCCAAATGGACAATGACCCCAAGCAAAATTAAAAATTATGGCAAAATGGCTTAAGGACACCAAAGTCAAGGTATTGTACTGGCCATCACAAAGCCCTGACCTCAATCTGATAGAATGCTTGTGGGCAGAACTGAAAAAGCATATGTGAGCAAGGAGGCCTACAAACATGACTCAGTTACTCCAGTTCTGTCTGGAGGAATGGGCCAAAATTCCAGCAACTTATTGTGAGAAGCTTGTGGAAGGCTACCAAAAATGTTTGACCCAAGTTAAACAGTTTAAAGGCAATACTACCAAATACTAACAAATTGTATGTAAACTTCTGACCCACTGGGAATGTGATGAAAGAAATAAAAGCTGAAATAAATAATTCTCTCTACTATTATTCTGACATTTCACATTCTTAAAATAAAATAGTGATCCTAACTGATATAAGACAGGGAATGTTTTCTACTATTAAATGTCAGGAATTGTGAAAAACAATTTAAATGTATTTGGCTAAGGTGTTTGTAAATCTTCTGACTTCAACTGTACATGTGGCTTGCTGAGTAAGCTGCTTTTTCCATAGCAACGTTATTTCCCAGTGACGCTTTTGTAAATGACAAACTTTGCATCTGAGAACTACTGTTTTAAATTCTATTTTAGCTTCCCTTTATTTCAAGATATTCCAGAGTTGTATGATGTGTTTGTTTCCTTAACATTCCATCACAACCTGCAACAGAATTGCACTGGTGTAGTGGGGTTTCCGTCTTATTGCAAACTATGGGATTTCCCCCAATTTACTTGGGTGCAAATGTAGACGTTATGGACTGTAGTCGTTATTTTAAATTGGTACGTATAAATTGATATATTTGATCTAATTCCCCCATTAGGGAGTTATATTACTCTAGTAGCACTGTGTGTTTCACTGTCAGAGTATTTTAGTATGGTGTTCTGTCTGAATCGGTGGGAAATTGCATGTTTGTGAATTGTTAATGGAAGTGAAAGTCATGAGAATCGCACTGTTCCAGTATTTATTTTTCAATCAGTTCTCCCTCCCAACTCTGTTTACAAGGCATAGAGTATCCAGTTGTTATTAATAATAGATTTTATTTTTTTGCTTTTCTGTAGGTGATGACCCACATGATGATGACCATTTTAAACCACACTTGCATTTCTGTCTCACAAGCACTTTGTGAGCATTTCTGTGAATCTATTTATCTGTGACTGACAGAGCTATAATTGAGAAGGAAATGGGTCTTATTTATTAAGTAAAAGTATATTATCAGGCATACACAACATAACAAAATTCATGTTCATGTGCATTGGTGATGTGCTTGTTTTGTTTGTCTGTGGAACTAAGGGCAGTGATGTCTTATAACTTAATACATTACTTTTTTGGTAGTGCAGAGGTAAATACATGATACATTATGTACTATGACAGGACACAAGCTATATGTCAGGCAAAACCTTTATTAGAGCTCTTTGCCGACTTCAGCGTAGGCATAACAGGGCTTGAAATTAGTATCTGCATGTTCAAAAATGCTTTTCCTGGCACATAACTCCAGTATAATCATAATAATTAATACATAATCCGTACAGAACAAGGTTGCATGTTTGCATTGTGAGTTGGTCTGAGGTTTTTACGTTAAGATACTTTTAACTCTCACAGAGATGCATAATGGTGAAGGAGAAGGCTTCAAATGTTACAAATTCACAGAAAAGTGTGTATTGTTCATACTTTCCAACACAGTTCTTACCCCATGAAACACAATCAAATGTTCATGTTCACACTAACCACTAATTCATGTTCTTTAGAAGCAATATCTGATGAATGCTTTGAAATTGAAGACATGGTGTATGTGTTTTGAACATTACTCATTTGAAGTTCGATAGAATTTAGGTATAAAAATGACTAATCTTTAATAGCACCAGGATGTGATGTCATAAGAAGCTTTACATTTTCATGTTCACTTCTTGAACCAAGTGTCTGATTACTCTGTGCTACTGATATTTCAATTGTTTTATCACCATATAACCATTTAATGATTACCCATTTTTAGATTTAGATGTTAAAAGCTCAAGAGGTGTTACTTGCATTCAATATTACATTCTGTTTTAAGGCATTTTAAATTGTCTGTTGTAAAATGATAGTCTTGTCCTAATCAAAGTGAATCCTTCCTTGAGACCCAACAGGGTTACGTAAACTATTTAAGTTTTAAATAGTTTTCAAATCATTCACCATTTCCTCAAAATGGCAGAAACAAAACTGCTTAATCAGATGCATTGTGATGTTTTAATGATGCTCCATTTGATGAATATATTCATAGAGTACCAACACCACACCCCAAAATGAAACAAACTAAACTACTTTTCTAAGGGAATGTGCAATGAGGTTGATCAAGTGTTTTAGGAATGCTAAAAGGAATGGTGTTAAAATGTCTGTTTTTGAAAAAAATATTTGTACATAACATGTAACGGTTCTATTTATGAATGTCTTTTTTTCACATTGTGAACAATGAAAGGTCTGTTACATATTTTGTTGCAGGAACTCAAAATTCCAAGGTTATTCTTGGCATAATGTCTTTTTTCATTTAAGTGATTTAAATCTCCTCAAATGTTAAGATGTGACTGATTTGACTAATTTAAATAAAGAACGTTCTTTCTCTGCGGTATCTGTACTTTTATTGAATTGTTTACAAAACTTTTTTCCTGATTTGAATTTATTATTTTTCCTTATATTAATTTGACCCACAGTAATGTGTTCCTCACCTTGGAGCAGTTTCTGGCTGAAAGTTAGGAATGGCATTCTACCCATACTACTCTTAATACTTCTGCCATATGTGTCTATGGCAGAAGTAGTATGTGTAGTATGGTAGTATGCAATTCTGAACTCGGCCACTATGATGAAAATTGTGATAGATGAAAGGTTTGATCTAGTCGTTAACTATAGATCTGTTTGTGTAATTTAAACCATGTCCCCACTTGTTAACAGTGGAATGAATCTAAGTTAATAGATACAATACTTCTTACCAAGCAGTTTGACTGGCTTTTTAGTGTTTAGCTGTTGAATTTAACGTATTGCTCATTTTGTAACCCATTACACAAGCTCTAAATTTAAGTCAGTTGGACATTGACAATCTACCACACAAATTACACTTACCTCTTTTTGTTCCTCATATGTGCATATTTCTCTATATACCAAATCCAGATCTATAATGTCTTTGCTGTTCCTATGTTTCAAAGAACAAAAAGGCTTTATCTGTGTTTTTATCCTGTGCTAGTACCATGTGTAAATCACTTTTTGGTTCCCACCACCACACCCAACATGCACGCACCCCAGTGGTCATAAATATTAGAAACATTAAAAAAACAAACATAAAAAGTATAGTTAAAAAAAAAACAATAAAATATCACACTATTTAAAACTAGAGATCCCTCTCCACTGTCTCTCCCCGAGAGCCTTCCAAAAGGCTAAATATCTGCCACATTTCCAATTAAATAACCCCAGATTTCCCAGCCTTCTCCTCAAATGCTGCTACTCTGCCCATCTCAGTGCACCACTCTCGAAATGAGGGCGTTCCAGCTGACTTCATCCCGAGAGTCAAGTTTGATCGTCTTCTTGGCTTCTTCTCACTAAACCATCCAATCGGTAGTAGCGACGGGCGGTGTGTACAAAGGTCAGGGACTTAATCAACGCAAGTTTATAACCCGCGCTTACTGGGAATTCCAAAAGAGGGCCTTTTAATACTGTCCTCCTTACTGCTCCCAAGACAGCCCAGTGCTTCTGAGTACCTCTGAAAAAACTCCCCCAAGGAAATACACAGATAACTCTGGTTAGCAGCTTCAAATTCAGAGGAGACCTGGGAGGCCCTCATGAGGATGTGGCTATTGGTCGGGACTTTCCAAGAGGTGTCTCCAAGAACTTCACTTGCATTAACTGCCTGAATCTGCTCTTTCTGCATAAATTGGTGCTCCTTTTCAAACTCCTCTTGATCCACAATGTCAACCTGTCTGCCAGTCATAACACTGGCCAAGACTCAATTCTTTATGTATTCATTCTCTATATTAATGCCTAAAATACAATCCACTTTGTCTAGCAGAAATGGGACTTATTTACACATAATTTTGGGTTCAGCAATATGCTTGAGGCTACATTTAAATAAATGTCAGAATTAAACACTCTGGACACGTTTGTCCATACTGAGTGCAAATGCGAGATAACAGAGTGTAACTTAATTTTTCGGATTAGTTTGATAGAAAAGCTTTGTAATGACAAATAGGGGCAAGGCTCTCTCAGGTGGGAGTGACCAATGAGACCGAATGCATAATAATAAAACAAAAATTGGGTAGGCCTAGCCCACCTTTGTCAATTGGCCTATGTAATTTATTGAAGTGTAATTTGGGACTTTTACCATTCCAAAGGAAGGACTTCACTATGCTATCACATTGCTTGAAATAAGAAAGGGGGACATTTATAGGGAGAGGTTATAGCAGGTAGTTGAATTTTGAAATACAATTCATTTTAATAACATTAACCTTCCCAGTCATAGATAAATGTAGTGAAGCCCACATTACTTGAAAACTGGTTCACTTACTTGAATTAAAGGGTCACAATTAACTCACAAATTAACTTGTGTAATGTGGGAGGAGACTGGCCAGCAATTAGTTTCAGGTGCAGGTGGTTAGTTCTATCATTAAGACCGCATAAAGGGTTCTTACAACCACAAGTGGTGGTTGTGTTGCAGTTCTGGTGCGTGTTTGTTGTGTTCAATGTGCAGCCTCTGTACCCTTGCATATAGGTATGTTTTTAGTTGTGTGGTTTGTTTGTATGGAGTGACTGTGCCTTGATGGTGCAATTCCATCTTTGTTGTTTTTTTTTCCTTTTTAGGCTGATTATTTAAGAGGTTTTATTCTCTGTCTGGGAAGCAAGGCAGACAAACATTTATTGCTGTGGTACCTTCAATGGGCTGACGGCCGTGTTGGAATGCTGAATAATGGTAAACGCAGTATACATTAAGACCGATTGTATGAGTTTGATGCAATATACAAATGTATTTGATGTGATAATCTCATCTCTTATTTTATAGTACCTTTTATCAATCATGTTTGGGGATTGGGTAACTGTTGCAGCTGTATCTTCGTTAAAGTAGGCTATGTTTTGTTTTATATTGTGGGCTGCATTGACGTGTGCTAACATGCATTTTTTCTTTATTGTTAATGGGGGCAGACCAGCCACTGTTTCTTGTATAGTTTAGATTTATATTGTGGATTGTTATTTTGATATTGACTTTGATCTTATATGTTGTTTGTCATTTGCTTTGTTTCTTTGGTATTGCTCATTTTTGTGTGTTCTAGTGCTCCGAGACTTTGTACAGGGCCAGGCCTGCATCTACACTAAAACCTCCTTCAGTGTAGGTGATTTGGGTGGTGTGGCACTGCTGTGTGGTGTGTACTGGAGGTTGGCACTGAAATGGTGACTTAAAGGTTACTACTTGTTTGTGGTTCTTCTGTTTTCTTCTGTCTCTTACAAGTGGTAGGAGGTCCTCAAGGGTAGGACCGACCCTCTTGCAGACTTGAGGAGAGTTAGTTCCAACTTCTGTGAATGTTATTATCGACATGGGTTTTATTGGAACAATAAAATTGTTATATTTCTATAAACTACACTTGTTGTTCAAGATCAGTATTGTGACTTTTAGAGGGCTCCTCCTGCCTTAAATAAGGAGGTGGCGTAGTCTGCTTATATTTCCTACAGTAATTATCCACACAAATTTGTGGGGAATAAAATACCCGAATACTTAATGGGCCACTGAAAGGCGCCTGGCCGAAAAGCCATTACCAGGCCGTATGCTGGCAGAGCCTAAGCTTCGGATTTAGACCAATTCACTCTGTATCCTGATAATTTAGAAAAGGAATTAATAATTCTGTGGAGGCTAGGGATAGATCTAGTAGGATCAGAGACAAATAATAAAATATCATCTGCGTAAAGCAAAATCTTATGCGCCACACCTCCCGCCATAACCCCTGGAAAATCATCCTTATCTTGGTTGCTAATGGTTCCAGGGCAAGACAGAACAATAATGGGGAAAGAGGGCAACCCTGCCAGTTGCCCCTATCTAGAGTAAAATAATCTGATATTAATATATTTGTTTGTAATGCTGCTACATGGGGTCTAAAGTAACTTAATCCACCCAATAAGAGTATTCCCGAACCCGCACTTTTAAAAAATCTTAAAGATAATCCCATTCTACCATATGAAATACCTTTTCAGCATAAAGTGAAATGGCAGCAACTGGAGTCTGATTGTTCGCCACTTCCTTCATGACATTAATAAAACGCTTAATGTTACTAGAAGAGTTACGCCCCGAATAAACTCCACCTGATCTATATTTGTAAGAGATTAGTTAGTCAATATTTTAATGCCTAGCTGTATCAGGGAAATTGGACAGTAACTCTTACACTCGCTTGGATCTTTGTCCTTTTTAAAAATCAGACTGATCCAGGCTTGCATCATGGTTGGCGGAAGCTTTCCATTCTTTAATGATTCAATATAATCTTCTAGCAAAAGTGGAGCAAAAAACTCTGCAGCAAAGCCATCTGGCCCCGGAGCCTTGCTCAGTCGTCAGTTTAGGAAATTTGAATGGTTCCTCAACGTTTATAATATCGTCATTAGTAGACGAAGACATGGAACTATAGAGATTAAGGTAGAATTCTTTAAAATGAATATCAATGGCTGAGGTAAATATTTCACCACCTGCATATTTTACATATTTTACCAGACTCGGCCATCGAACCCACGGGTTTCTCCGTGCACCGAGCGGACAGAGCGAAAGACCTCTCAGGTAAAAGCAGAGGTGGAGGTGTATGTTTTATGATCAACAAATCATGGTGTGATCAGAGGAATGTACATTTTATCAGGTCTTTCTGCTCTCCTGATCTGGAATTTCTCATGCTTCTGTGTCGACCATTCTGGCTACCGAGGGAATTCACAGCGGTCATTATCACTGCTGTGTACATCCCCCCACAAGCCGACACAGACCGGGCACTTAGGGAACTGTATGGCAGTATAAGTGAGCAGGAAACCGCGCACCCTGAGGCCGCGTTCATTGTTACCGGAGACTTCAACAAAGCCAACTTCAAAACAATAGCACCAAAATACCACCAACACATCAGCTTTAACACACGAGGGGACCGGGTTTTGGATCATTGCTATTCTCCTTTCCGGGATGGCTACAAATCCCTCCCCCGCCCACCATTTGGTAAATCCGACCACTCTTCCGTTCTGCTTCTGCCCGCTTACAGGCAGAAACTGAAACGGGAATCACCCGCCCTCAGAATGATCCAGTGCTGGTCGGACCAATCAGACTCTGCGCTACAGGACTGTTTTGATCACGCGGACTGGGAGATGTTCCGGTCTGCCTCCGATGACGACATCGGGGTTTACGCTGATAGCGTAACGTGTTTCATCAGGAAGTGCGTAGAGGACGTTGTTCCGACGAAAAACATACGGATCTACCCCAACCAGAAACCCTGGGTTAACGGCGATGTTCGCGCGGCACTTACTGCGCGGACCACCGCTTTTAATTCCGGGAACGCGGAGGAGCGTAAACAAGCCAGTTATGCCCTCCGTAAATCCATCAGCACAGCCAAACGCCAGTACAGGCACAAAATTGAAGGTCAGTTCAACACCACTGACTCCAGAAGTATGTGGAAGGGAATTAACATCATCACGGACTATAAACAGAATAAAAACTCCGCCATGAACACCGTTGCCTCTCTCCCGGACGAGCTTAATACATTTTATGCTCGTTTCGAGAACAACAACACCGCCCTCGTGGAGAGAGCACTCGCGGCCGATACTACAGATGATGGTTCACTCTCCGTCTCTGTTGCGGATGTAACCCGATCCTTCCGACGGGTGAACATTCGTAAAGCCGCGGGTCCAGACGGCATTCCGGGCCGCGTCATCAGAGCATGCGCGAACCAACTGGCTGGTGTTTTTACGGACATTTTCAACCTGTCCCTCTCCCTGTCTGTAGTCCCCACATGCTTCAAAACATCAACCATTGTGCCTGTACCGAAGCAAGCCAAAATCACTTGTTTAAATGACTGGCGTCCTGTTGCTCTGACCCCCATCATCAGCAAATGCTTTGAGAGGTTGATCAGAGATCACATCTGCTCTGTTCTGCCCACCTCTTTGGACCCATTGCAGTTTGCCTACCGTAAAAAACGCTCCACTGATGATGCTATTGCATCTACAATACACACTGCTCTATCCCACCTGGAAAAAAGGAACACGTATGTGAGAATGCTGTTTGTAGACTACAGTTCAGCATTCAACACCATAGTGCCCTCCAAGCTTGATGTGAAACTCCGGGCTCTGGGCTTAAACAGCTCGCTGTGCAGCTGGATCCTGGATTTCCTGTCAGGCAGACGTCAGGTGGTTAGAATAGGCAGCAACATCTCCTCACCACTGACCCTCAACACTGGAGCCCCGCAGGGCTGTGTTCTCAGCCCACTCCTGTATTCCCTGTACACACATGACTGTGTGGCGACACATAGCTCCAATGCCATCATTAAGTTTGCTGACGATACGACGGTAGTAGGTCTGATCACTGACAATGATGAAACAGCCTACAGAGAGGAGGTGCACACTCTGACACGCTGGTGTCAGGAGCACAACCTCTCCCTCAACGTCAGTAAAACCAAGGAGCTTGTGGTGGACTTCAGGAAGAAAGACAGAGAACACAGCCCCATCACCATTAATGGAGCACTGGTGGAGAGAGTCAGCAGCTTCAAGTTCCTCGGTGTCCACATTACTGAGGAACTCAAATGGTCCGTCCACACTGAGGCCGTTGTGAAGAAGGCTCACCAGCGCCTCTTCTTCCTGAGACGGCTGAGGAAGTTTGGAATGAACCATCACATCCTCACACGGTTCTACACCAGCACCGTAGAGAGCATACTGACTGGCTGCATCACCGCCTGGTACGGCAATAGCACCGCCCACAACCGCAAAGACCTGCAAAGGGTGGTGCGAACGGCCAAAAACATCATCGGAGGTGAGCTTCCCTCCCTCCAGGATATATATAACAGACGGTGTGTGAAGAAAGCTCGGAGGATTATCAAAGACTCCAGCCACCCGAGTCATGGGCTGCTCTCACTGCTTCCATCAGGCAGGCGGTATCGCAGCATCAGGACCCGCACCACCCGACTACATGACAGCTTCTTCCCACAAGCAATAAGACTTTTGAACACATGATCTCTCACGATCAACAATCAGCACTGCACTTTATAAATCCTCATTCTGTCAATATATTCTCCCAATTCAGTTAGTGTGTGTGTGTGTGTGTGTGTGTGTGTGTGTGTGTATATATATTTATACCCGTATCTAGTGTGTGTGTATTCTACATTGTGTGTATTGTGTACATTTGTTATGTAAATTGTTGTGTAAGTTTGTTATGTAAATTGTTTTGTGTAATATGTTGTTTATTGTAAAGTGGTTTATGTCTCGTCACTGTCATTACTGCAATGTTGCTCGGAACTGCACACAAGAATTTCACCTGCTGTTGCACTCGTGTACACAGTAGTGTGACAATAAAGTGATTTGATTTGACTTAGGGAATGGTAGAAAAAGACACCGTTTTATATATCTAGCCAGAAAAGTTCCTGACTGTGAAAGTATGACTGTCTTGCCCTGAATAGCCAAAATTCCACCTTCCGCAACAAAATAGTACTATATCTACATATATTTCAATCAGGTCAATTCTCTGAGGCCATCAGTTCACATTAGGTGCTTCAGCCCTGCCTCTGCACTCTTAATATTAAGATTTTTTTGGTGAATGAAGCATGCTGTATGATCCAGCCCCTAAGAACAGCCTTATGTGCCTCCCAAGCGATGCCCACAGAGGATACTGAGGGCCAGTTGGTCTCCACATAAGCATTGATTTCAGACTTTAACATATGTTGTAATTCAGGATTTTGCAAAAGGGATACATTAAAGCGGTTTTTGTATTATATAATTTCCTTTTCTCCATATGTTGCAACAGATCCAAAATGTTTCCAATTGAGCAATCAACAACAGCTGAACTGCGGGAGGTGTGTGTGTGTGTGTGTGTGTGTGTGTGTGTGTGTGTGTGTGTGTGTGTGTGTGTGTGTGTGTGTGTGTTATGGACTGATGAAAAAATGTATGGTCCCTCCCAGATGGGTTCAGAAGTCTCAAAATATTTGTAAGACCAAGATTTTAACACATCCCGTGAAGCATCAATGTTGCTCTAGGAGGCTTACACACTTTTAATTCACTAGCTCTTTACAAACAGAAGGTTATGTCAGAGTACAAGGAGAAAGGGGTTTAATCTAGCAGTGTGGTATTCATGTAGTTATAGGTGGTGTGATCTTACTCTGTTGGTATTCTGATTGATTACCATTGCTGGTATCACAATTGCATTGATAAATCCATGTATACGTAGGCGGTGTCATCTTACCTTGTAGGTATACTGATTACCATTTGTTGGTATTATTGTGATTTGTATGTATTAACTACGTATTATGATTACCATAGTTGATATAAGTAAGGAAGCAGCTACAGTGAGGAAAATAAGTATTTGAACACCCTTCTATATTGCAAGTTCTCCCACTTAGAAATCATGGAGGGGTCTGAAATTGTCATCGTAGGTGCATGTCCACTGTGAGACATAATCTAAAAAAAAAAAAAATCCAGAAATCACAATGTATGATTTTTTTAACTATTTATTTGTATGATACAGCTGCAAATAAGTATTTGAACACCTGTCTATCAGCTAGAATTCTGACCCTCAAAGACCTGTTAGTCTGCCTTTAAAATGTCCACCTCCATTTATTATCCTAAATTAGATGGACCTGTTTGAGGTCGTTAGCTGCATAAAGACACCTGTCCACCCCATACAATCAGTAAGAATCCAACTACTAACATGGCCAAGACCAAAGAGCTGTCCAAAGACACTAGAGACAAAATTGTACACCTCCACAAGGCTGGAAAGGGCTACGGGGAAATTGCCAAGCAGCTTGGTGAAAAAAGGTCCACTGTTGGAGCAATCATTAGAAAATGGAAGAAGCTAAACATGACTGTCAATCTCCCTCGGACTGGGGCTCCATGCAAGATCTCACCTCGTGGGGTCTCAATGATCCTAAGAAAGGTGAGAAATCAGCCCAGAACTACACGGGAGGAGCTGGTCAATGACCTGAAAAGAGCTGGGACCACCGTTTCCAAGGTTACTGTTGGTAATACACTAAGACGTCATGGTATGAAATCATGCATGGCACGGAAGGTTCTCCTGCTTAAACCAGCACATGTCAAGGCCCGTCTTAAGTTTGCCAATGACCATTTGGATGATCCAGAGGAGTCATGGGAGAAAGTCATGTGGTCAGATGAGACCAAAATAGAACTTTTTGGTCATAATTCCACTAACCGTGTTTGAAGGAAGAAGAATGATGAGTACCATCCCAAGAACACCATCCCTACTGTGAAGCATGGGGGTGGTAGCATCATGCTTTGGGGGTGTTTTTCTGCACATGGGACAGGGCGACTGCACTGTATTAAGGAGAGGATGACCGGGGCCATGTATTGCGAGATTTTGGGGAACAACCTCCTTCCCTCAGTTAGAGCATTGAAGATGGGTCGAGGCTGGGTCTTCCAACATGACAGTGACCCGAAGCACACAGCCAGGATAACCAAGGAGTGGCTCTGTAAGAAGCATATCAAGGTTCTGGCGTGGCCTAGCCAGTCTCCAGACCTAAACCCAATAGAGAATCTTTGGAGGGAGCTCAAACTCCGTGTTTCTCAGCGACAGCCCAGAAACCTGACTGATCTAGAGAAGATCTGTGTGGAGGAGTGGGCCAAAATCCCTCCTGCAGTGTGTGCAAACCTGGTGAAAAACTACAGGAAACGTTTGACCTCTGTAATTGCAAACAAAGGCTACTATACCAAATATTAACATTGATTTTCTCAGGTGTTCAAATACTTATTTGCAGCTGTATCATACAAATAAATGGTTAAAAAATCATACATTGTGATTTCTGGATTTTTTTTTTTTAGATTATGTCTCTCGCAGTGGACATGCACCTACGATGACAATTTCAGACCCCTCCATGATTTCTAAGTGGGAGAACTTGCAAAATAGCAGGGTGTTCAAATACTTATTTTCCTCACTGTACATTTGTTTTCTCTTTTTGCTTTTTCTTTTCCTGTTAACTGTAACTAACCGGGGTGAGTTTAAATAAGTTTGACTTCTGCCCACTCCGTTTCGAGCAATAGATGGATTTATGTTTAAGTTTGGTGAATTTAAATTGTCTTTACTGTGTAAAAAATGTTGTCTTATTGCATAGTTTTGTGATATTATCTTGCTATAAATAAAACTATGATCAAGGACCAATATGATTGAGTCCATCAAAAGATGAAAGTATCCTCTCAATATTACATCATGAGGGGTGCCAGCAGCTTGCAATATCCAATCAAGATCTATAAAAAAGCTTCCCCCAGAACCAAACAAACAGAAAAAATAAAAACGTGCGCAAGACAGCACATCCCTCTAAACTCAAACAGTCCATGTACGCCTACGAGGACCCAGTGACAACTTTGCCGTCGGATTGCTGAAGTCCGGTGTTTCTATACAAATGATGTCAGACAGAATTACACAACAAAAGATAATCTATAAAACAAACTCCAGCCAATAGGTGGAATAAACACAAAGAACATGTAGTTTCATCCACATAATGTGTGTTACTCCACAAAACAAACTCCAGCTGCTAGGCAGAACCAGCACCAAAAAAGAAAAAAGGCGCTCAGTTTCCTTGGACAGTCGAATTTCGGCTGCAACATGAGTGCAATGCATGACCTAATAACTCCAATGTCTTGCAAGAACTACTCCACAAAACAAACTCCAGCCAATATGAGGCATAAGCACAAAGCGCATGCAGATTCATAGACAAAAATGTCCCGAAGGACAAAACAAATTCCAGCCGCTAAGCGGAACCAGCACAAAAAGAAACAAAAAAGGCGCTCAGTTTCCTTGAACAGTCAAATGAATGTTCAGTGAGTCTGTCCACTCGGCTGCAACATGAGTACCACAAAATATCTTACTTCATTGACTTTATGAAAGACATTGCTTGCTGTGGGCATGTGAATGTTTTACGGCCATCCTTAACATCTATGTCAATTAGGCTTAGAACATCATTGCAAAAGCAACCTTCCGTTGATGTAAGAGTTTCTTGCATTCCTTGAATCGATCAAGTTTCTCTCGTCGAATTCGCAAAGTCTGGGTATAAGACAATGTTGCGGTTCTTCCAAAAAAGCCTTCCTTTACTCCTCGTCTCGAGTAACACAAGATCTTTATTGGATGATCTCAGTAATTTTGCCAAAATTGATAGGGGCCTGTCTCCCTCAGCAGATCATCGAGCCGGAACCCTGTCAGTTCACTCGATTTCCAGTTTATGGCCTGTTAGGTCAAGCAGATTTGGGAAGTGTCCGTCCAGGAATTTCACCATATCCCGACCCGCTTTGGCCTCAAGAATTCTGATGATTCAGACATTATTCCACCCGGTCCACCATGTCCTCCAACTTCTCCCAGACACGCTCCAAATCCATTTTGGTCACTAGCGGATTAGCAGATAATTCCCTCTCCGATGACTCCAGATAATCTATCCATTTCTTGACATTCCCCACTCTTGTAACCACCTCAGATAATTTCATCTCCATGACAGTGATCAATCAACGTATTACAGCAAGTTCCTCCAAGTCAGCAATGACCTTCGTCAGCATTGCCGACATATTCAACATCTCTCGTCGAATTTCTCTCATTTCTCTGACCAAATCGATTGCCTTGCTTGGGGCCTCTGGGGTGTCAGCTTGAGCACGTTGAGGGTAGTGTCTTTTAATGTCTCCATAGCCCAAGGATTTTGAATTCTTTGGCATATTGTACACCATGAACAGTTATGGAACAGAATGTATCGAATCTCACCGGTTTTATTGTGTCATTAATAGTGTTAAAACTAGCAAAGTGCACAGTGCTCGACTTTCACATGTCCAAACCTCGCATGACATCATGTGACTCCATCTCATTCATCTTAATCATCAATCCCCACATTCCCCAACCCTCTCCTTTTCTCCACCCACTCTTTGTCCTTAGACAGCCCCTTGAAGATCACTTCCTTCAACTGTCCTGTGTGAACCTTATCATCTCACATGGAAGGTGAGTATATATGCCACGGAGACCCCTTAACAGTGGTGATGTCATTTTAAGTCCTCATTCTGTCTGCAGACTGAAGAATAGAGAGAGCAGAGGAAGAGAGAAGGATGCAGAGAGAGCTGCTCTGCAGAGCACCCCGCTGAGTGCCTGTCTTGTCTCCCTACGAAAAAAGGATTGTAACTTTCCATTGATTCTTTCAAAGTGAGTCTTCATTCCTTTGTTTTTACGCAATTGCTACATCTGGCTTTCTATATCTGAAGGGCTTTTTTGTTTAGCATAGACAATAATATCTTGCTGGCGTGATCCACTGTAAACTTTAGCATGTGTGCAACTAGCTGGGCTACAGAAACATCTGCCAGCTGTTTTGTTCAACAGAATAGATTAACATTACTGACTCTAAATGTTCCAAGTTGTTGTTTGGATTGTTTTTGTATGAACTGATAGTATGTATGTGAATAAACATATATCAATGTATCACATATTTAATTTAATGTATTTTATGGTGTATGACATTCATGGGATGAATAAGATTAACAATTTATGCCACCGACAACAGAGGTTCATTAGTGCATTTTCACTGTCAACTTATAAACATTGAAGAATCTGATTACCAAACATATTCCTACCTGTTTTATTAACATTTACAGAAGTGCAAAACTGTTCCTAAATATTCAGAGATGCCTAATATAAGGTGAAAACCTTCGCTAATGACCGGATTTCAAAATATCATCTTTTATGCATTGATTTGTATGCATGATGAGAGGTTTGATTGCTAAGATTTCTGTCCAGATTCAGTGTTTTTGATGAACACACCCTCTTTTTCATGTATTATTTAGAAGTTGAATGTACTGAAGTATACAAATATATAGTTGCTAATTATTATTTTTCATGCTGATATAAATCACATAACCTTGTCATGAAACTTGAGATGTTGCTGGAATGATTACATGGATCAATGACTAGCTTTGGGGAAAATTCCCTTGGAAGTAATTCTACAGTCACTATGTACTTAAAGATGAAATCCACAAAAGTATCCATGTAGATGCCTTGATTAAAGTGATTACTTTCAGTGATTTTATACAAAAAGACAGTACCCAGAGGCTGTAATGATAAGCTGGGAACAATTTTGTCTACCAAGGCAACATTACATCGAGTTAAATAACCTTATGGCTGCAAAATTTATTTTTAATAGATCTTGTTATTCACACTTCAGTGCATGCTAAGGTAATGCATTACTGTCAGCCCATCACAGCTTGAGGGCTTTAAATTATCAAACTACTCTATGATCTGCCCCAAGTTGTTCAGATGGAGTCATAATAGTGAAGATTTATCCAAAATATAATGCTAAAATCACACTGTAATGCAAAAAAAAATTTGATAGAAAATATGACAACTATCCTTGCAAACGCACTACAAAATTAATGTGGGGTTGTTTCAACAAATGTTAGGGATAATGCGTACTAAAGTTATCCTATAAAATATGTGTTATGTGAATTCGCTCAAAGGCTGAAGTTTCATCTTGAAAGCATTTGGCCAAAATTATAGGACTAAAAGAAAGTGTATGAATGCATTTGCAGTACCATCATCTTGCCAGTTTCAGCGACAGATGATTTTTCTTCAATGAAATCGCAAGACCCCATTTAATTAAAATGAGAGTTTTATGGCTTTCAATCCATGTCTGTTAGCTTTGAGGCCATCTATATGCTAATTTACTCAAAGTTTGCCTCAATTCTCTTTCAGCAGATTTACCAAGCCTGGTCTTGTGATAAGTCATAATAAATGTATGAGGTGGCGAAACTGTAAATAGTTCATGTTGGCTCATACAAAAACATATACATGACTTTTACTCCCATATAGAAAAATAAACGAACCAACGAACAATGTTTTTGCAATTTTGCCTAAATGTAACCCCAAACCTTAATGTAACCTTAAAGTTGCAGTATCTAAGATTCAGAATCCCTTGTTATTAATGACGCCTGTGGCCATTAAGTGAACTGCAGCCAGCTACCTTTTGCTCGTGCTCACTGAACATGATTCACCCGCATCATGCTGGCAGATGAGGTAGCATAATTAAAATTACACAGTTATGATTGTTTTACTACAAACTTTGACACTGTATATTATATTTGACTCTCCAGTGCTGAAACAGGGCTAAAACAAAGTGTGGCTATAGGTCTGACTATTTGAGACTGTAGTTTGAAGTAATCACTTTTCTTTTCATGATACATTGACTGCATTTATACGATAGCCGATGTCATTGTTAGCTAGCCAGCTTTATCAATAGCTGTTAGATTAATTTGGTGGATGATGACAGTAGCTGTTTATAAAATAGACTGTACATTATTAATATTGATATTAATAATTCAGTATTGATGTGATTCCAACACAACTGGAATTTAGATATATGGATGCTTTATTGTTTTATAATAATAGAATGTATATATTTTCTGTATAACCACGGTACATTACACTAATGAATGGAGCTTTTTTTTATTATCTTGAACATTGTCTAGCATTCATTTCATGTGTTATTGTAGTTTAGCTAAAATTACACAGATCAATCCTTATGGCACTATATTTCACATGCTTTGCAGTTATGTAAGCTTACCTGACCAATAAGAAGAACGGCAATTCAGGGTCGGTTCTGATCCCCAAAACCAAACGAAGGTCCCTCCAGGAATCAAATGCCCTGCCAATGTTCACTATAGTTTTCACTCGACCAAGATCACGTTCCCGCTTAGCCAGAAGGGATTCAGTAGATAAATGTGTGTTTTTTTTTTTTTTTTTTTTTGGCTAACTCTGAGTTTGTGTAGGAGTTGGTGTTGTGCTGGGAGCCGGACGTTTGCTGGATTCCATCGCTAAGGTAACATTACCTAGTTTTGCAGTATGTTGAATAGCGGTAGAGAAGCGATTACTGTCTGAGTCAAGGCTCTTGGGAGCGCATATAAATCGTCACATCCTTTGAATTTTCCCGGCAAAACCGACCCGCTCCCATCACATGAAAATCAGTCTACAGGCTTTAATAGGCAACCTAGGAAGTCCAGGAAGGGCAAATTTTTTAAGTTGCATTACAAGCCGTTCACACATTGACAAAAAATGTGAATATTACAGGAACATTGTTACATATTGCACATTTAACCATATAGTCTAACCCCTTACCCAAACCCTAAACCTAACCATGATTTGTATAGGAAAATAAAGTTAATGTGTAACGGAAGTAATCATCAGAGTTTGTGAAGTATTGCAGGTTATTGACATTGTATTGCATTAATAAATAAATATGGAATGAGAAAACAAATTTATTCACAGATGTTTCCTCCCTAAAACAGTGTGTTGGACAGGAGGCTAGCTAAAATGTGATGCCTGACACCTGAGCATGACTGCTGTGTGCATTTTCATTCCCCTTTTTCATTTGTAAATAGGAACCCTTAATAAACATGCAAAACAAAAATGTTTAAGACCAAATAGTTTTTCTCAATGTATGTCCACATATGTGGACATTGGGACTGAGTTGTGGAATTTTATATAATACCAAGTTATAAAATGTCAGATTTTTTTTTTTTTTATATCAAATAGTTTATTTAGTTTCCCAGTGTGTTGTTTATTTATGTTTTTAAGACGTTCAAGACATAACATCAGGAATGTGCAAAAATAATTCTGATTAAAAGTAATGGCCAGCATCATCGAATCTCTGAGAAATTCTTAATCTGTGTACTGATTTCTATTGTCACATGTCTGCCAAACATGTTGAGTGGTCCAAACATCGTCTGCAGCCTGAAACTGAACTTTTGATCAGATGTTAGAAGTGAATTCACTCGGTTGCATAGGAAAGCTATAGGATGCTCCCTTGCTCCCTAATTAGTGAATGACAACCTTCAGTGTGCTGTCTGTCTGCGCTGGTCTCAGAACAGTTTGAAATGCAACTTATTTTCAACCTAACTCTGTATACAGCCTCTGAAAGCAACATTTTGCAGCTTTTGGTTGCATCCATTGATTCTTGATGTAATATTGCACAGTGAATATAGGATATTTCAAGGAAAATGAGCCAAAGTCACATACATGGTCATTGTTTTTAATAGCGTGTCGTATCGGCGTAAATTTGTTTAATTTTTAAAATGTCATATCGGATGAAACTAGACACTCCTCTTTTGACTGAAACAGGTTTTAATGTAAAAACGTACTAACGACGTTTCTTACCAGATGTAGTTTTGTTGCCGTTTCTCCCAAAGACGATAGACTCGTTTGAGATGAGCAAGTTCTGTGCAGAACCGATCACCAGTAATCACTTGTCTTGTTCATCATATTTATTTTCATTTAAAAGCAACAGAATTTAATTTGCATCCACTTTATTAACAACAAAGCACATGAACGTGAATCCCGTGATATCTGCCTTTGATCTCATAGCATTATGAGAAGTGAGAAATGTCTGGCTTGACAGCACTTACTTCAATCCTCCCCTGACTGCAGTCTACTTTCATCTACTTTCAAGGTGAGGCCTTTGGCATCTCAAACAAGCCTAAACTTAGCTGAGATCAGCAGCGTGTTTTGTCACATGACAAAAGTTTAACCCTTTAATGACAGCATAGAGCCCCCTGAACTGAGATCATTCTGTTTCAATGAAATTGAATAATGTATAGCCTATAACAAAGGCAAAACAATGTCCATGCATGAGGACGCGGGGGCTCAGGAGGACATTGTGTCAATTTGAAAATCTGTTGTTGATTGGTTAGTTTTTATTGAGTTGTGTAGTGACCTTGTAACCCATGAGCTTTCAGTGATTCAGTGGCTTCAATCTTGCATGGATCCGTTTGTTGTCTGCAACTCACATGCTATACTTTGACTCTTAATCCCACTTTCTTTTCTTAATGCATCAATCTTCCTTTCCCCATTTTTTTCACTCTTGATTTTAATCTTCTAATCCACCTAATTGTCTGCAGCTCCAGGCGAGGGATTGAACAAAACATTCCAAGACAAAAAGATGTGCTTTCTCAAGCTCTCATCTTTTTCCTTATAGCTCTTCCCCACAGACAAAGTTTGCCATTATATGTTGTGTTCTAATGAAAAAAGAAAATCTAAGTGATTAATGAGTATGACATTGCTAAACTTCTGCTAATCAGTGAATGTTCATATGCGACAGCTGGTGCCTGAATGAATAAAAAGCTGCTGTTTATAATCATATGTCTACAGAGGCATGTCTTTATTGTATACCAGTTAATAGTTGTCAATGAGTCAGGTATGATCTGAGAAGGGGAACTGTAGGTTTCTGGTGTGTCATGTTTGTCCCTTGTCATTCCCTTGGTGGATTAGGTGGAGATTTAGAGAGAGCCTGGGTGAAGATTTTTTTTTTTTATTCAAAACAGAAACCAAGCATCCTACCACATTATCAATATAAACAGCAATGGGTTGTGTTATTTGCACACAGTTGATTGACAAGTGGAGTGTGTATGTGTCACAAAGAGGCCAGTCCAATTTACGGGAGGTCTCTCAGCAGGAATACCCCAGATTGTCAGGCCTCCTCTATACATCCTCTTTCTCTGATGCTGAGGATTGCTGCGATGACATCACAACAAGCACAAGCTCCTCCTCCTCAGGCTATATTGGAATAGACTGTTGACGTTTGGTTTTAAACTGTTGCAGGTTACAGACACCTTGTGCCAAATATTGCTATTGTTCTCTTTGGTTCTTGATTGTGTAAAGGAAATATTTATGTTTCTGTACAATATGGCCAACAAACCCCACATTGTCAGGGAATAAAAACAGATTATAATATAGCTGTGGAAACTGGACCTTAATCATTTAACTATAGAATTATGAAGAAAATTGTAAATTTAGTATTATTCTGAACATAAGAACATCAGTTGGAATTAAGTATTCTGGTATTACTATATTAAAACTGTAAATACATAATTCATCAATGAGTTTCCCTATTGCATCCTGTAAGAATTATAGTAATGCTTTGGCCATTATACTCTAGTCTTATAAACTAAATTCACATGAGTTTAATAGTAATTAATTCACATGTTAATCCATTGATGTAGCTAATGAACAACTGGAGCACATCAAGACGTGTGCGTTGATGCATGAAATTAATTTCAGCACTGAATTTAATTCATTTCAGATTGGATTAATCAGTTTGCCGTTTTAATATTGTTACACCCTGTTTGCCAAAGAGAGCTTATGTATCAAACGCTGCTTGACTCAAGTGATTTTTAGGTTCCTTTGAGACCATATTGATCACTCACATATTGACCATTCACTTATCATTCACATATATATGAAATAGGACTGGTCACTGTTATACAGCACATCTCTATCCACTTATAAAATTACTGTAAACCATGCAAATAAATGCATAATATGAAAATCACTGTAAATCACTGATTTGTTGCACCGTATGCAGAGATGTAAATCAGCAGATGCTAAAAGGGAATGTTTTATAAAGTTGTAGCATTACAGCATATAATGATACAGCATTGACTTGAAATGCTTTCTACAGTAAAGCACTCGCAGAATGGAAGGGAGAATGGTGATTTGTATTTTTCTTCCTTTTATTTTCTGAATATGTATCCTTATACATAGGCCTACTGTATGTTTGATTATAACCAAATTTGAATAAAGAGAACACATTGATTTCATTAACCTATTTGTTTAATTTAAGTTATACAAGTAGAATTACCTCTCCTATCTATATTATTTATTTCATTTCTACAAACAGAATTACCTCTCCTATCTATTTTATTTTGTACACTTTACCTGTCCCGCCTCAAACATAACATCACATTCTTCAAATTACATGCCTGAGGGGCAAAGGCTGTAACAACTTGATGAAAGCAAGTTGGTTTTAGCCTACTCTATTTTACGAACTTGAAAAATCAAGTTTCACCGTATAGTCATATATTTCATCACATGGGGAGGGAAAAAGGAAGTCTTAACGCCAGTTTCTTGCCAGGTACTGGGAATAGGGTGGGCCAAGAGGTTTAGCGTATAAAACTGAACCTTTACACGTCTCCGTCACTCTGCATGCACACAGACTGCGTTAGAGTAAGACAAGATGCTTGGAAACGATGTATTGATGTGCTTCACCTTCTACAGCACACTGTTAATTTTGAAGATGTACATCATTGCCATCATCACGGGGCAAGTGAGACTTCGAGAAAAAGTAAGCTATGAGACTTTTATTTTTTGTTTGTTTTTTCTTCAAATCTTCAGACCTCAACTAGAATGCTAGCGGCGCGCGCTCCCATTAAAATCATCGCCGGACAACCTCGAATTGTTATAATGGGAGATTCGAGGTTGACGCGTCGCGCGAAGTTTTATGTTTCTATATAGTGTTGTTTCTATTTAGATATATATATATATATATATATATATATATATATATATATATATATATATATATATATATATATATATATATACAAAATCACATTAGTATATACTTAGGGGTCGTTCACGCTGAACGCATGCTTGCTGCGCTTAAAGAAAAAGCTAGATGCAGGTGTCTCGAGACGCGTCTTTGACGTCCGTCTAGCGCGTGTTTATAGAGGAAAAACATTGAAAAACAGCGCGGACGCAATAACGCGTTCGGTGTGAACGGCGCCTTACGTAATTCCAGTGCTACAAATCTATATCACTTAATGTAGTTAGGCTAGTTACTTTACTAAATGTGTGTTTTAATAACAATTACTTTATATTTAGGTTTATGCTCAGTTAAACACATCTGTAACATGTAATGTGTTTTTATAGGCGTTCGCGAATCCCGAGGACGCCGTAAGACACGGAGGTGTGCAGTTTTGCCGCATCGATCCATACGTGGAACGCTGTATGAGGTAATTACATGAACACAAAACTAAACATGCATTGACATTTTTATCTAATCATGTGTATTAATGCCATGGATGGATTATGGACCGGGGCAATGGGGCAAGTGCCCAGGGGCCCTTGACTACAAGGGACCCTGAGCTTTAAGTTTGCGCGATCCAGTTTAATGATACCCTGCTTGAAAACCACGAAACACTCACTCCCCAAGACAACCCCCACCCCATAATCCGTCCCTGATTAAAGCTATTAATTAGAGCGGATTGGTACAGTATGGCTGCCTAAAGTGACAATAAATGTGGAACAAAATATCAAATGTATATATATATATATATTACATGTTACACATATTGCATGATAAGCATGCATGCTATAATTAAGTACTGTAGTAGTCAAATAGCAACAATAATGTGTATAATTCAAGCAGCTTCACAAAATAATTAAACAAGAAGTGCATATTGTTTTCCATTCATCTTAAAAAATGCAGTTTTCTTTTATTCTGCTCACATGGGTAACATTTTTCGACTGTGGTATTTGGTTAAAATGTGTGTTTCTTGTCTGTAAAAACATTGTGTGCCCCTTCGGTCTATTTCACTTCAGTCATTATCCCCTTTGGCCCCATTTAATGAGACAAATATGCAGGATGTCTGGCAGATGTGAGCTTCCTTTTAGTTACAGGCACTTTATATTATTATAGCACTCAATTGTTCTCTAGCTCTTCAGATAACTCTGTGTGACAATGCTCACATAATCATGTTTAATCTATGATTGCATGGATGAAATATAGTAAATCATTTTGTTGTAAATTGGTTAGTTTGGTAGACAGCTTTTAGTCTGGTACAACTCCATAGCAAACAAGGTGCATGCAATGAAAAAATAAAAACTAATAAATAAAAAATGTAGTAAAGAAGGTCAGTCCAGCAAAATTATCCCATCAACACATGTCAAACAACCTAGCTGTTTTCCTATGTTTTGCCCATTTGTATTATTGTTGTTAGTGGCTATAAATGTAACCTTTTGACCTTGTGCTCAGTTAGCTTGCAAAAGTTTGATAGACTTTTGTGTTTCCACAATAGTTTCTTTTCAGAACCTGTGTGTGTTTGTGTGTGTGTGTGTGTGTGTGTGTGTGTGTGTTTGTGTTATTTTATGTAAGTGGTGCATGCAAGGCATTTACTGATGTGAATTTTCTGGTAGCTGACAGATTTGACTGCAGGTTACCAGGAGCAAGTCCTGACAAGACCATTATTTTACCTCTAATTACAATGCATTTATAAGGGTATTTTAATACTTGCCCTGCAGCAAATAACTTGAAGTGCAAAAAAATAGGAAGATGTTGATAAAATAGAACAAAAGGTTTGCAGGAAGTATGTTTCTGTTTGCATTATCAACTCTATATTCTTGTTGATGTGTCAACTCAACACTAACAAAAACGTTTTCAACAACGAAATGGCATAGAAAGATATAAACTTTATATACAGAACAAGATTAACATAATAAACATTAGAGGATTTAATAAACTAGTTACAACAGCCATGTGATAAAAATGTGTTCATAATTTATTATTAGTAATCACTGATACTTAAGGTGAGGGACACATGAGGGACACAAATATTTTAGATCATAGTTTTTATTTTTAAATACTACATTAATTTGAAATGAATAATATTTGTAGACAAAGATCTCAGATAATGAACCATGTAAGGGAACGGGTTTTATAAAATTTGAATTTTCTGAAAATTGACATTCATTCACTTCATAACTTAATTTGTCTACTCCGTCAGACACACTAAAAAGCACGCTGTTTTAATGTGATCCATCAACAAGAGTGTAAAGACTTCAACGATCAATTAATGGTGTTCAGAAAAGGAGTTATGTGATAAAATACATTCTTTACATTTTTGTTATTTTTTTTCTAATTCCTAAATTTCTTAATTCTCTTCTCTCATTTTTATTATTAAGCATGTATAACCAATGTTCTTAGGCAAATGAGACATCACTTCATGCTTTACTAATCAGTCTTTTAAACCTTGTCATTCTTAGCGCTTTTCAGCATAATGTTTAAAGGGTTCATAACACAAATAATCAAATTTTTCTTGATTTTTTGACATAGATGAGGTCATTGTACTATAAAAGCATGCTGCAAGTTTCAGAATTCAAAACTTCCTCCTTGCTGCAAAAAGAGCATTTGTTGAAACCAAGCTGCCAAAACGACTCGTTCTCTACTTCCTCCACATTGTGATGTCACACAGTGGTAAACATTTGCATCTGACCACCTCCACAACAACACATCAATGCGCCTACTTTACCTTATCACTAGAAATACCCTGATACCTTAAAAAATAAAAAAAATATAATATTTAAATTAATTAATTAAAACTTTAATTAACTGAAAATATAACAATTAATTTCCAACATAATATTGTATTATTTTTTATCAAATAAAGAGCTTTTATTCAGAACCTCACTGCACAATCTTACAGCACAATCTTAAATAATTTGTATTTTTGTCAAATTCTGTGCTTCGTAACAGAGCATCAGATGTAAGATTTTGCTTAAATATAATACTGTTATTACTATTGATTTATCATAATTATAATAATAATAATTATTATTAGTAGTAGTAGTAGTAGTAATATAACAGTGAATATTCAATATCCAATATTTATTTTGGCAGAGGTTTTATTTTGAAGTGTTTCTGTGTTGTTATGACCACAGAGCTCTCACATAAGATGGCAACTTCCCACTCCAGAAAAGCCAGTTGTATGTGACTCAAAGTGATTATTAAACCACAAAAGACTGGTATTTAAATATATATATATATATGTCATCTGCTACATAGAGTACTTGATGATTACGACAATGTTATCCCTGTATGAGACAAAGCTTTAAAAGGTATGTGGAACTGGCGTCAGCACAACACCTGCTCCACACATTCACAAGTGCTCACATTTGCAGCGTGCCACTCATGCAGACTATATATTAATATCATTAAATCATAGCTTTTGCAGTAAAATAATCAAACTAGGACATAACATGATTTTAATTTGTGTGCTGAATGTTTACATAATGACATTTGTACATCAGATAGTATTGTTTTTTTGGTATCAGTGCATTTTTAAAAGTACGAGTATGAGTGCTGTATTGGACACGATTCCGATACCTGTATCAGTATTGGGACATCCCTACTTATCACTACCATAGCCCATCCAGTAACAGTATGTAGTGAGATGGCAAGTATAGAAAGCAGGTCATTAAAGAGCAGAAAGACAATAATAACAGTGGGCGTTTACTGTCAATTCTTAAAGGAGAAGCAGCACCAAAATCGAGTGTTTCTGACAGAGGGTCAGAATGAGGGTGGAAAATGATCAAGTTTTAAAAATGTATGAATATATACTTTGTGTAAAGTGAAACTTAAGGATTATATTAAAATAATAAAAAAGACATGTCATAACCAATTTAATGTCCTACTGTCCTGTTGGATAATGGCATTGTGACTGTCGGAAATGGACCGTTCCAAAATGTTTCCCTATTATGTGTAGATAACTATAGTTCTGTGATGCTTCACTACACGTATTGGTTAGTGTTACTGCCACTGTCTCTACCTTAATTAGTTGGATTTAATTTCTCTCTTCCACGATTCCAAAGTCAGCAACTGACGCAGCATCGAAGTGACCAACTTGAAAGGGAAAGTTATAGTTAAGACTGTGACCCTGGTTCCCTTGAAAACGAGGGAACGAGTTGCTGCATTCTCATGCCACGCCACTGATTTGTCACTGTTAAAGGGTTAGTTCACCTCAATATGAAAATTCTCTCATGATTTATTTACCTTTAAGGCACCCCAGAATTGAATGTCTTTCCTCCTTCAGCAAAATTTAAATGAAGATTTTTTTATAAGCACATTTCAGCTCTTTTTGTCAATACAATGCAAGTAAACAGGTGCCATTGGGCTGCTGGCTATTTGACAGTCAAAAAGGCATATTTAGGCAGCATAAAAGTAATCCACACAACTCCAGTCGATCAATAAATGTCTTCTGAAGCAAACCGAATTTTTAATTTAAATATAGTTTCTTTTCTCAGTTGAGGTTGCCTCTATAACATAAACTACATTGTCAGAATGTATCCCACCATTCTTAACCTAAATGTTTACTATGAAAAGATGTTGATGTTGAAGATTTGACCACAGAGACTTAACTTAACTTGTTTGTTTAAAATATAATAAAATATTGTGTACTACTGTTGCATTCGCCAAGTGGGGAAATGTGTTCTCAGAATTATAGCTGACTATGACATTGCCTGATGTATTCAGAATTATAAAAAATCTTTAATTTGATATGTATACACAGTATATTAATTAGTTGCATGTTTAAGCACTTTGTTTGGCAGTTTGATTTAAGAGCAGGAACTAAAGCCGGAACAATTTACAAAGAATGTTGTGGGAAATGTTAAATGACAGCCAAACAAGTGAGAGGGTGAAAGTTATTTCCACTATGGAAATTGTTATTATGGCTTATATGGAAAGCCCTTGATTTTTTCAAAGAGAAGCTGTGTAATGCAGGATTTCCAAGCATGATGAACAAGCTGCTACATCACTGCTGTGCTGGGATAATAACAGGAAATGTGAGATGACCATTAATGTGCTAAGAATATCAACATGTTATTTTTGAAAGGGGGTACGGGAAGTAGGCTACTACTACTTTTTATTAATATGATCTATTCAAAAACAGCCAATTCTGTGATGCACTGTGTGTTCCATGAGTGATTCAGTGTGAACTTTAGTTTACTGTGTAAGTTTGTGATATGTTGGCAACGTTCACTGTCCAGGCATGCTGCCATTAATCCAAGCCAGACAGTTTACAGCTCAAGTCCTGATTAAAGCCAGATGTTTTGTGTACATTACACAACTCCCTGCGTCTTTTGAAAAGTAGTTTTTCATATGTATTTCTGCTGTTCTAGTAAATGTATAATACTTGAAAAAGCTATAAAATCAGATAAAAAAAAATTTCTGGGAATAATATTTAAGGGAGTGTTCACCCTAAAAACGAAAATTCTGTCATTGTTTACTTATCCTCATGTTGTTCCAAAACCTGTAGGACTTTCTTCTGCGGAACAGAAAACGACATGTTATGCCGAATGAAAGCCTCATTCTCCATTTTTATTTATGGAAAAAAATGCAATAAAAACAAATATTAACTGAGACTAAAATACTGTACTGCCTAACATCTTTTCTGTGTTCCACAGAAGAAATAATGTTTAATTTCGGGAGAACCATACCTTTAACTAGAGATAACTGAAGGAGACGCTGACTCAGAGAAGAAGGTGGTAATGGTAAGGGATGTGGTTTAAACTTGCAATGGGAAAATGATTGGATTGTAAACAAGCATGGTCATGCATTGCGGCCAGATTACATAGTTTATTTCTTATCTATATTTTCCCAAATGCTCTTAAAAGTATGGCAGGGAAAGAAATTGTTTATTTGTGATACATTCCCCAATTTATGTCATTATTCATTAGTGTTCAAAACCTGGTAGTTCCCAATTAGCATTTTTTAGTGATTCAACTTCCATCTCCTTAAAATAATTTGTCTGCCAATCATGATACTGGACAGAACCCAATTTGTTATATGTTTAGCCCTCAAATTTATGACCACCCCATCACCCAAAATACAGAGGCTGGTGCAAAGTAAAATTTGAGTACCCAAAACATACAACTCTGAACCTTCAACCAAAATTCTTGAATCTTAACACACCCCCTAAAAATATGGTTTGCCATATTATATTATAAGATTGCCCAGCCTTCTATTCGACATCTCCTCAAATGCCGCTACCCTGCCCATCTCAGTGCACCACTCTCGAAATGAGGGCGCTCCAGCCGACTTCCATCCCCTGAGAATAACCTGTCTGCCGATCATAACACTGGCCAAGACCCAATTCTTTATGTATTTATCCCCTATATTAATGACCGCCCCATCGCCTAAAATACAGAGTCTAGGGCAACATGAAATTTGAGTGCCCAATACGTCACACTTTCAACTCTGAACCCTCAACCAAAATTCTTGGATCTTAACACACCACCAAAAAACATGGGTTGTGTCTCCATCTTCTGATTGGCATCGCCAGCAGGTGGGTGTGTCTTTAATACCAAGCCTATACAATCTAGAGGGGGTCCAATAGAATCGATGTAAAATCTTAAATCGCATAAGGTGCCCCTTTGCATCTCCAGATGCAGACTTGACATTTTTTGGAATCATAGCCCACACTCCCTCCTCCAATAGCAAGTAAAAATCTTTCTCCCATAATCTATTGAGTGAAGTTGAAGCTCCATTCCCCAAACTCTGAATTAGCAGGGAGTAACACACTGATGCCTGATGACCTTTTCCAAAAGCAGTAATCACCTCTCCCAGAGTATCTGTTGTTTTAGGGGGAGGGGGGGGGGGGAGGGGGGGGGGGGTTGGGGGGTGCTACTCATGAAAAAAAAAAAAATAAAAAAAAATATGGAACAGGTGGCACAGCTGTAAATACCTATAGAACAGAGATCTGGGAATCCCAAAATGCTGAACCAAATGTTCAAAGGATCACAACATTCCACTCTCATACAGGCCACGAGTGTAGTAACCCACCTCACAAACCACTCTGACCAGCAGAAAGTGGATTTATTAAAACATAATTTAGGGTTCAGCCATATGCTTGACGCAATATTGAAATAAATGTCAGAATTAAAATTATTAAGGCATCAAAATTAAACTAAATCAGACAAATTTGCTGGTAAAAAATGCCCAAATACTTAATGCCGTGTTTGGGCCACTGAAAGGTGCCCGGATGGAAAGCAGTTACTGGGCAGTATGCTGTCAGAGACAAAGCTCCGGATTTAGACCAATTGAATCTGTATACTGAGAACTTTGAAAAAGAATGAATAATTCTGTGGAGGCAAGGCATAGATCTAATGGGGTCAGAGACGAATAATAAAATATAATCTGCATAAAGCAAAAGCATATGCGCCACACCTCCCACCAAAACAAAATTGTATTATATCTGTATTTCAATCAGGTCAATCAGATGACTTCGGCACTTCAACTCTGCCTTGGCACTTTTAATATTCCCTTCCAACTCCACGAGTTCTCATGCTTTGGATTTTTTGGTGAATGATGCATAATGTATGATCCGACCCAAAGAACCACCTTAAGTGCCTCCCAAACGATGCCCACAGAGGATACAGAGGTCCAGTTGGACTCCAACAGACATTGATTTCAGCCTTCAGCATTTTTTGCAATTCAGGATTTTGCAAAAGGGATACATTAAAGCGCCAACTATATGATTTATTTTTCTCCATATGTGGCAAGACCTCTAAACTCACCAGGGTGTGTTCTGAGTCTAAAATGTTTCCAATTGAGCAATCAACAAAAGTTGAAATGAGGGACTTAGATATATAATTTTTTTTATAAATACATCTTATGGACTGATGAAAAAACCAGATGGGTTCAAAAGTCTCCAAATATCTGTAAGACCAAGATTTTTACTCATCCTGTGAAGGCTCAATTTTGCTCTAGGGGGCTTTCACACTTTTGCTTCACATGATAAAGGACTGAATCCATCAAAAGATTAAAGTCTCCTCCCAATATTATATCAGGAGCGGTGCCAGCAGCTTGCGACATCCCTTCAAGATCTATAAAAAGCCCTGATCATCAGCGTGTAAAACAGTTACACTCACGGGTAAGGAAGAGGCGAGAAACCGGCTTAACATATAAATTATAGTTTTAATGGAGAACTCAAAGTACAAACACATAAGACAACGGACATGTCTGTGAACGATCTCTCTCTGCCACACCGCCGTCCACGAGTGGTCTTTATCCCTCTTGACGGCTTGATCAGCCTTGTCCCGCCCTCCACCGTGCCACACAGCGTTAGGAATATAAATATTAGCCAACCTTTGCCCCTGAATTTCTGCTAAAACAATAATGATTCTACATAATTTATCATTAATCTGTTTGAGATATTTGAATTGTAGATTTTTACTTATCAATGTAATGACTCCTCTGCTCTAAACTGCCAGCACTAAAGAAAACATGTCCACCCCATATTTCCCAAAATGTTCAGCTTCCTGCAGGGAAAGATGTGTTTCTTGAAGAAACATTATATAATATTTCTTACATTTAAGAAAATAAATAACCTTCTTTTTATGGGGTGCCCCAACCCATTCACATTCCACATGGAGAGAGGCAATCCACTCATACTAATATTTGACATTTTGGCATAAAATAGATTGTGTCAAAAACAAAATTATAAAGACCACATTCCAACATTAGAGAAAAAAACAAACCCTGAACTTCCTCAAAACAAAAATAACAGAAAAAAGAAAAACATGCGCATTAACCCCACACATGACAGCACCAACCACATCCATCCCTCTAAACTCAAACAGTCCATGTATGCCTATGAGAGCTCCTGTGACAACTTTGCCGTCGGATTGCTCGAGTCCGGTGTTTCTTTACAAATTTTGTGTGACAGAATTACACAACAGAAAATAATCTATAAAGCAAACTCCAGCCAATATGATGCATAAGTACAAAGAATGTGTAGATTCATCCACATTATCATCTCTACGGTGTGTTCCTCCACAAAACAAACTTCAGCCGCTAGCGGAACCAGCACAAAAAAAAGCAGTTCAGTTTCCTCGGACAGTCAAACAAATTTTCAGTGAGCCGGCTGTTCTGCCGTTACATGAGTGCCACAAATGCCCTAATTACTGTAATGATTTGCAAGAAACATTCCACAAAACAAACTACATACAGTAGGAGGCACAAGCACAAAGAATGTGCAGCTTCATCCACAAACTGTCTGAAAGAATGTTACTCCATAAAACAAACTCCAGCCGCTTTGCGGAATCAACACAAAAAGAAACAAAAAGGCTCATGTGGCACGGTGGAGGGCGGGACCGGCGCGTGATTACGCACGCCCGGTCCCGTATTAGGCTAATTAAGCCGTCAAGAGGGATAAAGGCCACTCGCAGACGGCGATCGAGAGAGAGAGCTCAATTACGGACATGTCCGTCCTCTTATGTGTTTGTCTTTTGAGTTTTACATTAAACCTTTAGTTTATATGTCAAGCCGGTTTCTTGCCTCTTCCTTGCCCGTGCCCTTGATCTGTTTTACAGTGGTACCGAAACCCGGGAAGGAAGAGGGATGCGCCGTAGCGGAGTTCTCGCCACTGCTCAGTGGAGCAGCCGCGTCCAACTGCCGGGGGACGGAGGAGCCCAGCCACCTGGACGCGGAGGAACGGCCGCCGACCGCGAGGGGAGGAGGGGCTCCTGGCCGACCGCCTGGAGTGGTTAGGGCCGCTGCCAGGGGCGGGGGAGTCCCCTACTAGCCGCTGGAACGCGGCGGGGTTGGAGACTGCTGACCGCGTGCGGGGAGAGGCTTGCCGCCGACCGCCTGGAGCGGGAGAACCACTGCCAGGGGCGGGGGGAGGCCCCTTCGACACCCCGGGAATGCGGCGGGGCGTTCCGTCCGCCAGGGGCTGAGGACTGCCTCCGATCTGCCCGGAGAGGCGCGGCTGTCGTCCTGTAGAGGGTGGAGAAGTGGCTGAGGAACGAGCTACGGCGTATCAGAGAACCGGCGAGTATGTTTTTTTTTTTTCCTTTAATCTCTCTCTCCTCTCTCTCTCGCTACCGCTCTGCGTTGGCCTTTTCCCTCTTTTTTAAATTCTGGTGTTCGTGGGAGGGGAGGTACCGCCCAGTGCAGGAACCTCCCCCCCCCCCATTTTTAATTGTTGTTGTTTCCCTCCCCTTGCCCCTCCCTCTTAAATTATGGTGTTTGTGGGAGGGGTTGTACTGCCCAGTGCAGGAACCCTCCCCCCCATTTTTTAATTGTTGTTTTTTGTTTCCCTCCCCTTGCCCCCTCCCTCGTCCAGGTTGATGGGGATGACCTGCCGGCAGACCGCGCGGGAGGCCCCCCCCCCCCCCAGGGGATGTACGTCAGGCCGGGGGTCCCCAGCCTGAAAGAACGGGGGGAGGAATGTTGCACGGTGGAGGGCGGGACCGACTCGTGATTACGCACGCCCGGTCCCGTATTAGGCTAATTAAGCCGTCAAGAGGGATAATGGCCACTCGCGGACGGCGATCGAGAGAGAGAGCTCAATTACGGACATGTCCGTCCTCTTATGTGTTTGTCTTTTGAGTTTTACATTAAACCTTTAGTTTATATGTCAAGCCGGTTTCTCGCCTCTTCCTTGCCCGTGCCCTTGATCTGTTTTACAGCTCAGTTTCCTCGGACTATCAAGTGAATGTTCAGTGAGTCAGGTCCACTCAGCTGCATCACGTGTTACCCACCTCAGGCAAGGGTGGCTTGAATGGATAATTTAAAGTTGTATAGAGAACTGTAGAAAGAGAGAGAAATGCCATGAAACAATAAGTGGGTGCAAGCTCTGGCAGCGTTTAATTGAATCTGGCCAGATCATGCAGCACCTGTTATACTCTAGCGCAAAGCACTCTCTACAGGAGGCCATAATAATTTAATTTCAAACCTCTTAATTCAACCCATACCTCCCTTAATACATCATAAATGTTTTAATTGAACAACTGAACTTTATTACTTTGAAACAGTAATAAACAATACAAAAATGATATTGGTATTTTCTTCTTTTGATATAATTTCCAGCTCACTACACACGCAATGACTTAGTCCATTGACTTTTTGAAGGACATTGCTTCCTGCAGACATGTAAATGTTTTACGGCCATCCTTATCCGCGAGGGGAGGAGGGGCTCCTGGCCGACCGCCTGGAGCGGTTAGGGCCGCTGCCAGGGGCGGGGGAGTCCCCTACTAGCCGCTGGAACGCGGCGGGGTTGGAGACTGCCGACCGTGTGCGGGGAGGGGTTCGCCGCCGACCGCCTGGAGCGGGAGAACCGCTGCCAGGGGCGGGGGGAGGCCCCTTCGACACCCCGGGAACGCGGCGGGGCGTTCCATCCGCCAGGGGCTGAGGACTGCCTCCGATCTGCCCGGAGAGGCGCGGCTGTTGTCCTGAAGAGGGTGGAGAAGTGGCTGAGGAACGAGCTACGGCGTATCAGAGAACCAGTGAGTAAGTTTTTTTTTTTTCTCCTTTAAATCTCTCTCTCCTCTTTCTCTCGATACCGCTCCGCGTTGGCCTTTTCCCTCTTTTTTAAATTATGGTGTTCGTGGGAGGGGAGGTACCGCCCAGTGCAGGAACCTCCCCCCCCCCCCTATTTTTAATTGTTGTTTCCCTCCCCTTGCCCCTCCCTCGTCCAGGTTGATGGGGATGACCCACCCATCCCCCAGGGGATGTACGTCAGGCCGGGGGTCCCCAGGCTGAGAGAACGGGGGAGGAGTGTGGCACGGTGGAGGGCGGGACCGGCGCGTGATTACGCACGCCCGGTCCCGTATCAGGCTAATTGAGCCGTCAAGAGGGATAAAGGCCACTCGCAGATGGCGATCGAGAGAGAGAGAGCTTAATCAGCAGACATGTCTGTTGTCCTATGTGTTTGTTTTAAGTTCTTCATTAAAATATTATTTATGTTGACAAGCCGGTTTCTCGCCTCTTCCTTGCCCATGAAAATGATCTTCTTTACATCTTCATAGAACAGTTGTGGAACAGGGTGTATCGAATCTTACCAGTTTATGAAACAAAATGTATTAAAAACTAGCAAAGTGCACAGAGCTCGCTGTTCACACATCTGACCCTTGCATGGCGTCACGCGACTTCCAAAACCTAGTAGTAGTGAGACTGTTCTCCTTCCTCTACACACCATTAAATGCTGTTTATATGCAATCTTTTTCTAAATGAAGAACACCTTTATCTGCAGCCTTTAAGGTGCACAAAGTGATTATCTCCTCATTTTAATACGTTTTACCCCTAAAATAAATTAATAATATTTTGAAAAATATGTTTAAAATCATGTACTCACATGAGACGAAGACTCCATTTATATCAGTGGCATAATCAATAGCTGTTTTATTTTACATGGAGCATGTTGCCTCATGAGGGATCACATGCCCAGCTGAATGCTTCTCATTTTAGCTCTGTTACCCTCCATGTTATCAGACACATTCTCTCACAGAATAAATTATTTATTGCTATCTGCAAATATTGCTTTGTATAATGCTGCATTCACACAACAAGTGTCAGTATAAGTTCAAGACCACTATATCAGCCGGCAAAACATAAACCAAAAGTTCACCTTTGATATACTCTCACTGAGCACTTTATTAGGAACACCTGTTCACCTACTTATTGATGCGATCATCTAATCGATTATCATGTGGCAGCAGTGCAATGCCTAAAATCATTCAGATACAGGTCAGGAGCTTCCATTGATATCCACATCAACCATCAGAATGGGGAAAAAATATGATCTCACTAATTTCGACCATGGCATGATTGTTGGTGCCTGGTTTGAGTATTTTTGTAACTGCTGATCTCCTGTGATTTTCATGCACAACAATTTCCAGAGTCAGAATGGTGCCAAAAACAAAAAACATCCAGTAAACAGCAGTTCTTCTGACGGAAATGCCTTGTTGAAGAGAGAGGTTAACAGAGAATGGCCAGATTGGTTCGAGCTGACAGAAAGGCTACGATAACTCAGATTACCACTCTGTACAATTGTAGTGAGCAGAACTGCATGTCAGAATGCACAACATGTCGAACCTTGAGGCGGATGGGCTTCAACAGCAGAAGAACACGTCTGGCACTTTATGAGGGTTCCTAGTGTAGATGATAAACAGGCTTTTGTGTGTTTGACTGCACTAACTTTTCTGTTTTTGTGTGTTTTTTTTCCAGGGTGCATCGCAATGATATGGAGAACATTTTCCCCTTTTTGTTTCTAGGAGCTATATATTCCATGACTGGCCCCTCATATTCAGTAGCACGAATCCACTTTCTGACCTTCTTCCTGGGTCGAGTTCTACACAGTGTGGCATACCTGTTGGCCCTTAAAGCACCAACACGTTCATTTGCCTATGTCATTGCTCAGGTGCCTTGTGTTTCCATGGCAATACAGATTCTAATGGATGTAGCATCATTTGCATGACGCTGACCTGTTGATCGGTCAAGACTTTTCAGCAGTTACAACAGTGATGCAGTATGCGGCTTAAGTAAGAAGTAAGGAGTTTTTCATCCTTCTCGTCAGCAGTATGAATTTACTTTTGACTTTGAGACCAGACTCATGCCTGACAAATAGTAGCTCTGCTCTTATATTGCAATGTCTAAATAGGATGTGTTATCATGCAGATGAAGGGTATTTAATGTCATCTTCTCATAATTGTATTTTTATTATTTTTAACACTGAAGTTTGCATATGATCTTGTCATATTTATTTACAGTATTTGCTACAACAGGCCTTATTCTCCTTGAATGGACTTGATGTCCATAAAGAAGAATTTATACCTCAGAGCAATGCAGTGACCACCAACTTTTTACTTTCTTACTGCAAAGTTTACACAAGCAATAACTGCTGAGATTAGTTCATAGTCTACGTGACTGTTCAGCAATAGCTTTCCAAACTTCCTCTGTTGATTCAGAATGTGAGCGCTTTTGAAAGTCCAGGCCTTTCAAAATTATTGTAGCGTTAAACAAATGCTGCTGCACAAACACTGCCCTTCCTCTGTGTCTGCCAAACTTTGGGTTATTGACTTTTCAAACACAGCCTCCAATTCACAGTCGGTTGCTATTGTCCTGTCCTCAAGAACACTGCTTTACAATACTATAAGTTCAAGTTTCTGATAATTCATCACACTGAACTTGTTAAACTTCTGTTAAATGTTTTTTTTGTTCTATTAAATTGTGTGTCTGTGTTTCTGCATTGTATGGTATATAAACTCAGCAAAAAAGTATTTTTTATTTTCAGCAAAATTAACATGTAAATATTTGTATGAACATAAAAAGATTCAACATCTAAGACACAAACTAACAATCAGTTACTTTTACATTAAGTACTGCAGTGCATCTTCTCTTCATGGACTGCACCAGATTTGTCAGTTGTGAGATGTAACCCCACTCTTCCACCATGGCACTTGCAAGTTCCCGGACATTTCTGGGGGGAATGGCCCTATTCCTCACCCTCCGATCCAACAGGTCCCAGACGTGCTCAATGGGAATGAGATCCGGGTTCTTCACTGGCCATGGCACATCTGCAGTCCTCACATCTGTAGCAGGGACCCATGGACATCTTTCTTTTGGTGTTTTTCAGAGTCAGTAGAAAGGTCTCTTTACTGTCCTAAGTTTTTATAACTGTGACCTTAATTGCCTACCATCTGTAAGCTGATAGTGTCTTAATGACCATTCCACAGGTGCATGTTCATTAATTGTTTATTGTTCATTGAACAAGCATGGAAAGCATTGTTTAAACACTTTACAATAAAGATCTGCAAAGTTATTTGGATTTTTACAAAATTATCTTTAAAATACAATGTCCTGAAAAAGGGATGTTTCGTTTTATCTGAGTTTATATATATATATATATATATATATATATATATATATATGTGTGTTTTTAAGTTTCACATAAATATGTGAAAGTGCAGCAGAAATGATGTTGTGAGCAGCATGAATGGAAATGTGGGGGTTTGAGTTTGCATGTAAATCTAAAGACATGTCTGAAACATGCCTTTGCTTGTCAATTTCCCTGACTGTAAGCTTTACGCTTTCAAAATGTGCCATGACTAGATTATGTGTTTAGTTAAGGTTATGGTTCGCTGGGCACTGGCTCTTATTTGACTTGCTTGACAACTTAAATGATAGCACTAGGCATATCTGCTGCACCCAACGGCTCTGGAGCAAGATATTTATGAGATGTTACCACAGATTGACCGGTGCACAATATAACATTGACATTCTACAGAAGAACTGCAAGGCATCATGAGGAGACGACCCACCTTATAAACAATGTAAATCTAATAACATATAGCTTCTAGGACACTGATACCACTGAAGTCTTCATCTCATGGGATTGAATCAAATTTAAAAAGTTTGTCAAAGTAGGCCTGCAATTGTTTTTTAGGTGTTAAATGTTTCTCAAGAGAATTTTAAAAATGTGAATGTTTTTAAGGACATGGGGACATAAAATATAGAGACAAAAGAGACAACTAAGTAAACCATTTGTAGGCTGAAAGTGTAAACAGTGTGGTTCTGTGGTGTTTGAGCAGCCTGTTCAACCCAACACAGCAACACAGACTTAACCAATGGCAAGATTTTGGGGCAGGACAATCTGTTTGGTCGACATTCGAAATTGCGTACTTTCGTAGTATGCACTGTATTTGATTAAGGATGCACTTCTCAGCTGGTAAAACAGTACGTTTCTTAGGTTCCCTGTGAGTCTGTGAGGCAACTATGTAAATACGTATCGAAAGATCAAGTCCAGTTGGCATTTTCATTTGTATAGCTCTTTTCACAACACAACTCACAGAAAAAAAATATGGCGTAGCAGAAAATGAAGCTGTAATGTCTTAGAGTCATCATTGTGTGGTTTGATGAAGACAATCAAGGGAATAGGTTTGTTTGAATGTTGGTAGGGACATTTAGCAAGGATAATATTCAAAATATTGAATTGCGGTATTAAGAAAATGCAAGAAAGTCAGTATTACCATGATAAAATAGGCAAATTAACATAATATTTAATTAAACAAGTAAAAATTCTTATTTCTTTGCCCCACCATACTAAATATAAGCCTTTAAAAAAAAAAAAAAAATTCTAAAGAATAAACACATTAAGAACTGACCACTAGGACTGCACGGTTAGAAGGGAAAATGTGAAAATGTAAACTTGGATAATATGCAGCAATATGTAATACGATAAATGTAAGATTGATGGGTCAAAATAAAATGGATAATAATAATAATAATAATAATAAAAAAATGGATTCATCTTAAGAAAATAAAGTCCAAGGGACATAACATGACATTCTGTAAAATGATTTATCCAGCATTAAACAAATTAAAATCTAAGCAAAGGCTAAATCAACATTTACATGTGCAAAATGACTTCACAAAATAAACAAAGCATGTGGATGGAACGTTGACATTTTCCCCACATCCTCCTTTTCAACTCCACTCACTCCCACATAATATTTTCTCAAATTGCTTATATATATATATGTACTTACATTTTTATCTGAAAAAGTAGGCATCCTGAACAAAGTACATGATGTACACGAACGGTATTAAGCTACTAGACAGTGTTGGGTAAGTTACTCTAAAAACGTAATGAATTACTAATTACTCTGTCTGAAAGGTAATTGTATTACTTATCACTAAATACACTCTAAAGCCCTTATCAACCCTGACGAGATGAAACATACAAGGATAGACAAGAAACTTCTTTTAATTCTTTCAAATAAATCATATAAAATCTAATAAATTATTCATGAACTTGCCAAAGAATTTAAGGGGGCAGCATTACATTTGAAAACAAACATTTTAAACATAAGATATTACATTTCGATTTTAAATTCAGTATTGTTTTATATAGAATTGTTCTATAGTCGTACAGTATTTAACACACTTACATCAGAAGTAGCTGTAATTAAATAGCAAATATTGAGTAATCCCATACTTTTCAATGAAAAAATAATTTAATTACAGTAATTGATTACTTAGTAATGCATTTACACCCAACACTGCTCATGTTGTCTGCAGTCCTTTATATACTGGATGTTCGTGGACAGATATTTGATCAATGTTTTGTGCTCGGAACAATCCAACTGAAGAGACTGTAATGTCTCGTTGTATTTCCATTAGAAATCAAAGATGGCGCTAGCGTGAATAAGGTCTATACAATGTCTTTACCGGTGTGCCTTTTCTAATAGATTCCGTGGCTGTGTAAAAACCTTGTAAGCCAACAATCTATATAAAAAGAATTACTGTAGGCTGGACTTTATATACAGGGCAGGTGTTAAATTAGTGTCAGCATCGTAATTAGCGGCAGGTGTATCTTGTGGAATGCCAACAGCAACAGGTTCAATAGCAAACAGTTCAATGTTGACAGACCACACAAAACGTAAGAATACCACCTCATAACCATCCATAAATATAGTTGTAAGAGCTATCAGTACATGATCTAATGTTAAACATGTCTGCCATCTACTGCTTAGGTTGAACACTGTGAAACACAAACAGCATGGTCAAATTTCATAAATATTTATTTCATATCAATGAACAATATTTTCTACAGCAGTGGTCTACAGCACTTTTTCAAATAAATGCTTTAATAATAATGATAATTATTATTTAGGCCACATCTGAAACACTAACATTTACAAGAAGTACTTGGCATTAAAAACAATGGCAATACAATATTTTAAGACACTTGGTGTTTTTTTATTCATTTTTGTTTAATTCCAATATCACAGAGTTTCTGCAGCAGTCTAAACAGTTAATACCGATATAGATACAAAACCACTGCAAAAAAGGTTAGGAGGGTGAACAGAGGGAGAAGGCAACAGCAGACAGGATGCAATGGGGGGAAACAAAACCAAAACAGAAACAAAAATTCAGTAATTTTCTGGCTTACCCATTCCCCTCTTAAAAACAACATATAGCAAATAAATAAGATTTAAAAATTCATTTACAAAAATATTCCCACGTTTGCCTTTTTTACTCCAGGCTGTTACTAGTGTTGCAGGGCTCACATTAAAAGAAAGGTTTTAAGAAGGTGAGAGTGGGGGGCATGCATTTAGCTAAGCAGTTTATCTGCATCTAATACTTACTCATCCCCCTTTCCTTGTGCTGTTCCTGAGGCTCTTGTGTATATTCTGGTGTCACGCCTTTGATGACATTCATTAAACATCTTTGAGTTTAAACTGTAAACAGTAGTATGAATTCTCATTCTTATATTTAACTAGAATCTGAGATTTAATCTATGTGACCCTGACCTAAATTCTTGGAGGGTTCTTTCCAAATGTTTCAAATTCATTATTCTAAATTCTAAACTACTAATACATCAAATCCCTTTACCTTAGTGGCATTGAAGGGAGGCATGCAGGTGATCCAGAGCCCTTTTTAAAAAGCAACAGCACTTTAAAAAAGCATTTGACGGTTAATACTTATGAGACAAAATGTGGGTTTTCATGTATCATAGCTCATACTGGTAGCATAGTGAGCTATGTTAAACTTCTAGAACTAGATAGAACAGATGTAGTGTTTGCTTCTGCCTCATGAGATATGCAAACCATGGTCAGTCTGGTGGAGAGATCTATTGGTTGCAGTGTGCAGTTCAAAATGGCACTTGTGGGAAACTTCTGCCCTTTCTACCAAGGGATTTTTTTTCTGGTGTTTAAAAGCATGGTGATGATGGAGGCAGGTTAGACCGTTACATTGATATGCACAAGATGTGAGTTTTATTTGTCCATAATACAATATCTATAAAGGTGTATATATATATATTTATATACGTTTACATTTGTATTTTCATGTGTGCACCCGGTCTAAGATGCATTTAGTTTTTTACAACTTTGAAATAATCACACAATGTACAAAATCACAAACATAGAAAACATTTAAAAACACAAAGAAGGAATTTAAAAATATGTTTCATTGTTTTGCATTCAGGTCCTGGGGTGAAAAGTACTATTTGCCTTGACCTTAAACTATTTCAAACCTTTCAAATTCAAGACCAACATTTGAAGTATCCCATTTTCTGTTTGTATGGCTACAAGTTTATCTTAAAAGCTAAATTGTTTTTCCAAAGCTGATGTAAGATCTGATCTTACCATTCTAAAGAAACTAAATCAAACATTGACTTATGATTCTGTGGGATGTCAACATTTGTCATTTTCTCCAGAATTCTGAAATAATCACATATCACCTGGATTTCAAGCTGTATCACTCTTAAAGTGTAAACTTTGAATCTTACATACACACATACACATCCATACATCTTCAAGGCGTGAATTTGACATCACCCCACTGTTAACTCATTCAGGTATAAAGCTCTGGGACTCATTAACACACTGCATATTTCAGATGAGTAGGCAGACTAAGCAAAGACACAAATTCAACACAGTGTGATAAAAAGATGATTAAAAAAAGGATAAGGTAGAAACCTGTGTGATAAGTTGAGAGGTGCACTGTGATTCCTAAACTGTGATTATCATCACTTTAGGTCCAAAATATCCTCCTCAAAAGAAGTGGTGAAGGTAAAAGGGCTGGCTGTGGGTGGGCTATCATCTCGCAACTCCACCTCAGGGCCAGATGAGCAAAGCAGGTGGACGTCAGTTTCTCCATCTACAGACTCCATGCCCACTCTGATTGGAGATATCTCATAGTAAGTATAAATAACCTGTATGCTTGCATGCAACATCTCCCACAAATACACACTTACTGTTCAGTGGTAGCACTGCCTGCTGTTCTCTTCTGCTCATCCTCCTTGGTTTTCTTGCTCATTCTTCTCTGTTTCACTGAATTATTGTCTGCTTTACTACTGGATTCCTCTGTCAAACCTACAAGAGAAAACATTTTCATTAAATGTGATATCTGGAATTGATTATCAGGGGAATTGTTTTACTTTTAAGAGGGTATATACACAGTATGCCATACAGTATAACCAGTTTTGGGTAAGATACTTAAAAATAGTAATCCACTACAAATGAATAATTATTTCTCTAAAATTGTAATCAGACTACTTTACTATTTACTTCATTGAAAAGGTAATCACATTACTAATTACTTTACTTATAATGTTACTTTCTAAAACACTTTTCTTTTCAGCAAATTCAAAATAATGTCTATTTCTTTCTTGTTCAATGTTAAACACAAGTCATACACTCACCACCTCACATTTATCCTTCATGATGACTCATTACAGGGCCATAATTCATGTATTATAATTCTACATAAATAATATATTAGAAATAAGCATAATCCTATAATGTACTTGAATGTCATTAAATGAACTGAAAGTCAGTCACTGTCCTCTAATTACAAGAATTAAAAATGTAATCATTACACTAATTTTTTAACTAAAAAGTAATTATATTACAGTAATTACTAATTACTTTGTAATTGGATTACACACAACACTACATATAACATACAACTGTCCATTTATTTCAATTTAATCAATCATTTAAAATGGTCACTATGGTGTCTGAAAAACTAGGACTGTTGATAATTTAGTATAAATTAATTTAGTATGATTAATTATATGTAAAATAACACGTTAACATTTTTAAAATTGCAATTAATCATGCCCATGACCCATATGCAAATTCCGTAATAAAGAATGTTCCTACTTCCTACCATCAGAGCATTGCAAGCTTAATGTACCACCTTGAGGTTTTTGCAAATCTGTGGCATTAGGTTGCAATCAGCGCAACTCCAGCTGTACAGGAAACATGCCTTGTCAATCTAACGAGAGCAGGTAGCATACAGCCTTCCAGAGGTGACACGCTCTTATGCCCAAAGACAGCTAGAACCTGAGACACATTTTTTCAATGTTTCAAACTACATTTTAACTTAACACAGCGTCCAAAAAAACACAGAACTTATGACTAGAAAGCTGAAAAATAGTGAGACGCAGTGCAACCAAAGTTAGACTACAAAAGTGTCCATATGATGCACGAGTATATTTAGCAACAATTAAAAATAGAGCAGATGGAAGTAGGCCAACAATAGGGTTATGTTCAATTATATGGAAAATACTTTTTAACTTTCAAAGCCTCTTTTTGTATCATCTAAATGCGTTACCTGTCTTCTGCCACAATATATGTGTGATGTAATCTATTTGAGTGATCTGAATCTTAATATTTATATAAAGTATTATATTTATACTAATTGTGTAATTATTATATAGTAAATGATCCCCTACTTGGGGGTGTTTCTCAGTAAATATGGAAATATGTGATTATTTAATTGGTAGCACATGTAATTAATTCAATTAAAATCAATTGACAGTCTTTCTAAAAACATAACAGGCCGAAAACAGAGTATTATACAATTTTTACTGATAAAACAACAGAAGAATTTGCTTTTCTCTGCCCAATGTTTTAAATGTCTAAGGCATTTTTAGTGACAAAACATGTGTTATTTTTACCCTAGCTAATTTCGGACCCTGATGTATACAAAAATAAAAAACACCCTTTACTCTTGTAACCACTGATGTTACAGAAGCACCTGCAGGGGGTGCAATAGAGCTTCCAATAGTCAGCCCAGGCCTTTTTTTTTTTAAAGTACTGGTGAAGCTATTTGGCAACAGATATTTACATATATTCAACAAAATGAAATTGTTCCTAATCAAAAGTTTACATCCCCATGGTTCTTATTATGGTGTGTTGGTTCCTTGACAATAAATGACTGTTTGTTTCTTTTATTATGTTTGTTCATTTAGACCATGCTCTGGCATAAGAACAATCCAACAGTCACTGCACATTCTTTGGTTTTTCAGCATTCAGTTCTTCCTAACAGTGGCTATGTAATGTTGTCATCCAGCTTTTGACACTTAGGACAATTGAGGCACTCATACACAACTATTACAAAAGGTGCAAACATTCATTAATGCTCAAAAAAAGCAACACTTAAGAATCCACAAAACTTTTGAACAGGATGATTTGTGTAAATTGTTATTATTTTGTCTTGTGAGATATGTGAATATATGTCATATAGCTGAAGCAGATAGTACTATATAAAAATATTTTTTTTATCTCATATATTTGTATAAATCTTTGAAAAGGGTATGAGACAAAAGGGTAATGCAAACTTATTTTCCAAATGACAAAATATTTATAAACATTTCCATACATTTCTATTACCTTTACAGACCAAATATATTTACAGATTTTCCATGATCATTGTAGCTCTGTAAATAATAAATAGAACTTGGAGCTCTAATGTACAACCCTAAAAGTACAACCATGTCTACAACAGTACTTATGCTGTAGCAGCTATATAGCAGTACATTTCTTGCCTGCCTCCCACTGAGCAACACATACGTAATGATAGCTTTCAGTAGAAGACCTCACAGACACTCACCCAGCAGTTCTTTGCGTGTGCGGCTGGCGATCTCTTTGATCTCCATGCGAGACAGTGAGAGTGAAGGTGTGCTTGCAATCAAGGGACCAGGCCCTATGACACTGGGGGTAGGTGCCGTGACTACTTTATTGACCAGTGGTGACTTGAGGGGTCTCTCGATACTCCGTCCAACTAGGTTACTCAACGGGATCATATAGATGTGTTTTGAGGGAGCTTCACCTTGAAGAGTAAATGGATGGTTGGAAAGGGGCAGAAAAGAAGATATAGAAGACTAAAGAATGAGAGGTTAGAATAGACTGTATTAATGCTTTGTCATTAATAGGCACGTTGGTATCTACTCAGCAGGTTCTGTTAGAATAAGGTGGATAACACACCTGAAATCACAGTTTAACATGCACACACACACACGCACGCACGCACGTACGTTGGTGTGGCTACAAGGACTCTCCATAGACATAATGATTTTTATACTGTACAAACTATAGATGCTATCCCCTAACCTGAAACCCTTGTAATTACATAAATTTGTAACCTAAAAATATTTCCTCATAAACCACCAAAACCCACCCACACACAAAAATATGAATTGTGCATTGTAACACTACTAATGCAAAGTGCACTGCTTCAATATTTAATATGTGCATTACTTCAACGCATAAGTGCATTACTTCTCTCTCATAAATCTTTTCAGTTTAACTGTTTTTAGACTTTATTGCAGTTATTGTAACTCCACTCCCAGAGTTGATCTGATGACTCTATTTGAGCTATTTTTTTTTTTGTTAAATCTGTGTGGGGATACAATATGATGTAACTGAATGAAAAAAAAAATGGACACCTGTTGTTTAATATTCCAGCAAGCAAACTGATTATACGGGGACCTACAAAATTCAGATACTGTATGCAACATATAACACAATGAAGCAAACATAATTTTCTGTATTTTTTACAAATACTGTGCTTTATAGAATCAACTAAATAATGTAAGCTTTTAAATACCAAGCAATGTTATTCATGGTGCTTTAGTGAGCAGGCCAGGGAGTTGGCTATTAAGTGGTTTCATTATTGTACAAGCATACTGTCACAGCCACACTAAACACATCTGAGGGATTTTTATTGACCAGTAATTGTACAGCATGTAGTAATTGCTGAATTTCTCTTAAAGTATAATGCATGCCAGAGCTGTTGATAGCCTAAGTTGTATTTAACCTAGAAATTAAATATTGTATAATTAAAATGTAAAACTTGATTGTACCATGTTTCAATAAATATTGCATAATATAAGATCTATTGTTGTGTAAGTTTATAGGTAGACTATTTGTAAACAAGTATAATATATAGTAGGACCCGATTTGATTCCAAAGCTCTCAATTCGATTAGATTCTGATAAGATGTTGATTCATATGGCTATATTTCAGATATAATGTCCATTTTTCTGACATATGAAATACATTTTCTCTCAGCTAATGTTGTTAATTATACTGGGGACATCCTATCTTGGATACATTATGAAAATATACATTTTGCTAATGATATTTTATTAGTTTTTCACATTTTGGTCACATTTTTGCTTTTAAAAATGAACAAATCCATATATTCAATCAACAAATAAGATATTATATTTCATTTATTATTTCTTATCACGTTTATTGTTTAATTGCATCATTTGTACTCTTTACAGTATTTACATTGATTTTTTGAGCACCGGTACTGTCTCTTTAACAAAACCAGCAATTCAGTAAAGAGTGTCTGTAGACGAGCACATGAGGCGTTAAATGGCTTTATCTCATCTTTGCCATGCATTATTAGAATTAAATGTTGATTTTTTTGATCAACAACTGACTGTAGAGAACAGAAAGGGTATTAAAAGGAACATTATTCAATGACAAATGGGTCGCAAATATCTCGTCTTTGGACACAATACATGGAACAACTTGTTCCATGTGAAAGGATCTTGGGGGTGGTCTTGATAGTGCATATCGCGGCACCGTTTTGTGGTATGTTCTGCATAACGCGGCGGCTCATTGTTACTTTTCGCAGCCCATTCGTCAAGTTTTGCGGGTGAACCATCGGCCCACTCGGTTCTCCCGATGGACATTCCGCCCCTAATTGGCCCAAAAATGAGTCGGCCCACCGGGAAAATGCCCGGTATGCCAGATTACCAGTCCAGCCCTGGTGTTACTTTTAGGGTTTGTTATAGGGTTAGTTGCTTATTATTTATTATAACTAATGTCAACACATGTGATATGTATAACAAGGAATCTATAAAATAAAGTGTTACCAACTGTTCCATCTGACTGTTCTGATTTAAAATTTCTAATAGTAATTTAAGCGTATGAGATATGTGCAGCATCACGCAACCATGTCACATTCAGTGTGGACAGACAAATTGCTTGTCACTGGAATCTAATCGCATCACGTCTGTTTAAGGCTGGATGTACAACTTGACTCTGGCTTGCAAAACCATTACTTCAACTTTATGTAGACAACTGCAATAATGATTGAGAAAATCAGTCTCTTTGAAGCCCAGAAACTAGGACAAGCATGTGTTTAAAGGAGAACGCACTTAATCAATCTGACACAATCAGTTTCAATCAGTCCGACAGGAGACTATACTGGCTGTCTGCCTATGTTAAAGAACAAACCAACTATATATTAAAAAAACACCTTGTCTAATGGGTTTTGGGACTGTTATATGAGGACAGGAATTTATGTAGAGAAGGAGGGGGACACAAACTACTGCATATACAGGTTTACACAATAAAGGATGCTTCCCTTTAAGTTAGTTTAGAGTAATTCGAGAATGTAATCAAACACAGGATTGTTCTGTTATGGAACAATGCGGATATCAGGAATTGAGTGAAAGTATTAAAGTACATGGACATAGGGGGGCCTGGGTAGCTCAGCAAGTATTGATGCTGACTACCACACCTTGAGTCGTGAGTTCAAATCCAGGGTGTGCTGAGTGACTCCAGCCAGGTCTCCTAAGCAACCACATTGGCCCGGATGCTAGGGAGGGTAGAGTTACATGGGCTAACCTCCTCATGGTCATGATTAGGGGTTGTTGCTCTCAATGGGGTCCGTGGAAAGTTGTGCGTGGATCACGGAGAGTAGCATGAGCCTCCACATGTGGGGTCTCCGCAGTGTCATGAACAACAATCCACGTGATAATATGCGTGGATTGATGTCTCTGAAGCAGAGGCAACTGAGACTTGTCCTCTGCCACCCAGATTGAGGTGACCCGAAGGGGCAACTCCTCCCCTCCAGGAAGGGACGGGGGGGGGAAGTAAGACAGGGAGGAGGTTTCCCCGGCTTGAATCGGGCATTGGGGGGGTATGTGACGAGGAGGAGTGTGCGGTCAGGCCTTGAGTATGCACGCCCAAGTGTGCGCCAAAGTGTCATTATGTTTCAGTTTTATGTTGGTGTCTAATTAAAGCCTTTATGAGTGTTAACCCAGTTCCTGCTTCATCCTTTCCTGATGAACAAGAGGCTTGTCAACAAATGCATTTAATACATTTTGGTATATTAAACTGAACATTATGCTGAGATGAATAATGTGCTATAGGAAAGTGTCAGTCTATTTCCCATGGTGCTGAAATGTCAGCCACAGATGATTGGCTGTTTTTTTAAAAACACCAGAGTGTAGATTTAGTTACAGCCACTCTTCAGACCGTCTGTTTGAACAAAAGTTCTAGGATCTAGAGGGCCATCCAAACTGTGTGTGTGCGTGTGTGAAGAGGGGCTCTGACAAAAGTATCCATGGTGACACAGCATTCTGTAACTCATGCTGCAGCAAATGTGTCCCATTTCCCTAAAGCATCTGTTTAGCCCCTCTCAGTCTTTGTCCCACCTCTCTATCTCATTGAACGGTTTATCTTTCTTGTTTGGCAGCGACCCCTTAATGCTACCATTTCTCTCTGTCTCTTATAGATTCTCTGAGACTGCAAGAAGGAAGTGACATATTCTATTAACTTCACATTTCCCTCGAAACTGTATGCATGCATCTGTTAATTGATTAAAAGACAGGGTGAGTCTCTGTGATAACGTGCATTTTTGAGAGAGCATGAAAAATGTAGGCAACAGAAGTCCCTGTAGTACCTTCAGAGTCTTTAGACATGTAGAGGGATAGCTTGGTGCCGTAGGGGATCCGTATACAATCTGGATGGAAAAGAGCATTACATCAACCCGACCCACACACACATTAAAAGACAGATACACTCAAAGACAATACACAAGTACAGACAGATGGCAATATTCAAAAAGAGACAAAAACTGTATAGGAATAGTTTACCCAAAAATGAAAATATGTTAATTTATTCACCCTCATATCATTCCAAACCCATATGATATTTTATTCATCCATCAAACACAAAAGGAGATGTTTAGCAGAATGTCCAGGCTGCCTGTTTCCATATAATAACAGAGAATGGGGAATGGGACTGTTCGAGCTTCAAAAATTCAGTGAAATTGACATTATTCCAAGTTTACAGAAGCCATGATTCTTTACTCTTTATCACACTTGCAATCAATTGAAAATGCACAAATGCATTGCATAATGATAGATCATGAGACACATAATCAACGATGTTTGATGAACAAGTTTGAATTTCGATCTGTTCCTCACAAAGTTATCATATAACTTCAGAAGACTTGGAATATAGTGCACTCTCAGGGATGCGAGAGTGAGACAGAGACCCAAGAGCAGAGGAACAGTTCAATGGATTTATTTAGTGTTCAAAATAATAAATTTAGCAGATTTATGAGGAATGCTCAATGATGAGTGCTCCCGCAGGTGAGGACGGTGAGGAGCAGTGCTGCGAGGAAACCTCCGCTGAAGAGAAGCTGACACGCAGCAAACTGGAAGGCAACCAGACTCCCGACAAGTGGGCAGAGACAGCCAAACAAGCAGATACACGAGACAAGACCAACAGCTTTCTATAATCATAACACACAACAATCACTACAGACTACATTGAACAATCCAGCCAAGAACGTGACACAAGAAGGGATTAAAATAAGCAGGAACAAACAAGGAACAGGTGGCAATCGCCAGCTGAAAGTTGGCATGATCAGAGTTCTCATGGAAACTCTGATTCTGTGTGCCATTGGCACCTGAAACACATGATCGAGAAACATCAACACTGTTAGACCAAAACAAACAGAACATGGAGCATGAGTGTCCTGATTCCTACACAGAACGAAACCGAACCATACAGGAAGTCAGGATCCGAACATGAAACAAGACCGGCCAAAGAGCACACGGCGGTAACTCATAACCGGACCTGTGCACGGCCACAAAGAACGTACATGAAACACAAGACATGGGATAATGATGTCACAGTTCCGTCAGACAAAACCCCAACTTGACAGAGTGACAGGACTGTGACATTACCGAAGAGTGCATGGCGGACTCACACCCGGACCTGTGCACTCAGTACAAAGACAGGACGCGAAACACAACACAGAATGTGGGTCTATGATGTCACGGCCCCGTCAGACAAAAACCCAACCTGACAAAGTGACAGGACCGTGACAGCGCACTAGTTGTCTGGACCACATTTAATATGCTTTCATGGTGCTTTTTGTACATTTTTGTAAAAGACATTCTTCAAAAAAAAAAAAAAAAAAAAAAAAAAAAAAAAAAAAAAAATCACCTTTTGTGTTCTACTGAAGAAAGAAATAAATACAGGTTTGGAACAATATGAGGGTGAGTAAAATATGAAATTTTTAGGTTAACTACCCCTATAATTGGAAGGAAAAAAATATTACATATTCATACAGGCAATAATTCACAATCTCAAATGCTTAACTTATATATCCACAAGACTTCATTTAAAGTCTCTATTGTTCCATGAGAATACAATTCATGACATAAATGTGTCTAAATGTAGGACAAAGAAAATCCAATACAAGTTCCATCGTGAAGAACAGCACCCTACCATCTCCAAGTGGTGAAGGAAAGACAGGCATCTCATAGCCGGTGGGAGTCTGAGGTGAACTCTGGGAGCTGATGTCTCTGGAGCTACAGTTAGACGCAGAGTTTATAGGTGCTGACGAGATGAAATAGATATCAGACTACAGACAGAAACAGAGAAAGAAATGGAAGGAGTTGAAAAGACACAAGAAGGATAAATGATTGGGTTGGAAAATACAATTATCATACAGAAATATGCATCATGTATATAAAAATGCATTCTCTAATAATTAAAAACAAAATTAAATCAAAACTTCTAATACTGAAAATACAAGGATATATTAGCAACAGCACAAGATTTGTTGAAAATGTGTCTTATACCAAATATATACATATACTATATATAAATCATATATACAGTATACACTTACTTAGCACTTTATTATGAACACCTGTACACTTAATCATTCATGCGATTGTCTAATGAGTCAATCGTGTGGCATTAGTGCAATGTGTAAAATCACACAGATACAGGCCAGGAGCTTCAGTTAATGTTCACATCAACAATCAGAATGGGGGAAAAAATGTGAACTAAGTTATTTCGAACATGGCAACATTTTTGGTGCCAGAAGAGCTGGTTTGAGTATTTTTGAAACTGCTGATCTCCTGGGATTTATACACAAACAGTCTCTATAGTTTACTCAGAATTGTGCCAAAAGCAAAAATAACATCCTGGGAGTGGCAGTTCTGTGGATGGAAATGCCTTGTTGAAAAGAGAGGTCAACAGAGAATGGTCAGACTGGTTCGAACTGACAAAAAGGCTACGGTAACTCAGATAACCACTCTGTACAATTGTAGTTAGCAGAACTGCATCTCAGAATGCACAACATGTCGAGTCTTGAGGCGATGGGCTACAACAGCAGAAGACCATGTCGAGCACTTTATTAGGACCATAGTGTTCCTAATAAAGTGTTCATTGACTGTATATCGTCAAAAAGTCCTCTAGTGAAAATGCTTTTTTGCAGTCTTTTCTAATTTAAAACAAACATTTTTCATTACAAATGACATCAGCTGCACAACAATATGCATAACATGATTTGAGAATAATCCAAAGAACATCTTGAAATTTGACCTTTTGTACAAAAGAGTTAACTTTTTCACACATATAAGTCACACATGTAAGTCACATATTTGCATAAATTTGATTAGTGACCATTTTGTGTCATAGCTTTGTTTAAAATTTTCAAAATATTTGTTTATTTCTAGGTTTAAGAGAGAGAAAAAAATTTGGTTTCAGACTTTTGGACCCTGACTTTATAACTGTTTAATTACTTAGGATGTTCATATGTTACCATACATGTATTTGAAGTAATATATGTGTATGCCTTTATATTTGTGGCTATAACACCTACCCTGGAAGCAGTCAGTTGTAGCTCAGGAACAACAGCTGTATATACTAGGTTGCCATTAACAACTAGCCGGATCTCTATTGAATCAGTGGTGAAAGCCAGGATATAGGGGAACGCACACACTGTAACACAGCAAAGACATGTCAATTATTTGCACTTGAAGAACATTCAGCTATAAACATTGTCTGGGATGCAACTACTTCAGGCACTGACCAATAGCATTGGGCATTTGGTTCCAGCTGAAATGGAAGTCTGAAGAGTTGGGCTGAATCATGGGTGTAGCTCCATTAAATGGACATACCTTCTTATAGACGCAAATATCTATTAATACAAGTACAGTGTTAGAGGATTAGACTACAAAGAAATACACATATACACAATATTCATGTATATTTAAATAAACACTAACTGTTGTAGCAAAGTAGAAGTCCAGCCTCTCCATCTTCATACACATCTATGGCTGCAACAAAGTTCACCTGGAGACAAGTGAAGAATCCGCATTAATAATAGGCAATACTGTTACAAATAAAAAATTAAAAATGCAAATTGACAGGAGAAATTTGATGACAAATTAACATTTTATTCTCTGTTATTAGGTCTTGGATCGTATTATATTGTGTATATGAATGTGTACGTTTGTTTTCAAAGTGGATATTTCTCACCCGGTTGGCGTCTACATGGTGTAGTCTATAGGCGTCTCCTGTGCTCTCATTGATCAAGTCAAACTGATGTTTGTAGGCCACACATATCATGTGATCATTTTCTCCTGTTGGACCATCAACCAGTGCCATGACCACCGGGGAGTCACACAAGCAAATCTCCTAAGACAAGGGAAAGCACACATCTAGAGCTTTGAGAGCTTTTTTAACTTTTAGGGGCAGGGTCCTAAACAGATGTGACACGATAAAGCGTCAAGTGATAAAATATATCTGCTCCGTATAAACCAAAAACTCAGGTTAGGACGTGGTGTAAGGCTTTGGCTTAGGGTTAGTCTATAGTAAGTATATTTATTTTTATATAAAGCAAAATAAGTCTATGGGATGTTCTCATTCAGATAGCAAAGTAAATGTGAGTGTTTCAGTATGAGTATTGTTCAATCCATCTCCTACCCGTATGTATTGGAACTCCTCCACAGGTGAGTCACAATTCCCTGTCACTGTAGCAATAGAACTGAGGCATTCGATGCGTGGCTGTTTCCTGGTGATGAGAAGGAGCTTGTTTCTTATCGCTGCAACGATTCTAAGCTCCACCCCATGATGTGTGTTTATGGAGTAGAGATGGCAGCCTGAAGAGACAGAAGTCAGTTACTTTCTAATGTCATAAAGGTAGGCAAAGTATTTCCTGTTTATGACGACCTTAGAAATAATTTTATTAGCTCATTATTCAAAAGAAACTCAAGAAACAGAAACAATTTCCAAGATCTGGATATGGATTATTGTGAGCAGGGGCAATAATCAATTGTATACTTCCAGAATGTCTCTCTCACATTTTTATGTCACCCTAATTGAGATCCCGATATTTGTGCCAAATATGTCTTTGAATACCTAAAAGAGATTTGCAGTTTAAATGAGTGTCCTATAAAATTATGAGAAGCTTGGCATGATAAAAAAAATACTTAAAAAAGTACCTATCCCAACAAGGAAATATAGAGCTTAAATAATGTAGTCTCATCTTTTATACAGTAATGTAATTTGTGTGTGTGTGTGTGATGCAGGGGCGAGGCCACATAAGGGTCAGTGTGGCATTGGTCCAAACAGAATGATGGCTGGTCCACCCAATCAAAACGGCTGAGATAAGTTTGCAAATAAAAATAAACTGCATTCTGTTGTATGCCAAATTGCTCACATGCATTATATTCATCATATTCCTATTATATTTTTTTTATTTTTTTTAAATTAGAAAAATTCTATGTTGAACTGAAATGGTCCGTGCCGAGTCGTTGTTTTTCTACATAGGGCTATATACAGTCCTGCCAGTAAATGGATCTGCTCAGACCCAGATTCAATGTTTCATGGTTTAATTGAAATTATTTATTTTGAACATAAACATGAGAGTGTGGTAGAAGTTTCTGTAGATGGCATGGCATTTCTGTGGTTTGGTATGTTGGGGATGTTGCTAGCATTTTTTCTGCCACCCCTCCTGGATAATTCCAGAAAATGATGTCAAGCCATTAGGCAATTAGCTTATGATTGGAATTGTACTGAATTAGATGTGTACCTGTGGATGTACTTAAAAGCCTACCTTCAAACTCAGTGCCTCTTTGCTTGACATCATGTGAAAATCAAAATAAATCAGCCAAAAATTGTGGACCTCCACAAGTCTGGTTCATCCTTGGGAGCAATTTCCAAATGCCTGAAGGTAACATGTTCATCTGTACAAACAATATTACGCAAGTATAAACACCATGGGACCACACAGCCATCATACTGCTCAGGAAGGAGACACATTCTGTCAAACCAGAGATGAACATAGTTTGGTGCAAAAAGTGCAAATGAATCCCAGAACAACAGCAAAGGACCTTATGAAGATGCTGGAGGAAACAGTATCTATATCCACAGTAACACAGTCCTATTTTGACGTAACCTGAAAGGCTGCTCAGCAAGGAGGAAGCCACTGTTTCAAAACTGCCATAAAAAGCCAGACTACAGTTTGCAAGTGCACATGGGGACAAATATCTTTTGGAGAAATGTCCTCTGGTCTGATGAAACAAAAATGTAACTGTTTGGCCATAATGACCATTGTAATGTTTGGAGGAAAAAGGGTGAGGCTTGCAAGCTGAAGAACACCATCCCAAACGTGAAGCATGGGGGTGGCAGCATCATGTTGTGGGGTTGCTTTGCTGCAGGAGGGACTGGTGCACTTTACATATATAGATAAATAAATAGATGGCATCAAGAGGAAGGAAAATGCGTGTGTGAGCAAGGAGGCCTACAGACTCAGTTACACCAGTTGGCCAAAATGCCAGCAACTTATTGTGAGAGCTTGTGGAAGTCAACCCAAAATGTTTGACCCAAATTAAACAATTTAAAGGCAATGCTACCAAATACTAACAAAGTGTATGTAAACTTCTGATTCACTGGGAATGTGATGAAAGAAATAAAAGCTGAAATAAATAATTCTCTCTACTATTATTCTGACATTTCACATTCTTAAAATAAAGTAGCGATCCCAACTGACCTAAGGCAAGGAATCTTTTCTAATAATAAATGGTAGGAATTGTGAAAAACTGAGTTTAAATGTAAACATAAATATATGTGTAAATATATAGCTTCATGAAGTACAAAATGTCAGCCAAATGTGAGAGTTGTCAGCTAACTTAAAGATCCCACCTTCAGGGAAGTAAATACACCTGTAACAACAAGAGGTCTGAAAAGTATCTAGTGTAATAATGTAATATTTTTTTATTGCATCTGATATTTAGTATTATTCAACTGCCATTTTTCCTAACATCACTATTACCTATAAAGTTAAATTACTAATAATTAAGGAGTATGCTTCATAATATTGACAATGAAATCAGAATGTATAAACACAGTCCACACTGTTTTACCAAGGTCCACCCACTTTGAGATTTCTGGCCACGCCACTGGTGTGATGACTGAAGTCTCTCGTACCTTTGGTTTTCTCCAGCTTGTTCTCTCGACTGTCACACTTGGTGCGGACAAGCTGCCGCTCCTCTATCCCTCGTTTGAGCGTGCTCAGTCTATAAACGTAGAGACGTGCGTCTTTCCCTGAAACAGAAAGTTAAAAAATAAAATAGTTTGGATTTAATGTAAAGTGTATTTCTGCGCCACTAGCGTCAACAACAAAACTGCAAAAATAATAACTGTTGTTAAACAGGTTTTCTAAACACTGCCCCATCTTCCATTGGACTGTTATAGAGATAGTCCTGCTCCAAACTCACACTATTAGTTGAATTAATGTTGCTGTGTTGGACTGATCGAGATTATCAAAACAAACAAATAAAACAATATCTTTACAGCACACAGTCAAAGTGTTTAAATTTTTGGTAAAATTAAACTAAGAATGATTTAATTATTGTTCTAAAATTATTTTAGCTTTACATTTAACCAATGCATTTTCATGCTTAATCTGATTTAAAAATACAAACAAGACTCAAACACACACACTTGCATTCACGATATAGGCAAAATGTTAAAAGGAGTGCAACTTCTTCAGCCGTTTATTCAGTACCATAACAAGATCTTTAGTGCTGCTACAATATTCTGCTGGAAGATAATAGCCTGGCAACAAATAAAGGAGCTGTCTTATCAGAGTGAAAGACATCTTAACTAGTACAATATATTTGGATTTGAAAAGCTTTTCATAGTGAATGAAAGTTGCCTGGTATCAAAGTTGATAACGAATTCATTATTGCACCTGTGCTTCCCAATCAGGAGCTTGAATCTGCTTTATGCCGCCTTAAACTAATGATCAGAAAAGAAGTTGATGGCAGACACTAGATTACATGGATCTCTACTCTGTGCTTTGCTCTATAATGAGCTATGAGTCAAGACAATGCAGAGAAAAGGGGAAGTGCCTCTCTCTGTGTGTGTGTGTGTGTGTGTGTGTGTGTGTGTGTGTGTATAAGACACTATTTTGTGCTGTTCCCAGGTGGCTAAATATGCTCATTAGAGCAAAGACCAAGGGTTTCCTTTAACACTGTTTTCTGGTCTCCTTCTTTCTCGAGTTTTCTCTCTCTTCTGATGAATCACTTCACACTATATTTTTTCCCATAAAAAACTGTGCCATATTTGTATACACGTGCAAATATAAATAAATGCACATGTATCTTACCCTTATCTGCTCTTGCAATGAGGAGATCCTGAGGTTCCAGTACATGCATTTGTTTGATGGACAAGGTTTTGTCAAATACCTGCACCGGAGGCAGGGTTGGTGAATCTAGACCATCATGTAAGGCAAAAGATTAGCTTGCAGGTTGCTAATTTTTTTCTGTTTGCATTGCAAATTGCCATATTTGATGATTATTAGTGCAAAAAACAAAACAAAAAAACCCCTAAAGTTAAATACAAAGCATTTTAATCTTTTTATATGCACTTTAATGTTGTAGGATAATATGCTTTATGGTCTTGGCATACATACCTGCATTGGAGAACAGTGGATCTGAGGCTAAATGAGAGGACAGAGGTTATCACACATTGGCAGATTAGTTTCAAAGAACATGAGAGCATCATGGACTATCAGGGTCAGAAATGAACCAGGGCTTGGGGAAAAAATGGCATTGAAAGTGACAAAAAAATCCCAGATATTTGAAATGTGGGAACAAACCACTGATATATTACATAATATTTTATTCTCAGCCTATGTAGTAATGTGTTTAGACACTATAGCAATCATCTAAATTAACTGATTCAATTGAAGTATTTGACATAAATAGATGATATGCTGTGTGTAATATATCAGAAAAAATATACTAAAAACATTCTAAAATGACCCCTGAAAATCAACTCCAGCAGACAAATCTTCAAAAAGTTAATAAAAAAGTTAAAGGAATATTCCAGGTTCAGTACAAGTTAAGCTCAATCGAAAGCATTTGTGGCATAATATTGATTACAAAAAAAAACTTGCCCCTTCTGGGTTACAGCGAGGAACTTACAATGGAATTGAATGGGGCAAATCTGTAAATGTTAAAATATGACAGAAGACATAAACAATGACCATGTTAATATGATTTTTCAAATAATAACAGCTCAAATAATACTTACTTTTTAACATAAGTACTTTTATCAAATTACAAGCCTTTAAAACCCTCAAATTTTTTAGGAAATTACAGAAGGAATTTTTTTTTGTGGCAATCAACATTATGCCACAAATGCTGTTGATTGAGCATAACTTGTATTGAACCTGGAATATTCCTTTAATTTCTGACATTAAATTGAATATTCCTTTAATTTCATGTGCCATACTTAATTTCATTACATAATGGCAGCCACCAATCACTATAATTGGAAAAACATTTAATTTCACATTCATTTAATAGAATTAGTGTGTTTATGTCCATTGAACTTCACATCTTTGACATTTAACCATTAATAAAATCCATGTAGAACAAGCAGACAGAGCACTGGTTAAAGTGGAGATTACATTCATTCTACATTTTTTGTAATGTTTATGCAAAATGCTACTCTGACCCATGAAAAAATCTCACCTTCCAGGAGCATGACCCCAGCTGAATCTGTGGCGACCAGTAACGACTGTCCCCATGAGTCTCCACAGACTATATCATACGGAAAGCTGCTGCAGAAAGACTGTGACTCCCATGGCTGCACAGAACATGCCACATACACAGTTAAAGATGGATTATAAGTCAAATAACGATATCCCTCTCTCTCCTTTTTTTCTCCTCACCTCTTTCCTGCAAAGGCCAGTGGTGACTAGACTGGTGGGCGCATCTCCTCTAACTATGGTTTTTAGCTTCAAAGCCTGGAGACACAATTTTGATTCATTAATAGCATTAATCAAAATGGCTACATTCACACAGTCAGTGTTTGGGACTGTTTTGTTTACAATCGCATTTACTAACAGGTGTGACTCTCGAATTGTCCTGTTCATACAACAGAGATGTATTGTAAAGAAGTTCGCCCTCACGGGGAAGGAAGAGGCGAGGAACCGGATTGACATATAAATGATAGTTTTAATGGAAAACTCAAAAGACAAACACATAAGACGACGGACATGTCCGTGAACGATCTCTCTCTCACGCACGTCCTCCGCGATCGGCCTTTAACCCTCTTGGAGGCTTGATTAGCCTAATTCGGGACCGGGCGTGTTGAGTCAATGTCATGTTCTCTGTTGTCTTTTGTTTTTGTGCTTTTATGTTGAAGTTTAGTTTAGTTCCTGTTTGGTTCTTGTAGTCCTTTGTAGTTTTATTTTATGATTGGTTTTCCCCTGATTAGTTCTTATTCCCTGATTGTTTACCCAGGTGTTCCTCATTCCCTTGTTAGTTCCTTTATGTATTTAAGTCCTTGGTTTCCCTGTTTCCTGTGTTAGTTATTGCATGTTTTGGTATGCTCTGTGCCAGCTTCCCTGTGTTTTTCTTTGTTCTGAGTCTTCTTAATTTTTTGTTCAATAAACAGCTGGACTTAGATCCTCAGTTTTGCCTGTTGTCACAGTCACGACCCGGCCCCACCCTCCACCGTGCCACAAATATATTATAGAATTATATAATTCTGTCACTACAGAATACTATAACGCTGAGTGTACGTGAATATAATCTAATGTACACTACTCTTCAAAGGTTTGGGGTCACATGCCTGAAATGTTTCTCATGATCTTAAAAACCTTTTGATCTGAAGGTGTATCCTTAAATGTTTGAAATTGGTTTTGTAGACAAAAATATAATTGTGTCAACATTTTATTATATTTAAATACAAAACTAAAATTTTATAAAAAAAAAAAAGTTTTTGAAATGGATGATTGGACAGAATAATTAAGAAAAGCAGCCAATAAGTGCCCAGCATATAGATGGGAACTCCTTCAATACTGTTTAAAAAGCATCCCAGGGTGATACCTCAAACCCTGGGATGCTCAAAAGTTGGTTGAGAAAATGGCAATAGTACATTTCAGCAAATTCTAGGCAAAGGGTGGCCACTTTGAAGATGCTAAAATATAACACAGTTTGGATTTATTTTGGATTTTTTTAGTCAAAACATAATTCCATATTTCCATTTCTATTATTCCATAATTGTGATGACTTTACTATTATTATAACATGTGAAAAATAAAATATTTTTTTTTATAATAAAAAATAAAGAATGATTAAGTGACCCTAAACTTTTTTTCCTACCTGTCCCACTCGGACAAACTCTGCCTGACGTGCTTCTTCTTTTTTACGGGCAGATTTGGGTGACTCTGGCAGTACATCACTGAAGGAGCGTCGGTTCAGCATGTTCTGCGGAGAGAAGGGAACCTACAGAAGCAGTACAGATAAAGACGGGTCTGAGAGACTGACCCAGGAACAGCTGGAAAGACAGAGCAAAGCAGACACTGACAATCTCTAAACCTAACACCACTATGCTGTAACAGCAGTAATAGAGAACAGAAACAGTAATAGAAGAAATAGGAGTAGACAACAATAGAAAGACAGTAACCATCTTTAAGGGAAAGAGAATGAAAGTGCATTTGAAAGCTCAGTGGTTAAAGAAGAGTGTTAAATAAAACCAGAAGGCTGAGCTGGTTTTGTGAAAAAGAAATATCTTCAAATATATGACATGAAAAAGAGGTCATGGACCTTAGAAAGTGTAGACACCAGTGTTGAATAGAAACAAAGATGTGAGGGCTAGATGGTGAAGTTCATTCAATAGGTCTGACTGTTTTAAAGGTATAGTTCAGCCAAAAATGAAAATTCTGTCTTTATTTATTTACTCTCATATTGTTATTAACTGGTTTGACTTTCTTACTTTTGTGGTACACAAAAGGTGATGTAAGGTAGAATGTTAGCCTCAGTCACCATTCACTTTCATTCTATTTTTTTTTTCTCCATTTAATGAAAGTGAATGGTGACTGAAGGTAACATTCTGTCTAACATTTCCAATTACATTTCACAGAAGAAAGGGTTCATATGGGTTTGGAATAACATGAGTAAATTTGAGTAAATGGTAGTTCATTTTTTGTCAAACTATAATTTTAAGGTATTAAGTAACATCAAATTGTTCACTAGAATTTTTCAACAAAAAAGTATTGCAACAAATGAACACAACAGTACAGCAATCTATCTCTCACAGCTTCAATTTCGTTAATGTCAAATTACATATGGCTTTTATTCTGACTAAGCTCCATAGCTTGAGGAAAAAACAATGTGGTGAAATATAGAAAGGCAGACTATATGCTGGACAGATTGGCCATGCCACATGAGTGTCCATACCTTGTGCATATCTGGCATGAGATCCTGGTACAGGGATCTGATCAGCATGTCCAGTGTACGTTGACGTTTTTGAGCAAAAGTGGGGGTTTCAAGAGTGGCTTTTTCTCCATTTATTACTAAAGAAGACATAGAATGATAAAAAATATTATGTATTAAGCAGTATTATGTAACAGAATTATCCATAATTAACAGCATACCAGAGTTGACAAGTTTTGTTTTTAATGACATCGTCTGCTAAGTTCATGAGCCAAAACATATAACATTTGCAACACATATCACTTCCTTAATGTTATTTATTTCTGACCAAAACAGAATATTCAGAAGGGATTAATGTAAGCAGGACCTAATTTATCTCTCAGGACTGGATAATGATTGACATACTATGATATTATTGACTAATGTTATTTTAATCTGCAGCCTTGGTTATGTCAGCAGAAAACTTGTTTCAGGGGCAGAGAAATGTTTTAGTACATTTTGATTATGGAAACAGTTCAGATTTCACATTGTATTAAAACAGGTTTATTTACAAACAGCTGTATATGCTGGTGAGAATACTAACATTTAACTAGTAAAAAGTCCCTGAACTCCTGATGGTCTGTGAATACTGGAGGGGGAGGGAGGGGTGGGCCAAACAGTGGCACACTCTCCTCTGAGAAAATCTTCAACCTGCAACATACCACAATGTGTAAGTACACACACACACACACACACACAAATAACAAATAGTGCTACATGTATAATATGCACAAAAAGTACAATCCTAAACACACATTTTTACCTGTAACTGTCATTCTGGCAATTATATCGAACTAAGGCAAAAATATCTGTGAGGAAAGTAAAGGCAATCATCCATACAATAGCTCCACATCCAAAACGACTTATTTACAAAAAATTATAAATGATTACACTCTAACAATTTGTATTTGTCCTTGTACACTTTAAAGGTGAAGAATGTAATTTTGCCTATGTTAAAATGCTTTTTTATAATTCCATCTTTTTATGCAGACAGCTATAAGTAAGTCATTTGTATGCAGAATACCCCGAAAAGTGTAAAAAAACTGTACATTACTCTGTTTGACTGAGCATCCCAAACAGCCTGACAGCAATATTGCCTCAACCAATGGCATGAGTTTGGGGCAGGAATATCTGTCCAACAAGTTGCAGACAGGGGGAGTGTTTAGGGAACCTGTTTTTGAAAAGTGTCATTATTTTTTAAATGTTTATTTTAACAATTCTATTTGGTGATGCTAGTGCTAGAAATTACACACTTCACCTTTAAATTCAAATAAATAAATCATTGCAATTCAGTGACTCCTTTCAACTGTTCCACTCATTATGAAGGATACGTGTGAAATGGGAGCGAATCATTGAGGGTTTGAAGGACGGAGAGGCATCATCTCCCTCCTGAAACACAATGGTCACAATGTCGTTCCCAATGTGTCTCTTCCTCTCTACCTGCACAGAGTGAAATAGAGGCTGTTGATCATAAAAGCCACAATTATAAATTCATGAAGTACAACTTAAAAAGCAGCTTTTGTTATTGGCAATGTTGGGTGTAATCTGAAAACTAATAATTATTTACTGTATTCAAATTACCAATCAAATAATCAGAAATAATGCATTCCATGCTACATACATGTAATCAGATTACAGTTACTGATCTTTAAGAGGTCATGCCTTTTTTTGTTACTTTATTATTTTCCTTGAGGTTCACTAATAATATTAGTGAAGGTTTTTACATAACATACATAAGCTTTTACATAACAGCCATACAGTGAGGAAAATAAGTATTTGAACACCCTGCTATTTTGCAAGTTCTCCCACTTGGAAATCATGGAGGGGTCTGAAATTGTCATCGTAGGTGCATGTCCACTGTGAGAGACATAATCTAAAAAAAAAAATCCAGAAATCACAATGTATGATTTTTTAACTATTTATTTGTATGATACAGCTGCAAATAAGTATTTGAACACCTGAGAAAATCAGTGTTAATATTTGTTACAGTAGCCTTTGTTTGCAATTACAGAGGTCAAACGTTTCCTGTAGTTTTTCACCAGGTTTGCACACACTGCAGGAGGGATTTTGGCCCACTCCTCCACACAGATCTTCTCTAGATCAGTCAGGTTTCTGGGCTGTCGCTGAGAAACACGGAGTTTGAGCTCCCTCCAAAGATTCTCTATTGGGTTTAGGTCTGGAGACTGGCTAGGCCACGCCAGAACCTTGATATGCTTCTTACAGAGCCACTCCTTGGTTATCCTGGCTGTGTGCTTCGGGTCATTGTCATGTTGGAAGACCCAGCCTCGACCCATCTTCAATGCTCTAACTGAGGGAAGGAGGTTGTTCCCCAAAATCTCGCAATACATGGCCCCGGTCATCCTCTCCTTAATACAGTGCAGTCGCCCTGTCCCATGTGCAGAAAAACACCCCCACAGCATGATGCTACCACCCCCATGCTTCACAGTAGGGATGGTGTTCTTGGGATGGTACTCATCATTCTTCTTCCTCCAAACACGGTTAGTGGAATTATGACCAAAAAGTTCCTATTTTGGTCTCATCTGACCACATGACTTTCTCCCATGACTCCTCTGGATCATCCAAATGGTCATTGGAAAACTTAAGACGGGCCTTGACATGTGCTGGTTTAAGCAGGAGAACCTTCCGTGCCATGCATGATTTCAAACCATGACGTCTTAGTGTATTACCAACAGTAACCTTGGAAACGGTGGTCCCAGCTCTTTTCAGGTCATTGACCAGCTCCTCCCGTGTAGTTCTGGGCTGATTTCTCACCTTTCTTAGGATCATTGAGACCCCACGAGGTGAGATCTTGCATGGAGCCCCAGTCCGAGGGAGATTGACAGTCATGTTTAGCTTCTTCCATTTTCTAATGATTGCTCCAACAGTGGACCTTTTTTCACCAAGCTGCTTGGCAATTTCCCCGTAGCCCTTTCCAGCCTTGTGGAGGTGTACAATTTTGTCTCTAGTGTCTTTGGACAGCTCTTTGGTCTTGGCCATGTTAGTAGTTGGATTCTTACTGATTGTATGGGGTGGACAGGTGTCTTTATGCAGCTAACGACCTCAAACAGGTGCATCTAATTTAGTATATCTGTATCCAGCTGTAATGGGTGGTTGACCCGGGTGTCTGCCTCTTTAGTGTTGCTGCTTCAACATGCATCCTGTGTAATGCAAAATATGGGATGTTCGCTGGTAAACTGGGGGAGGGGATCTTCCTCGACTGTTTCTCTGCTTAAATATGGGATAATGGCCATCCAGATGCCTTCATTTTGGCCAAAATACATGACGTCTAGGCTAATACAAGACAGATGAGATGGCAGCCACTAGCGTATACTACACCATTGTCTTTTGTTGCACTCCATGCTATGCATTCTTCATACATAAAATAATAATCTAATGTCACGTGAATATTTTGTGAGACATTCTGGATTTCTTGGGTAACCATGTAATAAGCACGATCCGCTCAATTTTGGAGTCCTGATCATGGTTTATTTTGTGATAAAAATGGCGGACTATACAATTCCTAACATATATATAAAAAAAATACAGACAAAAACAGTAGTATTAAATTTGTTATTCCCTGCCAGAATCAGAACATGATTGGCCCTATCCCTAAAGCCCATACTACCTGGGAAGATCAGCAAAACTTCGCCTTGGACATTGAACCTGCCTCAATCCCCGGTTGGCCTTGTTTGGCCCAGGGGTAATCGCAGGGCCGAAGACCATTGGCCGTCGGGCCTGATGAAGCCCCAGAAGTGACAGTGGGAACACATTTGGCCCTGGCATGGACTAGCACGCCCTCATTTTTCCTTATAGTGGAAAAACGGCTAATGATCCCTAAAGGTCACACCTACCCTTAACCATACCTTACTAGAGAGTCAAAAATCGCATGACATCAGCATTACTGTCCTGTTCAATTTAGTTGGCACTGCTAAGTTTTTCAATATAAGTTTCTTTGCAAAGTCTGAATCATAATAGTTCTCAATCGAATCAAAACATATAATACCACATTAAACTTTGTTTAAATAAGCCACTCAATCCTAACCTATCCTTCAGAAGGCTATGCAGAGATGCAGTTTTTCCACAACCAGGAACACAACAACATTTGGAGAGTTTAAACTTTTTGTTGGTTAAAAGCATATTACAGTAACAATAGTATCACTTTCAGTATTGAAGTAACTCAGCCGCTTTATCTCTGTGATGATTATGTATGTTGCGGAGGCAGGGATTTTCAAATGACACTGCGCTGTGACGACACAACGAAGTCATTTTCAAAACAAGTAGTTTTTTGCAGAGTAGAAACAGAAAATGCTCTTTTTAGACAGGAGAGAAACTTTTGAGTTGTGAAACTTACTGTATTTTTTTATAGTCTAATGAGCTATTATGTCAAAATATCAAGGAAATGTTGATTCCTCATATCAGGACCCCTATAAAATAATTACATTTAAGTATATTACTTGAGTTACATATATTACATTATGTACATTTATATTATTTACTACAACATGAATTGTGTTAATATGAGAGTTTCTGTGGCAGCTGAAGGGCAGAATAAAGTCATTGGTTTTAATTTGTGAAACACAAAAGGAGATCTGAATGATCTGAAGCCATAATGTTATGAACTGAGAGCCTCAGTCACCATTACCTTTCATTGTATGGGAAAAAAGATGTAACGAAAGTGAATAGTGACTGAGGTTAACATTCTGCCTAACATTTCCTTTTGTGTTTCAAGGAAGAAGGATGAGTAAATGATGACAGCATTTTAATTTTTTGAGTGAACTATCTCTTTATGTGCAATATGTGCCAGTGTGTTTGTAACAGAGCCTGATCGTCCTTGACGCCTCCAGTCCGTTAGACAAGAAGTATAATTGAGCTTGTTAATGAGTCTGGATGATTAAGGTCAAAAATGAAATATTTTCTTCTTCTTTTTTCTTTTTAATATCTTTTATCTTAAGAACATACACACTTCTAAAATATCCCCTTAAAGCTCAATTACTACATGGCTGCTTTTCTCTAAACCCCCCACCCCCTGCGCCTCAGCTGGTATCTTTCTCTTTCCCTCTTCCACACATACCCAGACACAAATCCATGCACACACACAAACAGATATGCGCATGGCCATGAGCTGTGATAGGAATAAGTATTTACTTATTGCAGTGACAATTTAATTTATACTGAGAGTTCAATTATAATTCTCTGCCTCTTCACCCTCACACAAAAGGATCCTTCAGATGACACATACTGTTGGAAGAAGTGAAATGCTCTCACAATGTTCGAATAATTCCATCAGGCTTTCATGAATGACTCCTGAATGCTTTCAAGGTTTGACAAACAGGGTTAAGCCTTTTTAGGTCTAATTTTGAATGACCCATCAATCAAGATAGATGCTTGGAGTAGTTACAGCATGTACCAACAGGGGATAACTCAAGAAAAGACTGTGACCAGTAATTGATTTCTGAGTCTTCTAACTGTTTGATTTGTTTGCATATCGCTTTGGTTGGCAAGAGATTTTTAGTATGTCTTTTCATGAACAGCTCAATATGGTAAAAGTGGATATTGACATGGAAGGCTGAAGAGCGCTGAGACCCTGAACCGACACACATGCTTTGAAAATCCTGCTATTGTGAATGCTTCCACAAGCTGCACTCAAGAGTACAAGAGCTCTACTTGTACTCAATCAGATATATGATCTGATAGAGAGAACGAGAAAAAGTAAGAGATGAAAGGAGAGACAAAGAGAAGGATTATTGTTTGATATAATCAAGAGACGAGAGGCATATGATGGAGAAAAGAGAAACAGAGAAGTGAGAGTGAGAGAGTGAACTGATTGACGCTTGGGATGTAATCAGGATATGGAGCCGTGGGGGAAGGGGGGTAAGGCAACGAAAAAGAGAGAGATAGAAAGAGAGAGACTGACTGCTGTGATGTCCAGGGCTTTTGGATGTTAAATATAGCTTGTTCCCCCTCGCCACCTACTGAGCTACAGACTGGCTCCTTTCTGCCTCAACAAACACACTCTATGCCCCTCTCTGTTTCTCTCTATCACTATTCATAATTCATCATAATTTCTCTTTCATTCCTCCTTCATTCTATCTGTCTCTTTTGCTCTCTCTCTTTGTCTCCCTCTTATGATATTTGTAGTTTTAAATGGATGTTTCCAAGACCCGCTTACTCATGCTGGTTGGCCACCTTCACCACCTAAGTTTTGCTGGTGAACACCATGGTAGTGTTATCCACCAGTTAGATCACCACCAAATCAGCATAAACCAGCATGGAAATTCATGCTGGCCTAAACTGGTCTTTTCATAAGGGGAAACAAATGATACAATTGTTGATATACAATAAGAGTATAGCGCTATAAAACGAATGTTGGTATTTTGATGTTGTAGATATTAAAAGATAAATGCTTGCATTCATCATGCAATCTTTGACTTTTGCAGATTTTGGTACCTGGTCGAACATAAAGGTCCCACTTTATATTAGGTAACTACTATGTACTAACATTAAAATACATACAATACAAAGTATTTATTGTTTAACTACATACTGTTCTGCAAAATTCTCTAAAAATATACATTTGCTGCTACTAAGGTATGATTAATTGAGTGGTAAGGTTAGGATTTATATTATGGGTAAGGTTAACAGTGAAACTACAGATGAATTAACCTTGTGCTACCCCGCGCCCACATGCGTGGATGTTGTATTTTGGCTTCGCAATATGCTATTCATCATTTAAATGAATAAAAGCTGACTGAATGCTGTTCACAAGACTCTACACTGTCATTTAACGTGTTCTCTTCTGCCACACCGAATCGCGTGACACAAAAGCATGCCATCGATTTCCTTGAAGCGCTCATATGGACATATAGAAATCTCAATTTTTTTTAATTGAAACCTATTTGGATGTAAAGAGTAAAGTCTGTAGTTTCGTTTCACAAACCCTGTTTGTCATCTTTGCGCTTTAAAAAATATTTTTTAAAGAATCTTTTTTAAAGATTTTTTGCACATCAGCGCCCTGATAAACATGTCCACATATGTGAAAATTGGCACTGTATTTCCTCGAAAGAAGAAAAAACATGTTAGTTATTTTGAATAACTTTCAAATCTAACACATCTGTGTGTCATTCAGCATAATTTTAATATACATTTTGTTATGATTAATTTTATCACTGTGTAATACGATTCTATTCTTTAACATTAGTCAATTAATTCCTATACACCGATCAGCCACAACATTAAAACCACCTGCCTAATATTGTGTAGGTCCCCCTCGTGCCTTTAAAACAGCACCAACCTGCATCTCAGAATAGCATTCTGAGATTATATTCTTCTCAACACAATTGTACAGAGCGGTTTTCTGATTTAACGTAGACTTTGTCAGTTCAAACGAGTCTGGCCTTTCTCTGTTGACCTCTCTCATCAACAAGGCATTTCTGTCCACAGAACTGCTGCTCACTGGATGTTTTTTGTTATTGGCACCATTCTGAGTAAACTCTAGAGACTGTGTGAAAAAATCCCAGGAGATCAGCAGTTACAAAAATACTCAAACCAGCCCATCTGGCACCAACAATCATGCCACGTTCCAAATCATTGAAATTAAAAATGTTCCCAATTCTGATGGTACATGTGAACATTAACTGAAGCTCCTGATGTGAAGCTGCATGATTTTATGCAATAACCTGCTGCCACACGATTGGTTGATTAGATAATTGCGAGGGTGATTGGCTTTCCTATAGGTCAGTGTGTGTCCTGCAACTTACCTGTTGTTTGTTCTCTTTAGAATAAGGTAGCATGGTGGAAACGTGGAACATGAGTTCATGACCCTGATAGACTGTGTAAATGGAATTCATTCCTGTAGTGTCATCTAGAAAAAGAGAGAAAGTAAAAGAGTAAAATTCAGTTGAAAAATCAACCAAAATATGATTTATTCTTCAGGTCATTTGAAAACATGAGTATGCGCTTGTCCCTACTCTTAGTGTCAAGTCCTCCTCTATAACCGGCCCAGCCCTGCAGACAGATTGTGTCACCAAGGAGATTCAAAAATTTGTCAAAGCTCTCACTTCCTGTTTCTGAAAAATATATAAATAAAAATAATGGCACAAATACAACATAAACAATGTCTTCAGACAAACTCTGCATATGGTAATGTAATGTTCTATAGACAACAAGGGAGTATATGGAGGCAACATATGCTGTTCATATAGAAATATTAATAATTAATGAATACTGAGTGAGAAATATTCATGATAGATGAGTATTATAAATTCTTCTGTACTTACCATTGCTGAACATTTCATCATCTGTCAACTGTCCATCTTTGGCATAAAGAACACCAAATTTTAAGTTTACACTGCCCTGTAAAACATACAAACAAAACACACAAACTCTGAGTTAGAAATACACACACACCAGTGTAACATATTTTAAAGGGACAGTTCACCCAAAAATGACAATTCTGTCATCATTTACTCACCCTTCCATTGTTTTAAACCAATATGACTTTCATTCTACCGTGAAACACAAAAGTAAATGTTAGGTAGATTGACAGTCTCTGTCAACATTCACTCTAATTGCATGGGAAAAGATGTAATGAAAGTAAATGGCTGAGACTAACACTGAGCCTAACTTCTCGTTGTGTTCCACAGAAGAAAGAAAATAATTTGGGTTTGGAACAGCATGAGAGTGAGTAAATGATGAGAGAATTGTCATTTTTGGATGGACTATCCTTTTAATGTGATGAGCACAAGTGTTTTCACTGTCATAGAGAACTGTATCTTCCATTATAGTCAATATTACATAATATATTTTTTCCTTAAACAACATAAAGACACATACACACATTTAACAGTACACACCTCTTGCTCTTCCAACACCAGTAAGTCCTGACAACAATAAAAAGCCATTTAGATCAAAATATAATTTATATATATAATAACTTGGCACAATACACATTAAAATAAAAAACAATGCACATAAAAAATCCCAACAGGGTTCAATTTCCAAACATCAATTCAGAGCACTAGTAGTGTAAGTTGCAGAGATTTTATAGACTCTACATTCATTCAAATATCTGAATGCAACTGACAATGGCCTTTGATTAGCAGCATGCAATTTCACAAAAGAAAGCTCTCTAGAGCAATAGCATTCAGTGCCGGAAGACAGTGTCTTGCCTTTGAATTCTAAAGTGATTATGAAGCTGAAGAAAAACAAAACAGACTAGAAATGGACAGTAATTCACAGAGCACAGTACACGCGAGAGCTCATTGACAGGTGTGTGTAGGTGGCACCTTCTGAATCTCTGGGTTAAGGATCTCCCTGGGTCCCTTCTCAAAACGATCCACATTCATGGCACTGGTGGGGAGGAGGAAAGGATTGATTAAAGTGAATTAATAGGATGGATTGCAAAATAAATGCATTTTAATCTATTCAATACATGTTGTTTGTGTGTGTACTAGGCCTGGGTGATACAGTATATCATGTATGGCGATATAATATCAAGCAACATCTTGAATATTTTATCAATTTTAATGTGCTTTTTATTTATGAATTAATTTTCCTAAAAAGCATGTCATTGAACTAGTTTCATAACCATGTCTTGCGACTGGTGAGTATGAAATCATTAAGACAGAGATGTTTTAATAGCATCTGTTATATAAATTTAAGTAGCAAAAATGGTGTTAGTGTTGATTTGATTCATTTCTGTGAGCCAGATGAAACTGATCCTTTTATTTAACTGATTCAAAACTCTGATTCAACAATTTTTTTGCGTTATCGCTCAGAAATGTTCACAGAAGTCCTATACTTGGCATTTTTATATATTAAAATGATTAAGTTGGTAAATAAAGCTGTTTATTATTATGTATTGTAATTGTGGTGCCTATAAGTGAAATATGTAACCCTTCCTTCTGTTCTTGTAGTGAAAAATAGTAAGGAAAAATGTCTTGATAATTTTTTCATCAAGATTTGACTGTATTTAGCTCTAATTGGCAACCATGGCTCTTTGGTTAAAAATTATGGTTCTGGTGGAAAAATTGAAGACAAACTGCACCCCCAAGTTTTGCGTGATGGCGTAGTGTAAAATACTTTTTTCATGTGGATGACCCAGGTTCAATTCCCTTTTGTCCAATTTTTCCCATCATGTTTCCACTCTTTTTTTATTTTCTCCCCTTTTCTCCCCAATTTGGAATGCCCAAATCCCAATGCGCTCTAAGTGCTTGTGGTGGTGCAGTGACTCTCCTCAATTCGGGTTATAGCAACCACAAGGAGGTTACCCTATGTGACTCTTCCCTCCCTATCAACCGGGCCAATTTGGTTGATTAAGAGACCTGACTGGAGTCCCTCAGAATGCCCTGGATTCAAACTCGTGACTCAAGGGATGGTAGTCAGCATCATTACTCGCTGATCTACCCAGGCCCCCTCATGTTTCCACTCTTAATATTTCCTTTAATACTAATTATATAAATAATAAATAAAAATTAATATAAAGGTTGACTGCCTCAGTGACAGTGATTTGGTCACGGTAAATGATGGGCAGTTGAGAGAAAAGATTGATCCAAGTAAAATTAACCATGGTTTTACTATAGTAATATTGTAGTAACCATGTTTTTTGGTGGGAGCCATAGTTTTAATGCAATTAACCATGTTAAAGTAATATGGTGTTAATATGCTAACCATGTTTAATTTTGTGGTTACTATTACCATGGTATGTATATATTTGTAAGGTAAGGTTAGGGTTAGGGGTTGGTGTAGGGTGTCTAAATAAACACAATAAAAATGCCCCTATACTGTATATTAGTATTTAATTAGGAGTGCAAATAACATCTAACATTATTTGCACTTAGTGCAAAGAAGATGCTTTCTGTTGTTTTTTACACTGTGCAAATAGCCTCTGCCTAAAAAAATAGTAATATCCCAAATTACACCCTTTTAAATAACGAGATATTGAATTTCACCAAAAGGGTGATTTTTTCCCCTTTTTTGGAGATCCCTTTTGGAGGCTAGTAGCATGCAGACAGACTTACCTTAATATAGATTTGACTGATAGTGTTTTTGTTGGACTGTATGGAAGGCTGATTTTTAAAGTACCCTAAAGAGGGAGGGCAAATTTACAAATTAGAAAAAAAGGTGCCTTGAAGCATGCATAAAATATACAAGAATGAATACGTCATAATATGAAAGCAAGCCAACATTGCTGGATGCTATAACACAGAGTTGTTTAACAACTGAGACCTTGGTACTCATTGGAAAGTTTGTAACATATTAATACCATGTCACTCTGTTACTCAGTGGACGCGGATGTTTTTCCATTGATCTACGCATTCAGTCTTAACACTGGCCTTTCAGGCAATAGAGCCAAACAGCTCAGAGCCACTTCAGGAAGATGCCAATCATGTGAGTCACTGCTTACATGAACCTGGGCAAAAACTAAAATTGACATACACACATGCTTTTACCTGTAATTGTTTGACTCACCATCTTGCGCCAGAGGATGGCTCGATACTGTGGGACCCTCTGGTTGTTCTGGTCTGACAGGACCACAGACAGGAAGAATGGGTTCTTCTCTGCATCTGTTCCCACATAGTTCTGATGGACTAAAGCGAGAATACAGGGCAAACAATCAGGACAGATGGACTTCAAGGGATATTTCACCCAAAATTTTTAATTCTGTCATCATTTACTCACCACCATGTTGTTCCTAAACCCGTATGACTTTCTTTCTTCTATAGAACATAAAAGGAGATGTAAGGCAGAATGTTAGCCTCAGTCACCATTCACTTTCATTGCTTATTTTACAAATCATGAAAGCAAATTGGGACTAAATGAAACACTCTGCTTAACATCACCTTTTGTGTTCCATGGAAGAAAGAAAGTCATAAGAGTTCGGAACAACATGAGGGTAAGTAAATGATGACAGAATTAAAATTTTACGTTAAACAGTCCCATTAAGAAACATAAACTTAAGAATAAAGAATTTATCAAGAATTTATGTTTACTAACAAATGTTGTACAAATTGGTGAGTGTAAGTAATTAAAAACATGTTAATTTTTCTTAATCATGATTAACGTATTTACTGTTAATACAGCAAACATTTGCAATGTATCTGCCCAGAGTCATTACACTGATGCACACACCACAAACACACTGAAGTGATTCAGTGTCAGTGATAAAGTGATGCGGAAAGGCGCACTTAACACTATTTATTGCACAAAACAAGCCTAGATGGAACTTATGACAGAAATCAAGTGTTTTTCTGCCTAAGTAAGGCACAATTGAATTATCACAGATTCATACCAAGTCTTAACTATCACCAAAATGCAGAATGAGATGTTTGTCTGCAAGTGCTTTTCATATGGAGTTCAAAGCAGTGCTTGACGCTGACGTGAATCATGAAAACGGTTTCAAAGTTCCTGTAACAATAGCCACAGTCTTCTGGCTGATTAATACTGTGGAGGATAAAGCTGCATACACACTGCCAGCGACACCATCCCACTGAGTGTTTCAAGCTGCGTACACACTGCCAGTGACTTTGTCGCTGCTGGTCGCCAGTGGCTGGCGGTGAATTCGCTAGTGGGCGTTCCCACTACTGGATGCCTAGTTATGTTTATAAATGACATTCATGGATGTCATTCCATTGCTGTTGACAGCGAATCGCTTTTCTTGCCGCTAAAAACAAACAATTTGGAGGGAAAAGACTAAATATAAATGGAACCAGTACATAAAATTCTTTATATCAAAGATGAATGAGAAACAAGACGTGCTTTTTGCCATAGCGGCAAAACGCCAACGCCGGTCTGTCTGGGAACACAAAACAATTCAATCTCGGAGTCAGACACCTTTCCACGCAGTATTTTTTCTTAAAAATGTCCTTGTATGTGGGAAGAGACCTATCATAGTGCACTGGAAAATTGCAGGAGCTGAGAGAGAGAGAAGGATCACGTGAGCTCTCCCGTCTTCTCTCCTATTGGCTGTCGCTTCTGTAAGTCGCTCTTCATTTGAATAAAGTTGAACTTGTCTCAACTTTGTCACGTCACTGGACATGCCCACATCTAGTCGCCAACGATCGCGACAGCTCGTGTCGCCGTTTACAGTCTATGGCCGTAAGTCGCTGTGCTCTCATTGAAAATGAATGGGATGGTGCCGCTGTCTCGCGCGATGTCGCTGACAGTGAGTACGCAGCTTAAGAGATGCCCATTGCAATGAATATGCAACCTATGTGAGACTAGTTCTTTCAATTAGTCAAACTCCCAAACTTCCACTTAGACTTTGGGAAATGTTTAATTATACTTGAATTGGTGCTATTTTAGTGCTATTTTACACTGTGGAAGGCTTTGTTAGGATAATGCTTATAAAGCATTACATTGTTACATATTGTTTTTTTTTATTATTTACAATGAAGAAAATAAATGCATTTTGATAGGAAAATTATATTTAGAGTCAAATTTCAACACTTTCAAAATCTGCGATGTGTGTAATTTTTGGTGGGCAGTGGTGGCTCAGGGTTACTGACCAGACGGTTGGGGTTCAAGCCCCAGCACCACCAAGATGCCACTGTTGGGCCCTTGAGCAAGGCCCTTAACCCTATCTGCTCCAGGAGCGCTGTATCATGGCTGACCCTGCACTCACACCCCATAAATTTCACTGTATATATGCAAAAAACTGTGTGTATAATGTGTGACCAAAATAAAGGATTCTATAATTTTTTCAACGTTAAAATACTTTCACTTACTTAATGTGCAACATAACAAATGGCTTAAATATAAGTCAGCCATTCGCTAGTTGATTTCTCTCTAAAGAGCCAAACTCTGTGGTTCTGTGGCACTATGAATAGTAATTACATTAGCAATTATGTTTGGTGGAGCTAGCACCATAGAAATTACATTCTTCACCTTAGATATCATAGTAACTAAAAAATATTTTAGCCTATTTTCAAGATTTATCCATTTCAATTGAATAAAATATTTCCATTTAATTTAATTGCCTAATCTTTAACTAAATAAAATGTATAAATCTTACAAAATGCAACTTTTATTAATTACATTTTCTTCAAGACTATTTAATTCAATTAGATGGAAATTTTTTATTCAATTGAAATGGATAAATCATAAAAATAGGCTAAACATTTATTTTATAAGTTGTAGTAACTTGGTAAATTCTATGTGTATTACACAAGTACAAGACTAAATAACTTAACAAAATGAGCCTTTTTGTAAAGACTTGTCTACTTACGATAATAACTGATCAACAACTGATCCTCAACTTTAAAATGTTTTCTTTTTCTTTTCTGAATAACTTCTCGTTTGAGCTTTTCAATGTTCTCCTTGCACAATGGTCCTTAAAGACACAATACCACAACAATGTGGCCATTTAAATATCTCCACTTAAACTGTCCTCAGAGACTTAACAGTGAAGAGGCCTGTTTATTTAGCTCTATTTCTGAAGCATCAGAAGAGGGAGAGAGGAAGGAAGAGATGAAAGCCTACTGTGTGTGGAGAATATTTGGGACTGAGACAGTCCAGGTTTACAGTCAGAAGACAAAAAAAGAGACTTAAATCCAATTAGAAGACTAGATCTGCTCTGCCTCTGTATCTCTATCCTTCCTCTGTAGCATATTCTGCCCCTCTCTCATTTAATGAGAGAGAGAGGGATTGAATGAGATAGATATTTGTAGAGATCTAAATCAATTAAAGAGACACAATACAGCATCTGCCCCCATAATGTGTGTAGGAATAACAGTGCATGGTGTGTGTTTGTATTTGTGTGGAAAATAGATAAAGAAAGACAGGAAGAGAAACAGAGAACGATGAAGTGTATGGCATGAGAAAGATATGTTTGTGGGTATGTGAACTGCAACAAATTTATTCAGCATACTTTGACACAGGAATGGGAATTTTCCAAGCCCTTTTAATGAAGCACTTCCCCAATAACTGGAAACAAAACTTGTGAATGTTTATCTCAACTCGACAACTACACATTGCCATATGAACAACCAGTCAATTATAACAGACATTTTTGTGAGACATCATTAAAGTCACACATCACACAGAAATATTGGTTATTTTCAAATTGGACATTAACAAAATTAATAACATGCAGTTGAATGAGTAAGTCAAGAACCGCTTCAACCGTTTCAGTGGTTACATTTTCATGTATACCAATACTCTGATTATTGCAACAATAAAAGTATAAGAAATAATCAGTTTAAGATTTTTGCGTGATTTGGGCAAATCACTTCAATCCCATTTACATGATACTTTGCAGAGAAATGTGATGTTTTAATGTTTATATATATATATATATATATATATATATATATATATATATATATATATATATATATATATATATATATATATGTTTCCTTATGCCGTGGGGCTGTAGATTCTGCAAGGAACTGCCATTTTACACAAAGCCTAGTAGAAAGTGCAGTTTTTTCTGTTTATGAACTTGTGCTTGAGCGTAACATCATCCATCTGCAGCACTGGCACAGACGCACTTTGATCAGAGTAGAAGAAGTGTGATTAAAGTGTTTACATGCCTGTATAAAGTGATTAAAAAGGAGAACTCCACATATCTTACTGCGATTATCATTACTCAGATAATCAGCATAATTGCAAAAAATAATCATAGTATTCTGTTTACACAAGCTACAGTTTAATCAAAGTATTGCCATAATCACAATATAATCACATGATGAGGGTGCATGTAAATGTGGCCAGTGAGTGACTGAGTTGTTAGACCGATTTAACTGATAACATAAGATTAAATCTGATTTGTGAATCTTTTTGAAAAAAAAAATAAAAAATAAATAAATAAAGAACCGATTAAGAAGAGTTCTTTGTTTGTGAATCAGGCTACACGCTGCAGATTCAGCATCAGCACAGAGTCAACGCTAAATAGCGATGCCGGACACACTTTCAGAATAAGTATATTGGTACATCTGCATCAACGGAAGAATGCAGGCACACAAGAACAACTAATAGAATAATTCATGAAAATAATTTGGTTCCACTATTTTTTTTACAAGAACTGTTTCTCAATTTCCAGCCCTACTTTTCTCAAACATTGCTCAATTACTTACATGTTTTCCCCTTAAACTATTCATAAATGATTTGCATCAATTATTCTAAATGATTATTCACAAGTTCTTTTTATTGGTATACAGTGTAATAAAGACAAAATCTCACAGAATTAGATTTTTTAAAAACTGGGCCACATTTCTGTACTTCATTAATCTGTGTTGATCAAATCTGAGTGGACATGTGCTTTCCTGCATGGACAAATGCAGGTCCAGACTTGCAGACTTGGTCCAGTGGTTGTGTGTGCGTGCTTACGTGTGTGCGTGTTACAGATTGTTGGACTAAATAAAAAGAAAGCACGATTGTTAGCAAGGTATTGGTGTGTATCAAGTGTAATAGGATGCCTAGAGGTTGGAGGAGGCGCTGTTATCTATATCCATTATTGAGTGTATTATATGAAATGTGTATATACAGTACACAAATGTGAAATTAGTATGAAAATTGTATCTGCTACCTTTAGGAAATCTGTGCTGTGGTAGAGGTATGTCTTGTTAATAATTGTGTGTGTGTGAGAGAAATAACACATAAAGCATTCTTGACATGTGGCAGTAGAAATCCCACCTTTTCCCAGGAAGTACTTGAAAAACCATCTGGTGTGGTACTCTGGGTTCTCCAAATGGACGTCAGTTCTTCTCCATGTTCCAGGCGTATAGTCAGAGGTCTGCAGAAAAGCCCCACCAAGGAGGTAACTCATCAGATACCTATATACTGTATGTCAAAACCCATAAGTACATTAATGCTCATGTCACTAACGCCCATTAGCTTTGTCATAGGACACACACATACATGCAAACACATATGATGTGGCAAAGTTTCCGTTTTTCTTTTCTTTTTTGCAGTGGGGGGGCAATGACAACCCCGAAATTGGGCCTAACAACATGCTAAACAATAACAATAAAACATTTTCTGACATATAATTATATTTTATTCCCAAAATACCACTTATTACAACACATTTCTGAAACTCTGTTAACTACAGTGTAAAATTTGATGTACAAATTTATCTGACAAATTAGATCTCTGACAAATAAAGTAATTTTTTGGGGGGTTAGATCAAATAGAATTTCAAGTAGATCCTTGAGGTAACAGGTTTTCACTGTGAAAGTTAAAAATGTTCACCTAAAATGTGCCTCATGTTGTAGCATCTAAATTAACTGGTTTTATTCAAGTCAAATATTAATTAACATGTCTAAATCAACTTAACTATATTTGGTTACACCAACCATTTTTTTAAATGGGTTGGAACAAGTAGAAATACTCCTTAAGGTAACAGTTGTAGGTTACCAGATCAGAGGTCTGTTTTGGTGGGATAAACATAGGGAGTTGTCTAAGCTACAGCTACACTGATTTCCGTTTCATTAACCTTTCAAATTTGGATGTTTAACATAAAAATAAAACAGTGACAGTTCTCAATTCATAGTAACTGACATAATATTCTGTGTTCAGTGAGATTCAATGTGATTCAGTCCATGATTCAGACCAATGATTCCTGTGTGACTCCTGTGTTTGATTCAGACTGATCTGCTGATCTGGGGTGCGTTTCCCATACAATGATGCAACTCGGTGCTTAACCACCATAGTACAGTGCATCGTTAGAGACATAGCTAGTCAAGACTGTTTCCCGAAACTGTAGTAAGTACGTCGCGCATCCACTGTTCGAACCACATTGGTTCAACAATATAGAGCTGCCGTTAATGATGTTACGCAGGTGGTGGAGTCATTTTAAATTTAATGATGGAGATTTTAAATGATAAAATCTAATTTACACGTTCTCCAGAAAGCTGTTTAAATCAAGAAAGCTGCTAAAGACACAAAAGCGGAATGCACTGTGTAAATGTGACACATAAAATAAATTGCAATAGTGTGGTTTGCATTTACACCACAGGTGGAGAGCTGTAGTTCCAACCATACAACTTTGCAATGCAGTTTGCGAATGCTTGTTGGAACTACGGTTTCCGGAAACACAACATGACTATGTTGGTAAAGATAAAACTTTCGACCATAGTTGGCTAATGATTATCTGGGAAATGTATCCCAGTTCGACTGGCATATTAAAAAGAACTATCCCAATTGAGAATAAATTAACAGCATGTTGCATTGTATGTTTATTTTTGCATGCAGTCAGGGAGCAAACTCAGAATTTATATGATGCCACCACTCCTGAATAACTTTGCTGAAAACCCTGCTACACGTAAAACATGTCTGGCATTTTCCTCTACGACATTCAACAAATAATCAATCCAGTCATGTTTCAACACATGTGAATTGATATTGTCAGGCAGACAACTTGTAAACACCTCAACGAAAACAACAAGACATCAACAACAATCTCCCATGCATATACATACTCCAAGATTCAGGAACCTTGATCACTATGGAGTGAAATCAACCTAAATCATTAACAACCAATCAGAGGTCTGTTTTGGTGGGATAAAACATAGGGAGTTGTCATAGCTACAGTCTGAGCATGAGATGAAAAGGACAAATGGATAGATGGAGAGAAAGAGAGAGAGAGAAAGAGAGAGAGAGAGAGAGAGAGAGAGAGAGAGAGAGAGAGAATTGAATCACTTGGCTTGGATTGCTGTTTTTACTGATACGTGTGTTTCATTGAAACACCTACAGACGTGCTCACAAAAACAAAAGCAGGCAGTTTTGGTTCGTTACTCACTGCCACAAGATGAATAAATGTGTTCTCTCTATCTTCTTCTCTTCTTCATCTTTCCTCCTACTTCATTTAATCTGTGTTCCTCTTTCTGCTCACCCTTGCTTCTTATGCATATATTATAATACATTTTATCGCCCCCGTTCCTCCAGTGCTACACTGGCTTGAACTCACAGCCATCAATATGCATGTGCAATAGATCACAACCTTGCTGAAGAAAAGAGAACTTCAACAATGGTAGTGCTGTTTAATCTTTAGCCTTGCAATTTTCATAATACTTTTCGAACACTTCTGGGTCCATTACAATTTAGCACATTCACAAACAGTACACCAGATCCGTAACCACTATAGACAGATTGAGGCTGACGTGTGTTGCCCAATATTCAGACTACTGGTAGACACTTATTGGTTTTTGAAAGGCTGATTCTTAAACTATTACATTTGGTTTCCCCAATAACAAATACGTGATTTCAGACTTGCAGTACAGTCACTCATACATACATAAACACATACATTTCAGAATGTATGTGAATGGGTATCTCACCTCATCTAGTGAACCGTTCTCCACTCTGAATCTCCCTGCTCTCTGTATGGCCCCATCTGCATCACTGGAGATGAGCTGAGGAGACAGACAGATACATCATGAATGTGAGAGCCCATGAATCATCAGGAAGATATAACAGAATACAGCTTGCATAAAACAACTACTATACATATCTTGCATATACATACAGTGGGGTCCAAATGTCTGAGATCACATTGAAAAATGCAATTAAACTTGGAAATAAACAGAAATGTTTTGGATTTTGAAAAATGAAAAGCATAGAAACATTATGACATGACATAATGAATAAGAAATATTTCAGATTATGCACTATTTTAGGTCACTAGTCAAATGTAAGCCAATCTGTGACATTGTCCATGTTAACTCCTCAGCACACAAGATGCTCTTTGGAACATTCTTATATCCTGCTGAAATAACATGGATCATCAGGTTTTGCACAAACTTGCATAGTCCATGCCAACCCTACTGCTTCCTATCATTCAAGCAAAAGAGGAACAAACCAGACACTAAGACATCCTAAAATTCATGTTAACTTAAATTAAACTCTACACTCAAATGTTTATGCTTATAATATAATTTATAATGCAAAAAAAATTATAAAATTTGAACAATGAAAGCCAAAAGAGTTTCCAAAGCAGACTTTTGGACTTTTCAGAATTTTTTTCACTGTGTTTATACATACACTGAAAAAAAAAAAAAAAAAGGTAACCTGCAATTGTTACTTTAAGAAGCTATTTCCACCTGAACTAGTTTTGTTAGTGTAACCTACTGTATCCTGGTTGATTTAATGATTTTAAACAAAACTATTAAATCTCTATTAAAGGGATAGTTCACCCCAAAATTTGAATTCTCTCATTATTTACTCACCTTCAAGTCATCCCAGATGTTTATGACTTTCTTTCTTCTGCAGAACACAAATAAAGATTTTAAGTAGAATATTTCAGCTCTGTAGGTCCTTACATCCATCCATCCATCTTCAACCGCTTATCCGAAGTCGGGTCGCGGGGGCAGCAGCTCCAGCAGGGGGCCCCAAATTTCCCTATCCCGAGCCACATCAACCAGCTCTGACTGTGGGACCCCGAGGCGTTCCCAGGCCAGTGTGGAGATGTAATCTCTCCACCTAGTCCTGGGTCTTCCCCGAGGCCTCCTCCCAGCTGGACGTGCCTGAAACACCTCCCTAGGGAGGCGCCCAGGGGGCATCCTTACCAGATGCCCAAACCACCTCAACTGATTCCTTTCCATGCAAAGGAGCAGCGGCTCTACTCCGAGCTCCTCACGGATGACTGAGCTCCTCACCCTATCGCTAAGGGAGAAGCCCGCCACCCTTCTGAGGAAGCCCATTTCGGCCGCTTGTACTCGCGACCTAGTTCTTTCGGTCATGACCCAACCTTCATGACCATAGGTGTGGGTAGGAACAAAAATTGACCGGTAGATCGAGAGCTTTGCCTTCCGGCTCAGCTCTCTTTTCGTGACAACGGTGCGATAGAGTGAGTGCAATACCGCCCCGCTGCCCCGATTCTCCGGCCAACCTCCCGCTCCATTGTCCCCTCACTCGTGAACAAGACCCCGAGGTACTCGAACTCCATCACTTGGGGCAATACCTCCTTCCCTACCCGGAGTACGCACTTCATTGGTTTCCTGCTGAGAACCATGGTCTCAGATTTAGAGGTGCTAATCATCATCCCAGCTGCTTCACATTCGACTGCCAAGCGGTCCAGTGAGAGCTGAAGGTCACGGACCGATGATGACATGAAACCACATCATCTGCAAAAAGCAGCGATGAGATCCCCAGCTCACCGAACCGCACACCTTCCCCACCCCGACTACGTCTCGATATCCTGTCCATGAATATCACAAACAGGATTGATGACAAAGCACAGCCTTGGCGGAGACCAACCCCCACATTTAACAAACTTGACTTCGTGCCGAGGACCTGGACACAGCTCTCGCTTCGGACGTACAGGGATTGGATCGCCCTAAGAAATGACCCCCCCCCACCCCATACTCCCGAAGCACCTCCCACAGTCTCTCCTGGGGGACCCGGTCATACGCCTTCTCCAGATCCACAAAACACATGTAGACCGGATGGGCATACTCCCAGGCCCCCTCCAGAATCCTTGCGAGAGTAAAGATCTGGTCCGTCGTTCCACGGCCAGGACGGAACCCGCATTGTTCCTCTTCCGAGGTTCGACAATCGGCTGCACCCTCCTCTCCAGCACCTTGGAGTAAACTTTACCAGGGAGGCTGAGAAGTGTGATAACCCTGTAGTTGGCACACACTCTCTGGTCCCCCTTTTTGAAGAGGAGAACCACCACCCCATTCTGCCACTCCTTAGGCACTGTCCCAGATTTCCACGCGATGTTGAAGAGGCGTGTCATCCATCCATTTTTTTCATGGAATCTTTGTGAACCATTCTTAGTCTGGCCCCTCACCTGAGACCACTTTGCCTTGGGAGAACCTACCAGGAGCACCTGGTTCCAGACAACATGGTTCCAAAGGTCACATAAATCAGTAAGAAATCTATACAACTTTAGTGGTTTAATCCATATCTTCAGAAGTTATATGATAGTTGTGGGTGAGAAACAGAGCAATATTTAAGTCCTTTTTTCTTTTACCATAAATCTCAACTTTCACTTTAAGTTGTACATTCTTTTTCTTAGGTTTTTTGGCATTTTGCATATGTTGCGCATATGCCACCTACTGGTCAGGTCTGGTGAAAGTTAGAGATTTAAAGAAAAGGAGGACTTTAATATTGATCTGTTTTTCACCCACACCAATAATATAAATTCAGATTATATGAATTTAACCACTGGAGATTTATGGATTACTTTTATTCTGCCTTTATGTGACTTTTGAAGATTCAAAGTTCTGGCCACAATTTAAAATCTTTGTTTATGTTCTGCAGAAGAAAGAAAGTCATACACATCTTGGATGGCATGAGAGAATTAAAAATTTGGGGTGTACTATCCCTTTAAACATGTTTAGAACAGATCTAGAGATTTTTAAAAAAAGACAGAGTACAAGAGAGAGACAAAGGCAGCATGTGACTACTGCTGTGATATACACAACAAACACACTGATTATTTTGTTTTAATGAAGCCTTTACCCAATCAGATACACCAATTACAGAGAAGTGATCTCTGTTTGGTGTTTTCTGTGTGTGTTGATCAATTGATCACTTGATCTATGTGTGTGTGTGTGTGTGTGTGTGTGTGTGTGTATGCATGCATATAAGTGTGTTTTGCAAGTTACACTGTATACAAAGGAATCTGTAAGAGTAGTTTTAGTGAAAGTCAGTCTGAACAAATGAGTGTGTGGGACAATCATTCACACCTGACATGATGTAATCTTGTCTTTGCTGTAAAACTGCAACATCCCCCCAGATGGAACAATGTTAGTTGCTAGGCAACAGGACACGGAACCTCTCTCATTTCCTTTTTCTTCAGTCACTTTTTTTCCTCCGCACATTTCTCCCACCTTTCTTCTCCACCTGTTGGTCTCTCTCTCTCTCTCTCTCTTTTTCTTCCCTTTCTTTGTATCTGGCAGACTACACAGCTAAAAACAGACTGCAGGTGCACTGCCACTAAAGAGACTGGCTGTAAGCATGTAAGATAGCTATTTTAGTCTAGAGTGTGTGTGTGTGTGTGTGTGTGTGTATGTGTGTGTGTGTATGTGTGTGTGTGTGTGGGGCCGATGGTCTGCCTTGGTCTGGGAAAGTCAAATGTCCAGGCAGAACATTGCAGGAAGACACCTGCTCTCACTAAATTTCAATATGTAAAGTTGTTTTTGGGTATAAAAAATATATCCTTTTTTTTACTTTCAATATATACAGTATATCCATATCGTTTCCATCCACAAACCAACCTCTCTCACTGGATGTTTTTTGTTTTTGGCACCATTCTGAGTAAATTCTAGAGACTGTACTTAAACCAGCCCATCTGGCAACACAATAATCCATGAGATTATCTAATCAGCCAATCGTGAGGCAGATACAGGTCAGGAGCTTCAGTTAATGTTCACATTAACCATCAGGAAGGGGAAATCTCAGTAATTTGGACCATGGCATGATTGTTGTGGGGTGGTGCTGTTTTGGTGGCACGACAGGCCCAATTTCCAGCAGCCATTACTCCAACACTACTACTAATTTGGTACTAGTAAATCACTTGCCATTACATTAGACACAGTTGAAAGCTATTTGGTTCATTAAATTAAGCTTAACTTTGTCTTTGTTTTTGAGTTTCAGTATTCAATAGACTGGCATGACTTAAGGTCAATGTTAGATCAAAAATGGCAAAAAAAGAAACAGCATTCTCTAGAAACTCGTCAGTCAATCATCGTTTTGAGGAATGAAGACTAAACAACACTTGAAATTGTCAAAAAACTGAAGATTTCATACAAAGGTGTACTCCACAGTCTTCAAAGACAAAGGACAACTGGCTCTAACAAGGACAGAAAGAGATGTGGAAGGCCAGATGTACAACTAAACAAGAGAATAAGTACATCAGAGTCTCTAGTTTGAGAAATAGACGCCTCAGATGTCCTCAGCTGACAGCTTCATTGAATTCTACATGCTCAACACCAGTTTCATGTACTGGACAACAGATCATTGGAAAAGAGTGTTATGGATTTTAACCCCATTGAGCTTTTGTGTGATCAGCTAGACTGTAAGGTGCGTGAGAAGTGCCCAACAAGACAGCCACATCTATGGCAAGTGCTGCAGGAAGTGTGGGGTGAAATGTCACCTAAGTATCTGGATAAACTAACAGCTAGAATGCCAAGGATCTGCAAAGCTGTCATTGCTGCATGCCAAGGATTTTTTTATGAGAACTCTTTGAAGTAGTTCTGAAATAAAATTGTAATGGGGGGGGGGGGGGGGGGGGGGGGGTTTGGGTGCTGAGAGTCGTTGGTTATCAGTGTTTGTAGAGCTCAGTGAAAAACTTCAGCCCGCACAGTGAATATTAGTAGTTCATCAACTGGAAACAGCCATTACACTCAGACACAGAGTGGTAGGTAAAAAAATAAAGTGCTTTGTGGATACATTTCTTGCTGTTCATAAATGGATGTGGGAGGGGGTCAAATCCCAAGAGACAACATGATAACGTCCCCTCTAATAAACAACATCCCCTCTAATGAATGCATTAAGAAGCATCCTACTTAAGTGAAGCACACATATCTCATAAATACAAGATATTGCAGTAAAAAAAACAAAACAAAACAAAACAAAACAAATATATACACTACCGTTCAAAAGTTTGGGGTCACTTACTCATTCTTTATTTATTTATTTATTTATTTCACATTTTAGAATAATAGTAGTCAGCAAAACTATGGAATAATAGAAATGGAAATATGGGAATTATTTTGTGACCAAAAAATCCAAAATAAATCCAAAACTATGTAATATTTTAGCATCTTCAAAGTAGTCACCCTTTGCCTAGATTTTGCAGACATGTACTCGTGACATTTTCTCAACCAACTTCTTGAGGAATCACCCCGGGATGCTTTTTAAACAGTATTGAAGGAGTTCCCATCTATGTTGTGCACTTATTGGCTTCTTTTCTTCATATTTTGATCCAAGTCATCCATTTCAAAAACTTTTTTTTTTTTTAGGAAATTTTAGATTTGTAATTAAATAAATGTATATGTTTTGGCAGAATAATATTTTGTCTACAAAGTTAATTTCAAACTTTTAAGCATACACCTTCAGATCAAAAGATTTTTAAGATCATGAGAAACATTTCAGACAAGTGACCCCAAACTTTTGAACAGTAGTGTATATATATATATATATATATATATATATATATATATATATATATATATATATATATATATATATATACACAGTATATATTTTATATGAATTACAACATTCTTTGATGCTCTCATTCACTTATACAAAACTCAACACAAATTCAAAACACAAAAATCAGAGAAAGACTTGAGAGTGAGAAAAGGAGAGTGAAAGAGAGAGAGAGAGAGAGAGAGAGAGAGAGAGAGAGAGAGAGAGAGAGAGAGAGAGAGAGAGAGAGAGAGAGAATCAATGCTATTGTGACCTGGGATATAAAATTGATCTTTTCAGAGAGCTTCAGTATGCGTTCTCATGACTCACTCAATAGGGAGAGAGGGATAGAGATAGACAGCTAAGATGAGGAAAGGATATGGGGGGGGGGGGTAGCACAAATGGAGAAAGCACTGCATCTGAGTCTGAGAGAAAAACAAAAGGAAACATTTCCATAATCTAAATCAGTCTGCACACTAGAAGAGTGCTTTGGGTGAATTGTAAAACTCTGAACAGTCTCACAATGAGACCATAACAAAAAGGCAAAAATTAGCATCAAAATAACACTAGAGTCATTTTATTTTATGGAAGCAGGGGAAGGAATTTAATCACTGCACCAAATGTTGGTGTGGCTATCCTTATGAGGACTCTCCATAGACATAATGGTTTTAATACGGTACGAACTATACATTATATCCCTAACCCTAAACCTAACCCTCACAAAAAAACATTCTGCATTTTTACATTTTCAAAAAAACATTGTTTAGTATAATTTTAAGTGATTTGAAATATAGGGACACTAGAAATGTCCTCATAACCCACATTTATAGCATAATACCCTTGTAATTACCAGTTAGTAACCTCATAAACCCGACCACACACACACCCACACACACACACACCTCAACACACAGAGAGGGCTATGGATAAATGCCAGATGAGCTGCTTAATATGCCCTTTTGATGAGTAGTGGACCTTTTTATGAAATGTCGAAGGTCAGGGACTGTAAGGGTGATGTCAAACATGTGACATTTTGTGTGATTGTATGAGAAAATACCTTGACATACTCTAAATAACGTCTCAAAGTATGGTAAATGGTCTGCAAATATATAGCGCCTTTTTAACCTTAGCGGTATTCAAAGCGCTTTACACTGCGTCTCATTCACCCATTCACACATACACATTCACACGCCAGTGATGGCAGAGCTGCCATTGGGAGTAACTTGGGGTTCATTGTCTTGCCCAAGGACACTTCGGCACGTGGAGTCATGTGGGCCAGGAATCGAACCGCCAACCCTGCAATTAGTGGCCGACCCACTCTACCACCTAAGTCACAGCCGCTCCTGTGGTGAATGGCCCATCCAGCCTGAAAAACAAAACTGACTCAACTAATAGCGTGAGTTGGGGGCAGGACTACCTGTTTATTCGATCATCAGTGGACTGTAGCAATGTCTGACATATGTACTTTTTGATTATGAACTGATTCAAAAACATGAGTTATTATTAGGGACGTGCATGGTATTCAAATATCAAAATCACTATTCGGTTATTCTGCACGTGAGTTCTTCAACCCGATCTGAGTCCGATGGTACCCGACAAACCTACAGGTTTTGGGCCAGGTTTGGGTCAGTTCCAAGTACGCTATATAGCGAGTTATGGGCTGTTCACACGTGTCTGCGCTGTTTTTAAATGTTTTTTCTATGTAACCAAGCACTGGATGGGTGTCTTTGATCATTGTGCCGCGCTGCAACTCAGGACCGTGCCATTTTTTAGACACTGCATTAAGTTTAAAATAATGTTAATATTTATAAATGCATCTCATGACACCTGTGTTCTGTTTCAACATTTGTTGTGCTGCATCAAGTTTTTTTCAGCGCTGGTGTCACAAATCATCATTCTGATGAAGTTCAAGTTGCAAAGACGACTTAATGTGACCGTTACACATTATTCCAGATTGTTTTTCACCTGGCAAATTTTCAGCACTTGTTAAACAGTGAGCCAATAATTGCACATGTAAAATGATGAATCATTTAAAAATTAAATAATTCCAAAAAAGTACTATAAAGCATAGCGTTCGCTGCCTCATGGAAAGTGAACCTGCCCAGGCAGAATTACGCATTTTCCATTGATTATGAATAGGCCTACATGTTGAAGGCAATGAAAGAGATTATTTTTGTTCGACTTTAATGTGATTTTATCATTTGAAGATCTATCTATTGTGCTATTTCAGCTCTGCTAATCTGAGATTGTGTTTGACTCATCCGTGGCAATAAATGTTCTTTATTCCTGAGCCCTGACAAATAACCATTCGTGAACTCTCGCGGTTAACCAAATATTAAAAAGTTTACCGTACGCATATTTAGGGTATTAAGCCGTCTTTTGCTTTCTCATTAAACATTAAATTAATGCAGGACTTAATCATACTGTTGCACAATTCTGTCACTTATATGAATTTGAACCATCAGCTTTGTACACAGCCAGGGTAAACTGCACCTTATCTTTGTGTTCGGAAGCATTTTGTAAATCAGATGCTGTTCTCTGTAGTCCAACAAATAAATGCGCTACACCTGTGAGATACAGATTCCCTGAACGCGTACTCGAGTGTCTGTGCTAGCACAGCTATAATCCAGCACGCATTCGGCCGAACAAATGGTATTTCACATAATGCTGACAATTAAGTGGATTTATAATAGATATCTCAAAATAAATAAATTATTGATTTAGAGCTCATGGCCCTTTGGGTTTAGAGGTCCTTGGGCAACGGCCCAATCGGCTTGGTGGTTAATCCGTCCATGATCCCACACAAAGACTCATACTGTCTTGATGTCTATTGTAAGAACACTATTCTTTCTCACAAAAGCCATTTCTTACCAGTACAAAACACACACTCAGTTTTTTAACAGTGAACTTACAACTACCCTTAAGGTAAACCATAAATGAACTATTTAAAAGAATAGTTCAGACAAAAACTTATATTTGAGAGCAACAACAGAGGGGAAGATTATAAGTGAATAATGACTTAAATTTGAGTTTCTGCCTCACACAAAGGTATCCTTCTGGATTCAAAAGACTTGCAATACAGCACACCTCTCATATAGACTAATTTTATGATGTTTTTTTTGTACCATGTGTCTTTTTTGTTCATCGTATGCAAAAGAGCTGCTCGGACATTCTGCCTAAGATCTCATTTTGTGTTTAACAGGAAAGAAAATAATACTGGGTTTGAATGGCATGTTGAAAACAAATTTTAAGTTTTGCCTTCAACACTGCTACATTGCATCATCAAAAAATGGCATGTCCCACCATTTGAAAAAGTCTTGTGAAAGTTACCCGCAGCATCGAATGCAATGAGAGTGAGTCACTCGTGATGCTTGATATGATAGAGCTGCAGGCAGCATGTTCCACTGAGTCCAACATGCTAATTTTACACACCGCAGTCTTTCTGCAGCCAACTCTCCTTATGCTCAGCATATGTGTGTGGGGTTGCCATGGCTTATTACAATATGAAGGCGTTTGTGTTTGGAAAAAATAAAAATCACTGTAATAAGAGAGATACGTCAGAGGCAGAAGATAAATACAGTGTGATATGTATATGTGTCATCGTGAAGCATAATTTACAAAAATGTCATAACCTGAGGGAGTCCTGCATGACAACATACAGCATTTAATTCCCCAGTTGACTACATTTGACATGATATTTGTATTTATGTACAGTAAGTGACAGCGACTCTGTGGTGTCTGCTTTAACTGATAAGCAAAAAACTGTCTAATAAAAGCCTCTCAAATTCAGGATCTCAAGTTCAAGAGCTATTTGTATGTAAATGTTATTAGGAATGCGCTAAACCTCTAACAGCACATTAAATACATGTAAATATAGAGTTCTAAATTACAATTTGGGAGGAGCATGTAATCCTGTTGATCACAATGCAAGTGGAATAACTATAGAAATGTAACAAGTAACAACTGTAAAACAAACACCTATAGGATAGGATACACAGATATGTAGTACTTACTGTACATCACATATAGTTTTAAACTGTATTCCTTCAAATAACACATAGCTTGGTTTGAAAAATATACATGTAAATGCATCAGGACTACTTAATCTTTTATGGGTGGGACAGGTGGGACACGTCCCTACCACTTTTTGCCTGTGTCAATTTTGTCCCCACAACCTTTTGTAATTGCTTTCGTGAAGTGTCTAATGCAGAAGAAACATATGTTCAAGGGTAGTTTGTGTGGGTCATGATATGTGCTTATCCAGTGCTGGAGTTTGAAATTTTTATGTTATAATGAGTGCTTGTTGTGGCTGTTATCACTGGCGTTGACACACGCTCTACCTGCGCCTCACTTTACGCTTCTTTCCAGTTAAATCGCCATGCAAAATGCACTCAGATGCACTTGTAATATACAGTACAGCAACTAATACTGATCCAATCCTCATTAATTAAAATAAAAAGTTATATTAGGGCAGAATTCATGAAGTGGCAAAACTAATTGTAAAGAAAAGAGAGACAGACAGAGAGAAATTGAATGAGAAACATTGTAGAGTACATTGAGTGATGCATTGAAAACAAATTAAGAAAAGGTGATGAAATGAAAGACATCTTCAGATTGTATACTAACATAACCATGTTCTCGCCATCATTCCAGTTCCCAATTAGTATATTGTTGTGCTAAGTTACTACAGCACATAGAAGATGCCATCATGGAGAAGAAAGGAGCACAAGGTAAACTTGGAAAACCACATATAGACACTCAAACACACACCACATTCCCCTGTACACATACACACTTTGCACTTAGAGGTCATAAAACCACCTATAAGAGGAAACATAGAGCTAATGCACTTACAGTAGCAGACTGAAACATACAGATGCACTGTATAGCCAGTCATGCCTATAGGAGTATATCTTTAAAACATGAGTACACACACTAACACACTACACTCTCTTGTGCGTTTAGTTCATAGATTGCAGCCCCCCCCCCCCCCCCCCCCCTTGAAATTATGCACTAATTTTCAGTGTGTTTTGAGTGTGTGTATATGTGTGTGTGTGTTAGTGTCTGTAATTTGTATGCACAAGTGTCTACCTTGTGTGCACAGTATAATTAATTTTATGAAGGCGGTCAATACTAATACCTCATGATAATTACACTATTAAATGCAAAACACGCATACACAAGTGTAAATGTTAAATGATGCAACCGCTGGAATGAAAACTGCATTAGAATCAATTAGTAGTATAATTAAATAATTTATATAACAGAATAACAGATAAAGGCAGACATACACACACACATGAACCCATGCTTTCAAATAAAATAAGAGATTTGCACACATTCTGGAATAAAGACTGTAATTAAACACAGCAGTTATTAAAGGAAAGGGATGAAACAGTACAGACTCTAGGCTTTAATTTTAAGGGTTAAATTATCAAAGCATGACATCACATGACAAAACAAGAAGTGTCAACTTCAGTGAAATGCTTCTATGTGTGCAAACCAAACAAACAAAAAATTCTGGTAAGAAAACTTATTAAGTTTTTACATTAAAACATGAATGTAAAATGGGAACTGGCCCCCACAGTGAGTCTGGTTTCTCCCAAGTTTATTTTTCTCCCATTAACCAACATTTGTGTTCATGTTCCTTGCCACAGTCGCCTTTGGCTTGCTCACTAGGGTTATAAATACAATTATTATTTAATTATTAAACACAATTCATAATCGTATTGTATCTAAATTACATTATAGCCATTACAGTTTTATCTTCTGTTAATACCTAATCTTCTGTAAAGCTGCTTTGAAATGATGTGTGTTGTGAAAGGTGCTATACAAATAAAATTGACTTGACTTGTTTGACATGTCAGGGCTGCCTACTGTTTGAGAGGTTCAACTTGACTTCCTTCGTAATGCTTTAGACTAGAAAATTATCACTAGAATTGAAATTGGTCACATCAGTTTTGAGGTCTGTGCTCTGCAATATTGAGGGAAGCCCGGTTGTTGCACACGTGCATCAGAGAGCAGAGCAGATCATTAGCACAAGCTGGTTCCGTTACACTTGTGCGAAAGTGCAGATGAGAAACCTTTAGCTGTTTGCGAGATTATTATTAAATTTGCCTCGACAGTCGTAAATAGGATATCACTTGTGTGGCCGCTGAAATACCTTCAATGGGAGAACCATGTCATTGTTCTTTCCCTGCTGTCCGTGGCCCAGTCCAATTAGACCTGTGACCCACCATGTGAGAAACACTGCTTTATCTCACACACACACTCACTTATGTCAGACTCCCTCGCCTCACTTCTCTCTGACATTTTCTCCACTGCATGTGTGTGTGTGTGTATGTGTAGCTCAAGTTGACGAGTCTTACAGGCAGACCAGGAGGAAAGGAGATGCGCACGTTCAGTTGAGATTCTCCGTCCGGTTGCATTTTTTTCTCAACACCGTAGATAAGCAAATGTACATGGTATGATAACCATCTATTTTCATACCATGATATACTGTGAAACCGGTATACCGCTGTAACCCTAATTAGACTATTCTGACCAATAATTGGACTCAGAATTGATTAAGCTAATTCTACAGCACTACTGGCTACTACTTGTTTGTTTGACAATGCAGAGAGAGAACATGAAGATTTTGTTGTCAAAGTAGAGAATAAATATTAATATAAAATTTGATACACAAAGCTTCTTTTCTATAGCTTGCATTAAACAAATACTCCAAAACATAATATTCAAAGGCATACTTTTTAGGACAACTATTTGCTGTTCTATAAGCAATTGCTTTGCTTGCATGGTTTTCAGATGCTCCTAGTTACAAATCATAAAGGGAAATGGAAAATGCACACAGCAATCTTGTCTGGGTCTCAGGAGGTGAAACAATGTTAATATACTTTCACTTATCCCAGCTTAATATGCAGAGACAACTTTTAAGTAAGCCATTAGGACATGAATTTCCCTGAAAAGTAAAAACTGTGGCTCTGTGATGCTATCAAAACATTGCTCTGTCTGTTTGAGCATTCCAACCTGCCCAACATTGCAACTTTACCTCAACCAATAGGGTGAGATTAAGCAGCACTATCTGTTTGGCCTACCAATTGTTTTCAAAATCTAGGAGCTTGTCTAATGTGATATACACTACCGGTCAAATGTTTTGAAACATGTACTCTTTCTTTATTCAAAAAAAAAAATAATAAAAAAAAAAATAAATAAAAAAAAAAAAAAATATATATATATATATATATATATATATATATATATATATATATATATATATATATATATTCTTCACCTTTTAGAATAATAGTAAAGTCATCAAAACTATGAAATAAATGGAACTATGGGAATTATGATGTGACCAAACAAAATAAATAAAAACTGTTATATTTTAGCATCTTCAAAGTAGTCACCCTTTGCCTAGAATTTGCAGACATGTACTCTTGACATTGATCACCACCTGGTTGTAGGAACAATTAAAACTAAACTGAGTGCATTTAAGGACACATCTGACAGACCCTTCTTGAAGTTCAACACTTAGAAACTGAAGGAGCAGGACACCAGAGAGGCATTCTCGATTTCTTATAAGAATAGGTTTGAAGCTTTAAATATTGTCGCTGAGGAGACACCTATTGAAGACTAGTGGAACTCACTGAGGGATGTGTGGAAAGACACCTGTCAAGAAGTGCTAGTGAAGAGAGAGAGGACAGATAAAGAATGGTTCTCTGGCAATACAGAGAATTCAAGTGATTCAAGACAGAAGAAACATAAAACAACAGATTAATAATTGTAGAAATGAACAGGACAAACAAAGGCTTAGAGACAAGTATACTACACTGAATAAAGAAGTAAAGAACAGTTCTAGGAAGGACAAGAGTCTATTCCATGATGCGCTAGTGACGGAAGCTGAGGAGGCAGCAGAGAAGAGAGACCTTAATACTTTGTATAAAGTCACCAGAACACTATCCATGAAAAAGTCGAACCATTAAAAACCTGTCAAAGATAACGAAGGACGCCCCATTACCAGGGAACCAGACCAGAGATAACACTAGGCCAAACACTTTAAAAACCTCCTGAACAGGCCCCCACTGACTGAAAGGCCAAACAGACCACCAGCTAACTCCTTGTTAAATGTGAACACTAACCCCTCTACGAAAATGGAAATCCTAAAGACACTTAAGACTTTGAAAAATGGAAAAGCAGCAGGACCAGATGGAATTCCACCAGAAGCCATCAAGACGGACTTAGCAACTACAGCAAAAATGCTGTTACCTCTCTTGCAGAGAAATTGGAAAGAGGAAAGTATACCATCAGACTGGAAAAAGGGCCACCTAGTGAAGCTTCCAGAGAAAGGAGACCTAGGACTTTGCAAGAACTGACACAACATAATGCTATTGTCTGTACCACCAAGCAAAGTGTTGACCCGCATCATCCTGGTGCGAAAGAAAGATGCCATTGATGAAAGACTCCGACCAGAACAAGCTGGCTTCAGAAAGGACAAATCCTACACAAACCAAATTGCCACACTTCAAATCATCATCGAACAGTCCTTGGAGTGGCAATCAACCCTGTATCAGAACTTCATCGACTTCATAGTGTGGATAGAGACATCATCTGGAAACTACTACACCACTATGGAATGCCTCAAAGCTTCATCAACCTGATCCAGCAACTGTATGACGATGCCACATGCCAAGTGATCCATAACGGGAAGTTGTCGGAGGACTTTGAGGTGAAGACGGGTCAGACAGGGCTGCCTGCTTTCGCCGATGAAGTTTCTGATGATATTGGACTGGATCATGCGTGAAAAAAACAAAAGTGACAACACCGGAATACTGTGGACTTTGATGCAGAGTCTAGAAGACCTTTAGAAACACCAACATATGCAGCAGAAAACTACGAATCAACACAGAAAAACTGAACGATGATGTTACTCAGGAAGAAACAGATGCCAATCACCCTGGGAGGCAATAACTTGAAAGAAGTCAACTCATTCACATACCTAGGCAGTGTCGTCTCAATCACAGGTGGGACAGATGAGGACATCAAGGCTAGAATTGGGAAAGCAAGACATGCTTTCATCATTTTGAAGGTGGTATGGAGCTCGAAAGGCCTGTCCACAAGTAATAAACTACAGATCTTCAACAGCAATGCCAAGTCTGTCCTTCTTTATGGTTCGGAGACCTGGAGAATCGCCGAAACTTTGACCAACAAACTCCAAACTTTCACCAACAACTGTCTTCGTCTTATTGATAATATCAAATGGATAGTTAAAATCAGAAACATTGGGCAGTCAAGACCCTATCAACCAACAGATCGCAAGGCGCAAATGGAGGTGGATTGGACATACCTTGAGAAAGCCTGAAGAACACATCTCATGACAAGCTATACAATGGAACCCACAGGGAAAGAGACGAGTTAGTTGTCTGAAGACCACGTGGAGACTATCCTGCGAGGAGGAAATTAAGAAATGCGGACTATCGTGGGGTGAACTGAAGAAGGTCGCCCAGAACAGAGTGCATTGGAGGACTGTTGCAGAGGCCCTATGTTCCACGAGGAACTTAAGGGAATAAGAAGACTCTTGACATTTTCTCAACCAACTTCTTGAGGTATCACCCTGGGATGCTTTTTAACAGTATTGAAGGTGTTCACATCTATGTTGAGCACTTATTGGTGGCTTTTCTTTATTATTTGGTCCAAGTCATCAATTTCAAAAACTTTTTTAATGAAATAAACTAAAATGTTGACAATTATATTTATGTCTACAAAACTAATTTCAAACATTTAAGCATATACCTTCAGATCAAACGATTTTTAAGATCATGAGAAACATTGCAGTCAAGTGTTTCAAAAGTTTTGACCGGAAGTGTACAATTTATGTTTTAAAGACCAGGAAAAATCATTACATAGTCATGATAGAATACTGTACGTTCTTACCAATATAGCTGTCATAACACCGTGATAACAGTGACATAATGTACAGTTTTAAATTCCAAAGGACAAAGGCAGATGCACTGGAAAATTACGTTCTCTCTCACTTTCTCACTCCTTTTCTCAAAAGCATGTAAACATGCAGTCTTACACACATATTTATATTCCCCATCTGCTGTGTATGATAATTAGTGTGGTTTTGTGACATGGTTCTATCTGACACAAGGTCACACATTTAATTCTACCCACAAACCTGCTGCGCCTTTCACATAGGAAGTAGAATCTAGTGCGGTAGTAAGCCACATCCTGCATGCAGCGACTATCTGAGAGAGACAGACACCACCGAAAGGATCGCACACACACATAAACAGTATACACAGAGCATGTGTCTGACCTGTTAAAACACCCTGAATAATATAAATGGTACTAGGCTGATACGTTTTTAACCTGCAAACTTTATGATATTGTGAGAGGAGATGTTTAAGAGTTTTGCCTCATCAAACTCACCTGCATCATAAGATAATTTTATGAATGAATATTTTATTTAAATATTATTTCCTTATGATCTTTCAAGATGAAACTTATCTTAAGTCAGACTGATCTCACAATGATTTTGGAAACAGAAGATTGATTTTTCTTGAGCTGAAATCGGTCTGTGCTTACCAGAGTTTGAATCCCTGCCCCCAGTGAATGAAGCAGGAAGTGTTTTTGAACATGAGGGTACGTGTGAGCTAGTTTCCGGGTGAAATGCCCAAAGAGGGGCATCTAAAGCAAGTTGTTTTTAGCTGTAAAGGATGTAATACAGTAAAGAGGAATGCATATTTTAACTCTGCCCTCAAATCTAAACCCCGACCCTAAACCTAACTCTCAGTGGAGTAAAAATTTACTTTTAGAGGGAATATGGAGCCTGCGGATTGCACTCGACACAGATTATGCAAATACAATTACTTCCTGGTTAAAGTGTGGGTCAAGAACCCAGGTCTCTCACACTGCTGACACAACACACAGTCCCATAGGAGTTAATCGATGCAAAAATATCCGAAGGGACATCACTTGTCAGTAACTCGGCATAATAGGACCGAGGTCAGAGTACTGAAACACTCTGACTTGCCATATGATCATGTTGGATCAGCTACTACCTTCCAGAAGAAGATAATGGCTTTCCAAGTGCAGACTGAACAGGTTAAAGCATTCATTCCTGACTAAGAACACTAAGAACACTAGGAGCAATATGTAATAATGATCCAAGTGTTGTGCAGTATGTGATGACTGGGGCTAAAATGTATCTATTCACAATGGGTTGTGATCTACAGTGATATGAGTTGGGTAGTGTTTATAATATTGTACTGATGCTGCTGTGACTGAGGTGAATACATGTTATTCATATGATGTGTATTGTACCACAAACTGAATTCAAAGGGACTAATATGGCGACCTTGACAGAAATTACACTCGCAAATAAATTTATTTGGTCGCAAATGCGACCATTTTTAGTCGCAGTTTGGAGCCCTGCACAATGATGATGATTTATCGACTTTATAGACATTACATTTTTATCGTCTGTTAATGCTGAACTTCTGTAAAGCTGCTTTGAAACGATGTGTGTTGTGAAAGGCGCTATACAAATAAAATTGACTTGACTTAATAAAGTCTATTCTATTCTATTCTATTTTATTCTATTCTATTCTGCTTCTGTCTGATTAAAAATACTGAATCCTGAACACACAACATGAGCTGATGAATTATATATTGCCAAAACATTAATGTCTCATTTCAAACAACAGACCTCACCAAAAATCTACATGTATAAAAGAAGAAATGAAACAGCAGCACTCAGTCACTCCCTTCACCACAGTGCACAAGAGGAGAAAATGGATTGAAGGAAAAAGAAGAATGAAAAGGAGGGTGAATAGGAGGGGGATGTAAAGAAGAGCTAAAAAAATACAGTCCTCACCAGTTCAACTGATCCATAGTGTTTCCGGCTGAACTCTCCTCTCCTGCACCCCAGATCCTCTGAAGCTGAGCTGCAACACAGAGTATACAACCATTCATGCTGATTTCAAAACTTCACAAAATAATTATGTGACAAGGGCTTTGCGAAATGTACAAAATATTTTTGACTTAAAAAACATTGCAATATCCGATTACATCGTCATCCCACCTGCCAACTTTAAATGTTGCTTTAAAGGTGAAGTGTGTAGTTTCTCAATGTTAATATACTTTCCTCTATCCCAGATGTGGTAATAGCTATAAGCAAGTCAATTGTAGGTTGATTTCCCTGAAAAGTGAAAACGCTGTGTGTCTGAGGCGCAATAAAACACTACTCTGTTTGTTTGAACATCTTAATCAGTCCTACACAGCAAAACTGTCTCAACCAATGGCATGAATTTGGGGCAGGACAACCCATTTATCTGACAAAAGGTAGATGGAAGGAGTGTTCAAGAAACCTGCCTTTTTTTTTTTGGCAATTCTGTTTGGTACGCAGAAATTGCATACTGCACCTTTAAATGACAAAAACCTGCGTTCTGAAAACTAATGGACCTGCCTACTTTTCAGTTCATGTATCACTTTTATGTTAAATGTCAGACCATACAAATCCAAATGCAAAAACAGAAATTTTTTTGAAACAGCTAGGTTACTGCTGAAACCTGCATTCCCTGATGGAGGGAACAAGACTTGTGTTGAAGAAGCGACACTAGGGGTCTCTCTTGAGAGCCTTATGCATCTCTGAACTTTGAAAAAAGGCCAATGAGAAATTAGCAGACAGAATTTGCATGTCCCGCCCCCGGACATACGGGTATAAAGGGAGGGAAATGCATCTGTTCATTCAGGATTTGTCTGAGGAGCCGACAATGAAGTTCGGCCGCAACAGTGGCTCAGTTCAGCGACGTGGCCAGGAGGACACACCGTCTCGTTCCCTCCATCAGTGACGAGGTTCCAACAGTAACCTAGACGTTCCCCGTCTGTCGCTCACTTCGGCGTTGTGTTGATTTTAATCACGCCATGCCCTGAACCGTGTACGTGCGCTGCTGACACAGGTGCGGGCAGGTAGTTTGCGTGCCAAAACGAAAGGCTGTGCCAGACTGCACGTACCTTCCACAATGCCCCAAAAATGGTCAAAACCTTCTGGTTCTTTACACCCCGATATGGGGGGAACAAGGCGACGTGACAAGCATGGGAGCAAGCCGCACCAGCTGTGCCTTTTCTCTCTCTATGTATGTCTTCTTGCATAGAGTTAAAGCGGCTGGGGCAATCTTATCGCTATCACACGCATTGAAGGCGTTCTTTCCCAGTTCCTATTCTTTCAGGGGGGAAAGACCCTGCGGAGACCACACCTTCCCAGACTGGGGGAGGTAAAGAGTGGTGAAATACATCACATGGGCTTTTAGGTCACATGTGGAGAATGGGGCGGTGGTAGATCCTACCTCATTGGGAGGTAGGAGTTGCTACAAACATGGCGACCGGGGGTCAGTGAGGACTGCCCAAGGGAGACGCGGGTCCGCTCGCAAGGGGACCGTACCGGGGAAAATACACACAGGGGGATAGGTCCACATGCGGGCCCGACCTGTGGAGCACCTATTCCAGTACAGGGTAAATTGTGTACCCGCATTGGGTTTGGTCGGCAAATTCCTCTGCTGAATTTGCGGACCAGAGGGCTAGGGAGGAGTCATCTAGGGAGCCGAGTTAGTGGGATCTCCTGGGATAAGAGCGCACGATATTGCCTCAGTGGAGGGAAAGGGCACTAGGTGCAAGCGGTACACCTGGTCAGTTGTTACTGTGTTACTGAGTTCTACCGGCTTGGACCTGAGAAAACATGGGATGAAACCCACTCAACCCTGAGATTGTAAAATCTCGTAAAGGTATTAGGTGTTGCCCAACCCGCTGCTCTGCATATGTCTGCTAGGGAGGTGCCTTTGGCCAGTGCCCATAAGGATGCCATACTTCTCGTCGAGTGTGCTCGAACCCGTAAGGGATAGGGCACAGCCTGGGTGTGATAGGCCAATGACGGGACACCTGACGGGACGTGACAAGTCCCGGTTGTGCAAGGCCCGGTTGAAGACTCGCAAGCCCAATATCGGTCATAAGCTGCCGCCTTTTTTGGGTACGATGAAGTAAGGGCTGTAGAAACCCTTCTTCATCTTACTCTTTGAGTAAGAGAGTCGCGATTTCCACGCACAGGGATTTGGCATCTTCACCGTGCACTGCGGTAAAGCGGACGCCCCCGAAGGAGGGAGGAGGCCTGGCAAACTGAATTGCGTAAACGAGTTGGATGGTCCTGGCCAGCCAGCGTGACGGATTTGGAAGTGAAAGCCACGCATCCAAGCTCCATGCTAGGGGCACTAAGGGGACGATTATTTTTGACATACCCGGTGGGGCTTCGCAGCGGCGCAGAGCAGGTAATATGGCGTCGGGAGGCAAAAGCGCGTCCCGAGGCTCTGGTGCTGAGAGAAGACTCAAAGCACTTACCTTGCTCCGCACACCCGGCAGGGGGCAGGTTAGTGACTGAGGAGGAGGTCCCATGGAGGCGTCCTCTAGACTCATCAGAACAGGCTGGCCGGGGGACAACAGTCGTGGGGATGGAGGCAAAGTGTCTGCGTCCAATGTGCTGGGACTGTTGAGGTGTGGCACCAGCATGCCATGAGAATGGCATTTGCGGGCCAGGTGACCCAGAGACAGAGGAAATTGCTCTTTTATTGAGAATGTGGGTACCGCAGCCCGAAGGGGGTGCGTTAAAGTAAATAAACTTAACTGAAGATTCTCCTCCTGGCCCTTCACCGGGGGACGGTGTGGTCTGCTTAGCAGCTCCGGAGCAAACATCTCGGTCTCTGGGTCATCCGTCTCAGGAACGCTTGGGAGCCTTCCTGGTCCTAGAGGGGGTTCGTGAGATGGGGGCTGTGCGCTTCTTGCAGGCCGCTCGACGCTGGGGCTGAGAGCTGGGCCCAAGCTGAGACGGAGCTGCATGTTTCTTGGAAGCCACAGGAGGATGCCCTCGGCGGGCAGACGGGGCACGGCCCGTGCTGGAATTGCGACGGTGCTTGATGTGAGAGATGGCCTCCGTCTGCTTCTTCACCGCTGAGAACTGCTGGGCCAAGTCCTCGATGGTGTCGTCGAAAAGGCCAAACTGGGAGACAGGCACGTTGAGAAAGCAGGACTACCCAAGTGCAGGTCTTTAAGTGCCTTGGCCTTAAAAGAGAACTGTGGACTTGCAGGTTGGTGTGTGGCTGTGAGTGGCACGCAGACCCAAGGAAGTTCAGAGATGCATAAGGCTCTCAAGACAACATCGAAGTGAGCTACAGACGGGGAACTTAATTTTTCCTGGTTAATCATGAATGGATAATTGACCTTTTCTCTAATTTTCTTCAATTTTACTTTTTCTTAATTGTGACTTTAGAAATTACTTTTTAGAATAATTTATTTCTGACTTGTTACCAATTTTTCCATTTTTGTGTCTTCCAATTTGCTCTGTGTGCTGTACCCTTAGCACAGGTGTGTGGGTTGGAGAATGGACCCAGGACTGCTTACTGCATTCATGTTTAGCAAAAGTTTAAAAGGCTAGCCCAGGGGTCAGCAAACTAAGACATGCATACCAACATTGGTACTCGGAGGGGTATTTATTGGTATGCGGGCAATAGCATGACAGTCGACAAACCATTAGCGCAACCCACAAGCAAGTATCTACACTTTAAATGGGTCCCGCAAGTAAGAAATCTTCAGCTTTGCATAGTTTGCTCCACACAGTTGAGTAGATGATGATAGAGGTTTGATCTCTCCCTGGCAGGCAGTAGCATGGAAGAAAACTGTTGCTCATGTTGGCTACAATTCTGTTGAACAGTTCAGAATTTTGCCCTCCTCATTCACTCTTCATCCAAGGAATTACATTAATCTATACTTAAGGATCTATTCTTGTGCATTAAAGTCTTTTTATGGACTTAACTTGCCATGCAGCGGTCCATTTACTGTCGCCCGTACCAGTTGGTCATTAGGCAACTATAACTAACAGCCCTGAATTTTGTGCTCATCATTAAAAAAAATGGCATTAATGTATTATTATAGATCTACTCTTATGTAATAATGCCTTTATAAATAATTTATTTACAATTAATTTTCGGAATTCTAAGTTCTTCACTCGGCTAGCCGCCATTAGCGTTAGTTTTCTTCCAGCTAGAAATTATATAATAAAAGAAGAAATGGACCTGATAAAATGCAAGTAAGTTCCATATCAAGGCCTGACAAAAGATGAATAACCCTAAATTTAAAAGGAAATGAATAGAAATTCAGGAAAGATCACTATGTATTTTTTTGTGAGTATGCTTTGTAAACAGACCTAAAGAAAAATAAATATTCAAAATGGCAGGTAGGGGGACACTTCTGGCTTCTTCCAGCCAGCAAGAGATCAAACCCCTATCATCCACCATCCAACTGTGCATGAGAGCATGATGCAAAGAGAAACCTTTCATTCTTGAGTGAACCACATAATGTAGAAATGTGCTTGGTGCTCTGTGGGTCGTGCAAATGGTCTTCCAGTCTCTTGCTATTGCTTGCATGCCAATTACTCCTCCGTGTACCAACGGTGGCATGCATTTCTTCATTTGTCAACCCCTGGGCTAGCCTTTTATACTACTCCTTATCATGCATGCACTAAGCAGTCTGTTTCCCAACCCACACCCCCATGCTAATGGTACAGCCCACAGCGCAAATTGCTAAACAAAAATTATTTAAATATATAATTTCTGAACGTACAATTTAGAAAAAAATAAAACTGAAAATCTGTGTATCTTCCGTTCATTCCATATCCATTTTGAAATTAAAATGCATTTGTAATATTGTGTTTTAGAAAAATATCCTAAACTGATTTTGTAACTTTTTTTTCATATTATCTGTAACTCATCTGTATTTTTCCCGAAAGGTCCCCGAAATTTCACGTAAGACTAAGCTATTATCCTACTTTATTTTCTACAGACCATCTAAGGTTCACTGATGCTGGATCTGCCTCGCCTTGAAAGTAGACGGGGAGTAGGTGGCTGCAGTCAGAGGAGGAGTGAATTAATAAGTGCTGTCAAGTCAGACTGTTCTCACTTAATGCACCTGCGGTGATCAGCAGCGATGGTTTCTGCTCAGAACTTGCTCATCTGAAACAAGCCTTGTGTCTTGCTCACAAAATGACCAGAGAACTCTCCACCCCGTCCCCTAGTCAAAATTTTTACACTATTTGAAGGAGACCGCATATGAACTAATTTGGATTTTACAGTAATAATAAGTATGGGGTTACTGTTCAGGTGGTAGCTATGGTTATACCATGGTATATCTTTTTAAGGGATGTATTAGTTGGCACATATTAAAATTATTCCTGGTATATACTATAAAAAGTCACAAATTCTGTTGTTTTACAGAGGTTTTAACAAAGCTATTAATTAACAAGAACAAAATATCACATGCTCATCCGCGCATATAAATTAGGTGAAAATAAATGACAATAGAGAACAGTAAATTTTCCTGATCCCCATGGAGAACACAATTGCATGCAACAGCAGCATAATTATCAAAGCAATGCAAATTATATAGAAAATTTTAAATGTACAACAAACGAACATGCTGAAGATTCCAACACTATACCAGAATATAGGCTACATACTAATATCGTAGCGAATAAATAATAGACCTGAATGTTTCACTCAAAGGAAAGCATTGCGTTATAATCCATACTGCTCCTGCTGTGTATGCAATACCCACGATCGCTCATGGACGAGCATTTCTGCACACATATTTGGGACCTTGGCAGACTGTGTATATGTCATATTATCATTCAGGGCCAGATCTATGGGATGCCATGGTGGGCTTTTGCCCTCCAAATTATCCCTATTCCCCCCTCAAGCACAAGTGAAGGGACGTGTTAAATTATATTGTCATGGCGCTAAACCTAACAATAACAGAGCATCCCTCTGTTATATGTTATATGTTATATGAACCCCTAATGCCAACATTCTAGATCTGGGCCTGTTATTATTTATCATCTAAATAGTCACATCTGCTTATCTGCTTTACCACTGATCTGATGTTGCAGACACTTATTAGGGTGAAAATAACATGCACAGTGACTTTGCTGACAATAAACTACACACATTTTCCCTAAACTTCAAAAAGCCTCTCTCCTATTCATTTCACAAGAACATTATAAAGAAGTTAACAGGCTAATGCAAAAGACATACAGTACAGTACAGTTTGAATATTATCTTGCCTGACTAAGGTTTAAACCCTTGATATGCTAATCTACATGAACACTTACAAATATTAGCCATTTTACTTCAAATGCAATACAAATAGTTCATGTGAGCAAACACCTTTCAACTAAGTGTGAAGGCTATCATTATAATTTAATTAGTACCAAATGCAGCTTAAAATTTATTTTAGAGAAGTGTCAAGAGAATTCAATTGCAGGGTAGCCACAATACATCTTTATGCATTGTTTGTATGTGGCCTAATGTTGTGAGGAACCACAACCTGACATGATATGCCCATTTATATGAGTGTTGTTTTGTTTTTACACTAATAGTAGTTTGTATGCTGTACAGTGTTGTTAGCACTTAGCAGTTGTTGTGTACATGTTAAAAATAATACTAGGCCTCCTAAAAGTTTTAATGACAAAACAACATTGTAGATGTGTGAATGTGATCCTGTCACCCACAATAAAATTAAAATAAAAAAAAACCTTTGCTGCATTTGTTGGAGGTCCGTGTATCTTTTGGTCCTTCGATTTTCCTTTTAGAATCGGGTATTAAAAAACAAGTGGCTATTTGATTTTTGTTTTAAAATACAAAAATTTAAATTTTCAGTGTCAAAAGGGGATGAGTGATATTTTAAAAATAATCTGAGTTTCATTTTCTATTTTTTTAACAAAAAATAAAATTACTTTAAAACAGAAACGAAAAAAGGCCCGTTCGTTCATATTCCGAGACCGGATGTGGTCATTTACGTGAAAAGAGCGCCAATGAGGACGGAGCTGTGTTTTTTAATCGAATGACCAAAAGATACACGGACCGTTGGAACTGTCAACAGATTGAATTGTCCTTTTTTTGGACCTGCACTCAGTGGACAGCGACATTTACATTTGTCACGTAAATAAACACAGAGACATTTTAGCGCCTCGCTGCGGTGTTCAAGGAAAGACACCTGCTATGATTGGGGATGCCTCACTGAGAGATTGCTTTGACAACAATACACCATAAACCGCCTAAAAATAAACACCAAATCAGTATTTAGGTCGTTCCACCAATCATTGTATTTTATCTATTGCATTGACGATGACACCCGTCGCTGTAGTGTCGCATGGACGTCCAGACTACCTTAAATTGAAAGGCATTTGCATGAATAATTTACCGATTTTCCGTTTGTTCTCGCAGACTAGTATATCCCACTACAAAGTGGGAAAGTCTGTCATTTCGTGTCTCAGCATATACATAAGAAAAAGCAAAAGAGTTTTCCTAGTCTATAGTAAACCAGACACCGACGAAAATTCAATGAATTTAATCAGAATCCTTGAACTGCTAGACGTATGGATCCAAAGAAATCTTATGTCAGAATACTATGGTGTTGAAGGGAAATAAGGGGCGTTCAGTCCAAAAAAGTTCCTGAGATATAAAAGCTAAACGCATCGGAATAGAGCAGAACGTATGTGCCTCAAGACGCGTTTAAACAATTTGAAGTTCATTTTAGCTTGACACGGCGAGACGCTAAAAAAACCCAAAGCGAGACGTGTCAAAGACGTTCGTCTAGTGCATGTTTACATAGGAAAAACAATGGGAAAAACAGCATGGACGTATGCAAAAAAAACGCGTTTGGTATGAACGGCCCCTTAGAGTGTAGCTTCTAATATCGCTCACTATATCCTAACATTGTAAGAAAACATTTAAGAGATTTAAAATTTAAGGTTGAAATAAAAATACATGTTTGGACCAATGCTTTCATATAAGAAGTGCATATTTTTAAAACGGGGCCATTAAGCTCATCTATTCTGTTTATTGATCCCTCTTGGGAGGGATCACTCCTGCAGTTTGTTGCACGTTAAAAAGGGATGCGACGAGTCTAAAACCCCTGATATGAAATTGATGAAATGAAAGAATAACCACGGAATATATTGGATATACAACACCTGATTTTAAACATCAGTATTTATATACATGCATAATATGAGACATCCTATTAGAGTAAGTGTGGGGATTTACCGTTGGTTGAAACTCAACAGTTTGTTCCCTGCAGGGTCTGCACTGCTCATGGCCCCACGCGATGTTACAGGATACTCTCCTGCAGTCCAAGTTCCTTTTCTTTCTCCTCTTTATTATTCTTCCCTTTCAAAGAGAACGATTAGTAACCGTCATTGCCCCTACAGCTGCGCGCTCTGCTGTATTTCTTCATTGCGTGTTTCTGTTGCCTGTCCCTGTTTTTAATGCGCCTGATTGACGCAGTGTAAAGTCTCATATGGACACACCTCGCGCGTAACTGAACATTCAAGATTCTCGTGGGTTGGAGTCCCCTCAAGTCCGCAAGCGGTGCTCGTGGCCACCGTGGAAGACAGGTGGGGAGCTTGTAAACTGCATATGATCCATCTCTCTCTCTCTCTCTCTCTCTCTCTCTCTCTCTCTCTCTCCCACTCGGTGTGGATGTGTGTGTATATGTCAACGCTTTACAAAGCATTATCTTAGACAATATTTTTGATTAAGACCAGAAATATGATGAAAGAAGTGAAAATATACATGAAAACATGACATGAACAAATTATATTTGTAGAAAAATACAAGGTAGGCTCTTTGCCATGTAACACAGAAATATTTTTTAAGTGTCTTTTTGTGGCAAAGTGATTTAAATGGGGGAAAGATTGTCATTAAAAATATTGGGTAAGTTACTAATTTACTTTCCTAAAATTTAAATCAGATTACTTATTACTTCATATCATAGTAATCACATGACTATGTTACATAATATGCAGATATACAATGCTTATTCCACTATTTATACCATCTGTTTGCAGAGGTGGGAGCAAGTCAAACATGTTCAAGTTACAAGCAATTCTCAAGTCTTAACCATCAAGTCTCGAGTCAAGTCTCAAATGCAGTGCAGACAAATCAAGCAAGTCAAGCCAATGACTCACCTCAAGCAAGTCAAGTCGAGTCCTGATGAGTTTTAAGAGTCGTGTCAAGCCACAGTACTAAAATACATAGAGGTTCATTATTTAAATAAATATTTATTTTTGCTCTGAAAAGATGAACTCATACACATATCTTTACATTCATTTTTTTTACATGAATTGTATAACAGTAATGTGTTATACTATATATATATATATATAATTAGTATATTGTGTTAATGAACATCCACAGTATTTTTATCATGGGCACTTAAAAATACTGTGAATACTTCTAGATACCTTATAATCCAAATTGTTTAGATTTTTAGAATTAACCGGTTAAAATGTAAAACACTGCGTGTATGCAACGAGGCTCAATCCAGTTTGCAAGCTCCTCGTCCAAATGTATTTAATGCATGAGTAATTTTGCTCATCTACCCGCAACAGGTGGGTGACCCATAAGAGGTCTCAGAGTGACACATGACAAGAAATGCTGTTACTCAAAAAGACATGTGCTTGAAGCAACTCACTTTATTATATTTTTAAGAACAGACAAAACAAAAGCCATCAGTACTCGTGTCTGATTCGATGTTTGTTTAGAGGAGTGCAACGGGACCCTGTCTCATGAAACAAGCACATGTAAAGTGTTAGCACTGCTTTTTCTCTGTTTCATTCAACTGAAAACTGTTTGCAAGAATAATGTAAGCTATGAGAATGCTGCACATGATCTCCGGTCATCTCGTGATGTACTGCGAGTAACGCTTTATTTCCACAGAGCAGTTTGCTCTTACACATTGTGAACATCTCTGCTGGTTTAATAATGTATATACAGGTATCTTTGTATTAAAGAAACAAAGACGAAAATTATTAAATTATAAAGTATTACAAGACACGTTCACCTTGAACCTAAAATTTAGTTTTATTTTCTTTTCTTTAGGCAGCATAAACTGTATTACTAAAATGCAATACAAACAAATTTGATAAGAACACACATTTGGCAGCATTTTTTAAGAACACAAGGGAATTTATTAGGCTTATTTATTATGATGATTATTATAATTATCTTTACATTTAGAATTGTCTTTCGTTCTTAATTTGCACCTGTTGCCGCATACTGATACTTGCGTGATGGCAAATTGGGCTGTTGGAGATGGTAAATGTTTGGATTTAGGGAGGTGGTTATATAGAAGATTCTTTAATCACTTTGTTATTTTAATTGTTTTTTCGTTTCGTTTAAAGTGCAATTTGAATTTAGAAATGCCTTTTATGTTTTTTGAGTTTCAATAAATTAATTACATTTTTAAAGCAAAATCAATCAAGCAAATATATTTACCAATGAATCAGATATCGCAATATTTTAAATGCGATTATTCTTAAAATATTTTTACATATCACCCAGGCCAGAAGCAAAGTAAAATTTTTCATGAACAAAATGAGACCCGCACAAACTCAATTCCATATTACAACATGTTACCTATTAATGTTTGCATATTTGTTTGTTTTTGAGTAGTTTATGGGCAATATAAATATTTTATTTTATTTTATTGAAAAACTTTTTTTTTAAAAATAGTACATTATTCGTTGGTGGTATGGCTCTTTCGGAAAAAAATGCATCAACCAAAAATGTTTAAATTGGCTGCTAAGTGAAAAAAGGTTCCTGACCCCTGCATTATACTGAAGATTATACTGAAAACTTTTCTGAAGACAGTCAGTTCCCTTCAGACATACATCTATATAAAATAGTCATAAAGGTATTGCATTCAAGGGGTTTAGTTAAAGTCTTCAGAAGTCATAATCACTATGAGAGCACTTGGATTTCATCACGAGTCATTCTGTATATTTTATACTACTTGTCATGTTTTAAATAAAGTGTTGTGACTGCAAATCTGCCTGTTATGTTTTTATATTGCCAACAAATGGTTATGGTATATTGTTGACTGTTGTGAAGGTTTAGAAAAGGCGCACACAATTTTAGAGGCAATGTCGGGACATTTTATTCTTGTCGCGCTACAAAACATGAGATTAATTGTGAATCATTTTAATTTACTGACAACCCTCAAACATTTGAACAGTAATTTTACATAATAATCTTTCTGGAGAATGAAATGATAATGAAACTATTTACTTTACTTTCCTTGTGTTTTTTTTAAATATCTGATTAAATTTGAGGTTGTGGCGGTTGTATCGGATATTTTTGCATTGCTTATTTTCATACTTTTTTTATTCACGCGGTCCAATTCGAAATTTTTATATTCAAAGGAGATTGTTTAGGGAACTCGTCAATCACCTGTCATTTTGGCGCGTTGTGAGCGCAGTGTTAACTGTGCAGATGCAGATCAGTGGTGCTGGCAGACTTTTAACCAGTGTTGCCAACTATTTTCAATGGAAAGTAGCTAAAGCCTGCTCGAAAAGTAGCTAAATGTCGCCAGATGACGTCATGCGTCATTAGCATATTAATGACGTCATCGCGTCGTATTTGCATTCTGCCTAATTTGTCGGTACTGTAGCCTACTTCAGTTTATAATAACGGTTATCTCCCCTAAACCGTGCTCATACTGTTTTTATATAAGTATATAGCCGAATGTCCAGTAAAACGGTTGCAGTACTGGCGATATTTGGAATTTGGAAAGTTGCTAAGGTTTGTCCAAAAAGTCGCTAGATTTGTCGCTAGTCGCTTTTTTGAAAAAATGTCGCTAAAGGGGTCTGAAAAGTCGCTAAAAATAGCGACAAAGTCGCTAAGTTGGCAACAATGCTTTTAACACATTTCTTTACTTTTTATAATAAGTTATTGAAAATAATAATAATAATAATAATAAAAAATTTAAGTCATTTTTGAGTCATGCAGTTCAAGTCAAGTCTCGAGTCACTGGTTCTCGAGTCAAAATCAAGTCATTTTCTTAGTTTAGTCAAGCAAGTCACAAGTCCTTAAATTTGCAACTCGAGTCAGACTCGAGTCAAGTCATGTAACTCGAGTCCCCCACCTGTTTGTGTTTGTGTGTGTGTTTGTATCAAGTTATGTTGCATTTGGTACTGTCAGTCGATATACATTTTTAATCAAGCTTAATCGCATAATTTTTTTATAGTTAATCGCAATTAATTGCAGATTTTGAAAGTGTTGAAATTTTACTCTATATATTTCTTTTCATGTCAAACTGCATTTATTTCCATCGTAGGAAAGAAAACAAAACAATATGTAACAATATAATGCTTTATTAACATTTTCCAGACAAAGACTTATGCAGTATAAAGATAGAAATGTCCTAAAATAGCACCAATTCAACTAACATTAAATTTTTTAAAGTCTAGGTGAGAGGTTGACAAATTGAAAGAACTAGACCCTATAGGTTATTCATTGCAATGGGCATTAAATCTCTTAAATTCTCATCCTCCACAATATTAATCGTCCGGCAGACTGTGGCTATTCACTTTGCCACAGCAATTGTGAAGCTGCATTCACAATTTGCATTAGAGTTTCAATGTCAGCGTCAAGTGCCACTTTTGAACTCCACATGAAAAGTGCTCCAGACATCCTGTTCTGCATTTTAGTGATAGTTAAGACTTGACGCGCTTCTGTGGTAATTAAATTGTTCATTATAGAGGCTGCAAAGTACTTGATTTCAATCACGTCTCATCTGTATTGTTTTGTACAACAAACAGCATTAAGAGTTTCTTTCTTCTTCATTTAATCACTGACATGATTTTGAAGTTGTGTGTTTGTGGTGTGTATTGACTTCGGGTGGACACATCGCAAAGGTTATGCCCTACTCCTAACAGTGTTTATGCTGGTTTATGTTAGGGATGGGTATTCATCAATAATTTGGTATTCAAATATTTAAGCTCATAAAAAACTAATATTCAAGTATTCTATTATTTAAATGAAGGTAATTAATGAGAAAGAGACATTGTAAAATAATTTTTTATTAGTCATAAAGGTGTCACCATTAAAAAAACAAGCTTCTAATTATAATCAAAACAAGCTTATATCATGTCCTGTATTTTTTTTTATATTTAAACAAGCAATACGTGAAAACAAAAAAGAACAGAATGAAAGAATATAAGCTCACGCAAAGCAAAGATAAAGAAACCGCTAATGAAGTAGACTGACACATTTAACTTACGTCATGTAAATTAAATGTGTCAGTCTACTTCATTAGCGGTTTCTTTATCTTTGCTAGTATAAACACTCGCCATATAATAGTTATCATGTTTATATTGTATCTCATGTCATGTTTTTGTTGAGAAAATCAAGCATATCCACATGCTCAGTAAACTATAGTAAACTCAGTAAACTATACTCAATTATACACACCAGTTTAAATGATGGAATGTCCCTTCCCTCAGCTAGCATAGTCTTTCTCGGATGCCATGTTTGTTGTTTACAGAAGCATCACGGGGATTATGTTGCTACGGGAATGCTGCTTTCTGACGAGCTGCACATATATGAGAGTAAAGTGTACAGCGCTTATCCAGAACATTTAAACAGGAAACCAGCTTTCTTACAGTAAGCCACCTTCTCACAATAACCCGCTTTTCTAGTGTCCATCTGAACGTACTGAGTGAACTGTTTGCTCAACAAATGTGATCAACTTGTGTCCACACTCAACAGCGCCATCCAGTGCATTCTGCTTTAACTGCCAGTTTTAGTTTGTGTGTTCAGGATTTAACATACATCTCAATGTATATGTGGCCAGCAAAGCAAAACTTTGGGAATTTTGAATAGTATTTTTACTATTTTAATAATTATTGCAGAACAAATATTCGACTACTCGTGCACATCCCTAGTTTATGCTTTATTTAAGGTAAATGTGTTCATTGCAATTAAGAAAAATGATGGTTCATGGTGTCAAAGTCTATAAAGAGCGAGGCTGGGAGAGTAAGAGCTGTAAGGATTGACACCTATGGAAAATTATCTCTTAACAGCTGTTCTCTGTTGCAGTGAGAGCTGGAGAGGTATAAAAGAGCAGTCCAGACCAGGGGAGAGAGAGACACGTGCAAAGCTGTGTGTGTGTGTGTGTGTGTGTGTGTGTGTGTGTGTGTGTGTGTGTGTGTGTGTGTTCAGTGCACTGCTGAAAAGTATTATTTTGTGTGTATACACTGGAAAGTGTTGACAATAAATTACCCACATGTACTGTTAACCTGGCCCCCCTCACAAGAGTGCAAGAGATCTTTCAAAAATAGCAATCAAATTAAATTGTTGTGATTTCAAATATTTACTTTATTTTTAATAAAATAAAATAAAAATCTTGATTTCAAATTATTTTAGTTTCAAGTTCATTTCTAAAACAATTTTCTCACAAATGCTTTTGTTTTCCCTGCTCAACCAATTTAAACAAAACCGTTATTTGGTAATCCGCTTAATGGAATGAACGGAAAATACACAGATTATATGAACACAGGAATAAATATTTGAAATGTATTATACATAAATATTATAATTTATATTATAGTATTATAATTTTAGAAATGTGTAACCCAAGTAAAAGCAATTACCTTAATTGAAAGTCAGAAACTGTAACTGATAACAAGAATTTAAAGTGTAATGAGTTACACAAATTTTTAACTTTAAAAAAGTAATTCAATAACAGTAACTAATTACTTTGTAAACAGAAAATTTCCTTCCATGTCTGTTTTGGTGTCAAAAACATCATTTCTGAGTCATTTACACAGCCATTGCCTACGGAGCATTGAACAGCATTGTAACTCTAACCGAGATCATCATGCTATAGACCTTGACAAGTTTGCTCTCATTAAGATGCTCATTTACATAAATGAGAATCAAGTTCGCATGGTTTTTAATAATGTCAAAATTGGTTATTTACAGCTGCTTCATAATGGAAAAGGAATAACATGGCAAAGTTTTCCACAGCTCTTTATGCAAACACATATCTTTATGAGGTGAGTCCATGCAAATGATGATAACAGTCATTTTTCTACTGGGCATTACTGCAAAAGCCAGAGCATGAGCCATACGTGTTTGTGTGTATACCACTGTGTATGTGTTTAAGCATCTGTTTGTCTTTGAGGGCCATGCACACTTTGCATTCACAATATGGTTTGAAAACATCAACTACTAATGACAAGCATGCCTGCTCGTGTGTGTGTGTGTGTGTGTGTGTGTGTGTGTGTGCGTGAGTGTGTGTTTCTAGACAGTGTTCTTTGCCCCTATGATCTCATAACCTTCATTTTTCATCCCAATGCCCTGTCTACCTATAATCTTTCTGTCTAGGACAAGAGCAAGGTGCACGATGAAGTCATTGTTCAGACAATAACCTTTTCTTCTCATTTAATGGTTCTCTCTCTCTCTCTCTCTCTCTCTCTCTCTCTCTCTCTCTCTCTCTCTCTCTCTCTACCTCTCTCTTGACTCACTGTCTGATGATGTCACACACTTAGACACATCTCTAGGCCTGCTGTGTTCATTATTGGGCCTGCACCTGCAGAGCCTGTAATTCTTTAAATGTTACAGGATTAGCTAGAGAGAAAAAGCGAGATTACGAGACTCTCAAGGGATATACAGTAGGAAATGGGCAGAGATATAATTTCCAACTATTTATTGCTCTGTGTCTTTATTAGCAGAACATTATGTTATTAGACAAACAACTGAGGCATACACTTACAAACCCAAACAGAAAAGTAATATGAGCAGTGTGCATCTGGTATGTAAGTACCTCCCTGATGACATCATAAGGCGTAATGGAATGACTGTGAAGAGGTAATGAATATTCCACCTGAACACAGAAGGCTTTATAGGTAATAGGATCCCTTAAAAGAACATTTAGTTCAATACAAGTTAATGACAATCAATAGCATTTGTGGCATAATGTTGATTACCACAAAAATATTTTTGACGTCCTTTTTTTTTCTGAAAAATTCAATAAATAATAAATCTGGGTTACAGCAAGACACTTCAATGGAACTGCATGGGGCCAATCTGTAAATGTTAAAAGTGCACTGAGAAATTTTTTATGCATGTTTCCTTGGTCTTGCACTGACACCTAGTGGTGTGGATGCAGCATAATTTAAACACAACAGTTTTCATATGCTGATGCCATTGTAGAAATGCACTATTCACAGTCAGCCATGATAAATTGAACCATGAGTGAAAGTGTCTAATAACAGGGTGGTTACTAATATTAAGCGAGTATAATTGTCTGGTCATGTGATCTGAACATGGCTGCCCCCGTGAGCGGACCATCTCCATGTAGAATAAAATGGCTTTTTATAAGGTTACTGATACGACTAGAGTCTTCATCTCATATGTCTACTCACGATTTTATACATGCGTTTCAAAATTACAATTACTTTTTTACGTTTTTTAATTGTGTGCCTTTAAAATACTCACTGTTTCAAAATTATTGCCACAAGTCATACACAGTATGCGTGTTTACGATTGTTGAGTGAGGAAATTGCTTACTAACCTTTTCTATGTAGTTATATCCAATTTTGTTGGCATGACGACATAACTTTGTAAACACTGGAATCCCAGAAAACGACAATTTAAACAACTTTACAGCTCAAGTAATACATGTCTTTTAACATAAAAATGTATGCAAGTACTTTAATACAATGATAAACTTAACATTTTAACCTCTAAACACTAAAAAATTTGGCCCTATTCACTTCCATTGTAAGTGCCTCACTGTAATCTTGATTTTTGCTTTTTTAGAGAAAAGAATAAATAAGTCGAAATTACTTTTTATGGTAATAAACATTATGCCACAAATGCTGTTGATTGAGCTTAACTTGTATTAAACCCACAATATTCCTTTAACTCTGAATTACAAACACTGTGTGTGTATGTGGTCTGTGCATGATCATGCTTACAGATATTCAATACAGAAATTATAACTGGCCATACCTATTTTTAATACCTGATGGACAAACAGAGAAAAATAAAACAATAGACATTTAGAATTCAACTAATATAGGAAAGTTGATGCCTATAGTAGGCTATACATGTAGATTGTGTGCTTCAGGGTTTGTATTTAGGTGTGTGCACTGTGCATGCTTTTGTGTGTGTAGTGTAACCTAAACGCTTCAGTCTTGAGGCTTGCGGGTATTATAGCACCAAATGAAATGTGCGGTTGAGCACCTCATTGTAAACGCAAGAGTTCAAATTACAGGTTCAGTAATCACATATACGTCCACACACACTTCACAAAAATACACAAGCATACACACTGAAGTGCTACAGAGGAAAATGCTATAATATTTAGAAACCATAATCATATATTCAAATTAAATTAGCACACAGATCACAACGCGACAAAAGACAGGTACACAGTAGCCACATTAGAAACAGTAGTGTATAAAAAATTCAGCACATGATTGGGAGAATAGCACCACCCTGGCCCTCATATTCATCTCACATTGGCTCTCCCAGCTGAAGAGCACATTAAACAAGACAGTGTCTGTGTAATTGTGTCCTTGTTAAAGAGCTATATTTTGTATGCATGGTCAGGAGTAGAGTGATAGAATATTGAACTATGTGAATAGGGGTGGGGATCTTGTGAAAAAGGTGAAATACAGTCTGTCTCAAGTTAAGTTTGGACCATGTATTCACACATGCACAAACACTAGCATGCAAACATACATGTTCCTCACAACAAGATGATGTATAGTAATACTTTCATTAAAGGGTCATATCCTGAGGAATTACACTTTCCTTGATCGTTTGAGATAAAAAAGTTATTTGTCCTATGAAAACATACTATAACAGAGAACTAAAAAAAGATTATTTTCCAAAAAAGATAATAGAGGGCCATTTATTGCAATTAAACTGGAAAAAAGGCGTGTTGCATTCTTCTACAATTGTCATGATACTTGGCCTGTACAGTCACAGTGAAGTAATAGAGAGATATGATATTATTCCTAAACACCTGAAGAACTAATTATAAGGTCAAATCTGTCAGATCTTTGCTGTTTCTGGCTGTTAATAGCGCCTGCCACTCTGCATATCCTTCCAAAGCATCCCAACATTAGAAACGAGTGGTTGGACACGTGATGCCATTTGAGGAGCAGATGTGTAAACAATGAGCTCTGCACACTTTGCTAGTTTTTAATTATTTTTGTGTTATAATCCGATGAGATTTGATACACACGCTACATATTGTGACAAAGACAAAGAATTCAAAATTCTTGGGCTCTGGAGCTATTAAAAGACACTTATGTGCTCAAGCTGATACCTCTGACATGCCTGCGGTTCAAGGACTCGGTTTGGATGGTGCAGCGGGAGAAATCCAGCATCAACTGTCCAACATGTTTGTGATGCTGATGAAAATTGTTGCTGTCTGAAGATCTCGCTGTAATACGTCGATTGATCACAGCGATGGAAATTAAATTCTCTGAGTTGGTTACAAGATTGTCGGACATCGAGAAACGGATCCAGTCTCTGGAGTCATCTGATAATACGCTGGTGACCAAAGTTGATTTGGAACACGTTCTTGAAAAACTTGAAGACCATGAGAATAGGAGCCACAGGAATAACATCTGAATTGTTGGAATTCCTGAGCATGAGGTGGGATGAGATATGGTGAAATTCCTAGACAAGCTCTTCCCGAGTCTTCTAAGCATAATAGGCCACTTGCTGAAAATTGAGCGAGCTCACAGAGACCTGACTCGCAGATCTGCTGAGTGGGACATCAATTCTGGCCAAATTCCTGAGATCAACCAATAAAGATATTGTGTTACGTGAGGCCAGGATTAAAGGAAAGCTTTCTTGGAAGAATCACAACATTTTCTTGTTCCCAGACTTTGTGTGATATCTACATGCCTACAACAAGTGATGTCTTTTATAGAGTTGACGGACTGAGGAAATCATGGTGTGTTTCTTATGTGGCCTCTGAGTCAACTTGACTCGTTAAATATACACTTGACCATCCGAGGAACCGGGATGCCTGTTTTCTTTCTTTTTGTGCTGGTTCCACCTAGCGGCTGGAGTTTGTTTTGTGGAGGAATACACCTTCGGGACAGATGTGGATGCATATGCTCGTCCTTTGTAATTTTGACTCACAAAATTTGTAAAGATGCACCGGATTTGAGCAATTCGATGGCAAAGTTGTTGTGGGGCCTCTCGTATGCATGAACTCTTTGAGTTTAGAGGGTTTGATGCTGGTTGGCGCTGTCATGCGTGGGGTTAACGCACGCGTTTTTCTTTTTTCTGTTTGTTTTTTTCGGGGGGAAGTTCTGGGTTTTATTGTTGCACTTATGTTGAAATGTGGTCTTTATAATTTAGTTTTTGACACACAATTGATTTTTTCTATTATATCAAAATGTCAAATGTTAATATATGTGGATTATCTCTCTCCACATGGAATGTGAATGGGTTGGGGCACCCCATAAAAAGAAGGAAGGTTATTTCTTTTCTTAAACGTAAGAGATATGAAATAGTGTTTATTCAAGAAACACATCTTTCCCCGCAGAAAGCTGGAAAAATTTGGGAAGATAAGGGGTTGACATGTGTTCTTTAGTGCTGGCTCAAGTAAGAGCAGTGGAGACATTATATTGATAAATAAACATCTACCATTCAAATATCTCAATCAAATTAATGATAAATTAAGAAAAGTCATTATTGTTTCAGCTGATATTCAGGGGCAAAGGTTGATTTAGGCTAATATTTATGCACCTAATGCTGATGATCAGAGCTTTTTATAGCTCTTGAAGGGAAGTTGCAAACTGTTGGCACCCCTCTTGATATAATATTTAGAGGAGACTTTAATCTTTTGATGGACCCAGTCCTTGATCATAGTAAAGCAAAAGTCTGTAAGCCCCCTAGAGTATCATTGACGCTTCATAGGATGTACAGATATTTGGAGACTTTTGAACCAATCTGGTAGGGACTATACATTTTATTCATCGATTTATAAGATTTATTCTAGAATAGATTTTTTCTTGATATCTAAGTCCCTTATTTCATCTGTTGTAGATTGCTCAATTGGAAACATCTTAGTCTCAGATCACACCCTGGTGAGTTTAGAGGTGTTGCCACACATGGAGAAAAATAAATTATATAGTTGATGCTTTAATGTATCACTTTTAAAAAATCCTGAATTCCAACAAATGTTAAAGGCTGAAATCAATGTTTATATGGAGACCAACTGGTCCTAAGTATACTCTGTGGTCGTGGCTTGGGAGGCACTTAAGGCAGTTCTTAGGGGTTGGATCATACAGAATGCCTCATTCATCAAAATATCCAAAGCACAAGAACTCGTGGAGTTGGAAGGAAATATTAAAAGGGCCAAGGCAGATCTGAAGCGTCAAATGTCATCTGATGGCCTCAGGGAATTGACCCGATTGAAATACAGGTATAATACTATTTTGTTGCAGAAGGTGGAGTTTTGGATAGTCAGTTCAAGACAGTCATACTTTAGATATATAAAACAGAGAGAGTATTTTCTACCATTTCCTCAGTGAAATCTGCTGTTGGTGAAATATTGACCGCAGCCATTGATATTAATAATGCTATTAAAGAATTCTCTCTTGATCTCTGCAGTTCCACATCTTCGTCTACTAATGAAGACATTAGAAAATGTGTGGCAACATTAGAACTCCCTAAATTGATGACTGAGCAAAAAAAAATCCTCTTGATTCTGAGATAAACTTGGAGGAGCTTGATGAGGTAATTAAGGCCTATCGGAAGGCTCCGGGGCCAGACGGCTTTACCGCTTAATTGTGTTAGATCTTATACTACAGAACTTTCTCCACTTTTATTAGAAGTTTATATGGAATCATTAAAGAATGGAAAGCTCCCTCCAACAAAGACACAATCCCGGATCAGTCTGATTCTCAAAAAGGACAAAGATCCAAACGAGTGTAAAAGCTACCGTCCAATTTCCCTGATCTAGCTAGATGCAAAACTTTGTTTTTTGTAACTGATTAAGTAAAGTTATGACATCTCTTATACATATAGATCAGGTGGGGTTTATTCGGGGCTGCAGCTCTTCTGATAACATTAGGTGTTTCATCAATATCGTGGTCAGTGGCGAATGATCAGACTCCAGTTGCTGCCATCTCACTTGATGCCGAAAAGGCATTTGATATGGTAGAATGGGATAATCTTTTTAAGATTTTGGAAATATATGGGTTCGTAAATACGTTTATTGGATGGATTAAGTTACTGTATAGACAACCTGTAGCGGCGGTACAAACAAATAGATTAATTTCAGATTATTTTACTCTGGATAGGGGTACCCGTCAGGTTTGCCCTCTTTCCCCACTATTGTTCTGTCTTGCCCTGGAACCATTAGCAGCCACGATAAGAAAAGAGGATGATTTTCCAGGAGTGATGGCAGGAGGTGTGGCGCATAAGCTTTTGCTTTACGCAGATGATATTTTATTATTCGTCTCCGACCCTACTAGATCTATGCCTTGCCTCCACAGAATTATCAATTCCTTTTCTAAATTTTGGGATAAAGCATTAAATCCAAAGCTTTGGCTCTGACTGTGTACTGCCTAGTAATGGATTATCAGCCAGGTGCTTTTCATGGGCCCAAACAAGGCATTGAGTATTTGGGTATTTTATTCTCAGCCGATTTATAATCTTAAATTAATTTTTTATCCTTTAATAAAAAGGTTTTTGAGTGATGTAGGCAGGTGGGCTTCATTACATTTATCTATGATTGGGAAGGTTAATGTTATTAAAATGAATTTTATTCCAAAATTTAACTACCTGTTAAAATCTCTCCCTGTAGATGTCCAGCCTCTCTTATTTCAAACAATTTGATAGCATAGTGATGTCCTTTATTTGGAATGGTAAGCGTCCCAGCTTCTTTTTTGTTTTATTATTAGGCATTCGGGCTCTTTGGTCGTTTCCACATGAGAGAGCCCCTCCCTTGTTTCATATTGAACAGAAAGTCCTTGCCCCTATTTCGCCATCGCAAAGCCTTTCAAGCAAACAAACCGGAGAAGTTAAGTCTTGCCCCATTAAATCGCATTTGCACGTGGTTTATACAAATATTTAAAACGTTGTGTCCTAGCCAGAGTCATGATTGGTCGAAAATCATCCTCAGGGGATGGAAGTCTGATGGGGCAACCTCATTTAGGGAATGGTCTGGGGAGATTGGCGAGATGTTTTTTAGAAGGCTGGGGAAATGGGATTTGTTTATCAGGAAGTGGGGGGTTATTTGGCTTTTTGGAGGGTTCTCAGGGAGTGGCTGTGGAGAGGGATTTGTAGTTTAGTTGGGGATGTGTTTTATTGATTTTGTATTTTTTTATGTATTTTTTGCATTTATTTTATTTTGATGATCTAGTTGTTGTTGACCACAGTAGTGCATGTTTGTGGGGGGGAGTTTTTTTATGTTGTGTTTGTATGTTTTATCTTTGGAATCTATAAAATTGTAAATAACAAAAAAAGTAAACTTTTAAGAAAAAGTAAACAATTGATCTTGGTATTTTTAGAATTATTATCAATATATTTTAGTTAAGTTGGGCAAAAAAATTAGGCATAATCAAAATGAATAAACACAAGCAAAACAAACACAAACAAAATTATTAGGGATGCACTGATATGGAATTTCTGGGCCAATACGATAACCAATAATTCACAGCTCATTGTGGCAGATACCGATGACTGATCATTTATAAAAAAAATTAAATTTTTGATCCTTTAACCTGGAACTGCTAGCTAATTAATTAAAAAGCTTAAATATGTGTCATTTAAAAGCTTGGAATTTGGCTGATGTAACATGAACCAGATATGTATCTGTAAAACAAATGTATGCTGGTTTGAATGAGAAATAAACGACAATACACACACAAAAAAAGAAAAGAAACGAGCAGTTGAAGTATAAATTTGTATAATTTCTGTTGACATTATCAGTTTGTGTAATATATTTCATATTGGATTTTTTTGTGAACCTGACACAATGTAAAGCATTGCAAAAAGTTTGTTACGGAAGAATCGGCAGTTAAATTAATGTTTCGTGTTTATTACAAGTCACAGTAATACACAGTAATACATTTTCGTTTAAAAATGCATTAATTTCGCTATGTTTATGCTTCTCATCCACACTAGAACTGCGTTTTTTTCCATCGAAAATGAAGCATTTAAAAAACGCTCTCCGTTACCCCACACTTTGGAAAATGATGACGTTGGAAAACTGAAAACATAGTTTTCAGACAAAAACGGATTAGTGTGGATGTTAGTCCTTGCGCTCAGTTGACAACAGTTGTGGCATAATGTTTATTACTACAATAAAACTTGTCTCCTGTTTTTTAAAAAACAAACTCGTGGTTACAGTCAGGCACATACAATGGAAGTGAATAGGGCCAGTTCTTAAACATAAAAATACACACTTTTTAAAAACGTCTACATTACGTATGTAACCTCCGTTCCCTGATGGAGGGAACGAGACGTTGTGTCGCAGAAGCGACACTAGGGGTCTCTCTTGAGCGCCGAATATGCCTCTGATCTATGAAAAAAGGCCAATAAGAAGTTGGCAGACAGTATTTGCATACCCCGCCCCCGGACATACAGGTATAAAAGTGGGGAAATACATGGAGTTCATTCAGGATTTTTCTGAGGAGCCGTAAATGGTCTGGCCACAACAGTGGCTTGGCTCAGCGACGTGGCCGGGAGGACAAAACGTCTCGTTCCCTCCATTAGGGAATGGAGGTTACATAAGTAACCTAGACGTTCCCCGTCTGTCGCTCACTTCAACGTTGTGTCGAAGAAGCGACACTAGGGGTCCAATTTAAATCACGCCATGCGCTGAGCCGTGTACATGTACTGCTGACACAGGAGCGAGCAGGTCATTTACGTGCACAAGCGACCAGCTGTGTCAGACTGCGCGTACCCTTCCCTAATGCCCGAAAAAAGTCGTCGGAATCCTTCTGGTTACCCTAGACAGGGGAACAAGGCGATGCTTGCCAACCTGGGAACAAGCCAAGCCTGGCTGGGCCTCTTTTCTCTCTATGTTTCTCCGCATAGAGCAAGAGCGGCCGGGAAGGGGGTCTTACCCAGTTTCCTATTCTTTCAGGGGGAATAGACCCTGTGGAGGCCACACCTGCCCAAAAGGGGGAGTAAAGGTGGCGAATACATCACATGGGTTTTTAGGCAACATGTGGAACGTGGCACAGTGGTAGATCCAGCCTCAAGGAAATGCGAGTTGCTACAACATAGCGACTGGAGGGCAGCTGGGACTGATAGGCCAATTAAATGGCATCCACCACCCAGTGGGAGAGTCTCTATTTGGAGACAGCGTTCCCTTTCTGCTGTCCAACAAAGCAGACAAAGAGCTGCTCAGAGCATCTTAAGCTCTGTGTGCTGTCCAAGTAGGTACGCAAAGCACGTACCGGACACAGAAATGAAGGGGCTGGGTCTGCCTCCTCCCAGGGCAGTGCTTGCAGGTTCACTACCTGGTCTCTGAAGGGCATGGTAGGAACCTTGGGCACGTAGCCCGGTCGTGGTCTTAGGATCACATATGTGTCTGCCGGACCGAACTCCAGGCAGGTGTTGCTAACAGAGAATGCTTGCAGGTCCCCGACCCTCTTGATGGAGGCGAGCACGATCAGCAGGGCTGTCTTTAAAGAGAGGGCCCTGAGTCCAACTGAGTCTAGCGGCTCGAAGTGGGTCTCTGGAGGCCCGCGAGGACCACTAAGAGATCCCAGGAGGGGAACAGGCTTGGCCAGGAGGGGTTCTGCCTCTTGATGCCTCTTAGGAACCTGATGATTAAGTCGTGCTTACCCAAAAACTTGCCGTATACTGCGTCATGCTGGGCCGCGATAGCAGCGACACACCTTCAGGGTGGAAGGGGACAGCCTCCCCTCCAACCTCTCTTGCAGAAATAAGAGCACTGACCTAACTGCGCACCTCTGTGGGTCTTCAGCCTGGGAAGAACACCAATTCGCGTACAAGCACCACTTCAGGGCGCAAAGTTGCCTGATAGAAAGGGCTCTGGATTGGTTAATTCGTGGCTACGACGGCAGGTGGTAGACCAGCTAGATCTTCCGCATCCCGTCCAGGGGCCAGATGCGGAGGTCCCAAAGGTCTGGGTGCGGATGCCAGAGCATGCCCCGTCCACTCTGCACTGGGCAAGCATTGTCGTAACAGCGCATCTGCTACCACATTGAGGTTGCCAGGGATGTGAGTGGCACGCAGGGACTTGAGTCTGAATGTTTGGCGGCAGGCAGGGGTTACCATCACACAGTGCGTGCCGCAGCGCCATGCTCATCTCGGGACTCGAGTCTGAAGCCAGTACTGAAGCGGTCTTGCATGCATCAACCCCAGCGGCGCGACCGCCGCAGAGGATGCCATATGCCCCAGGAGCCTCTGAAAAAGTTTTAAGGGGACCACTGTGACTGGCCTGAAGGTGGCGAGGCATTCCAGCACCGATTGTGCACGCTCGTTGGTAGACGTGCTGACATTGAAACTGAGTCTAACTCCATGCCGAGAAAAGAAATGCTCCGGACCGGGGTGAGCTTGCTCTTTTCCCAGTTGACCTGAAGCCCCAAACAGCTGAGGTGCCTGAGCACCTGGTCTCTGTGAGCGCATAGTAACTCTCGCGAGTGGGCCAAGATAAGCCAGTCGTCGAGGTATGCCGGCTTCTTGGAGCTTCAAGGGCTGCCTCTGTGACTTTCGTGAAGACGCGAGGGGACAGAGACATGCCGAAGGGGAGGACTTTGTACTGATACGCCTGGCCGTCGAACATGAACCGTAGGAAGGGTCAGTGTCGAGGCAGAATTGAGACGTGGAAGTACGCGTCCTTCAGGAACCACTGCGAACCAATCTAAATGCCAGACGCAAGTTAAGATGTGTTTTTGCATGAGCATTTTGAACGGGAGTTTGTGCAAATCTTGGTTAAAAAGTCCAAGATCGGTCGTAAGCCACCGCCTTTCTTGGGTACGACGAAGGGCTGTAGATTTCTGCATGCAGGGATTTGGCATGCTCGCCGTGTACTGCGGAAAGGCGGACACCTGCAAAAGGGGGCGGAGGCCTGGAAAACTGAATTGCATAACCGAGTCGGATGGTCCGGGCCAGCCAGCGAGACGGGTTGGAAAGTTAAAGCCACGTATCTAAACTCCGTGCTAGGGGCACCAAGGGGACGATTATTTTTGACGTATCCGGCAGGGATTCGCAGCGGTACAAAGCAGGTAATACGGTGTCAGGAGGCGAAGACGCGTCCCAAGGCTCTGGTGCTGAGAAAAGACTCAAAGCACTTACTTTGCTCTGCACACCTGGCAGGGGGCGGGTTAGTGACTGAGGAGGAGGTCCACTGGAGGCGTCCTCTAGACTCGTCAGGACTGGCTGGCCGGGGAACAGTTGTGGGGCTGAAGGCGGGGGAACCACGTCCAGCATGCTGGGACTGTTGAGATCTGGCGGCAGTGTGCTGTGAGAATGGCATTTGCGGGCCAGGTGACCCAGAGACAAAAGAAATAGCTCTTTTACTGAGAATGTGGGTACCGCAGCCCTGAGGGGGTGCGGCAAATGAAATAAATTCAACAAAAGATTGTCCTCCCGGCCCTCCACCAGGGGACGGATTGGTCTGATTACCACCTCCGGAGCTAACGTCTTGGTCCCTAGGTCGAATGTCTCAGGAGCGCCTGGGAGCCTGGCTGTGGGGAGGATGGAGGGTTCCAGTCCAGTCCCTGGCCCAGGAAAGCATGTCGGTCATCTGCGCATCAGCCTGGGCGTGCTGGCCCAAAGACGGCAGCCCAGGGGAGTCATCAGCGTCAGATGCCGCGCTCTCTGTTGCAGCAGTGAGCTCATACACCTCGAGCTCTAGAGGATAGGCAGGATGGCCTTGAGGCAAGCCGCTGTTGCCTCGAGCACGGACGGGAGTCAACGAGTGTGCTAGGGGGCGAGTGGTCCGAGGTGGAGGAGCTGCACCCGCTGCCGTCCCCAGATCGCTACCAGCGTGTCTGAAGCGGAGAGCACTCTACTGCATCCAAGAACTACACAGTGGGTGAATGGCATCTTTATAAAGACGCATCCTGAAAAGGACGTTCAACGCCGCTGTGTAAAGCTCTTTTAGAGGAAAATTCTCTTTTATAGAGAAACCATTCTTTTACAATAAACTCTTTTAAGCTTTCTGCGCTGTCGAAGCGCCCAGGGGCAAGCTGCACTGCTGTGGAGAGAAGGAGAAAAGCTGCTGAAGTGCGCCGTAGATCCAACAGCAGGCAGAGCGTCAGAGGAACAGAAGCAGGAACAGGTGTGTGACTCGCAGCTGACTGCATACACGACCATTGGCTCCGAAGAAAATTTTGAATGAACTCGATGTCCGGGGGCGGGGTATGCAAATACTGTCTGCAAACTTCTCATTGGCCTTTTTTCATAGATCAGAGGCATATTCGGCACTCAAGAGAGACCCCTAGTGTCGCTTCTTCGATACAACATCGAAGTGAGCGACAGACAGGGAACTATAGCCACAGTACGTAAACATTATGTGTGTTAAAATTATTTTAGTGTGGTCATAAATAAGTAAATTATGATGGATGTTTGCACAAGAAACTTATTAACATTAAGTAAAAAAAAAAACAAAAAAAAAAAACAGAAAAGGGTATGATATAACCCCTTTAATAACATTAACAAACTGTCATGGTCCTGTCGCTCTGTAAGTCTGGGTTTTTAATCTGACAGAATTGTATTTGTCTGTCTGGTTCGGTTTTGGTGTCAGGATCCACAAACTGATGTTCCATGTCTTGTCCTGTATTGGCGTGAGTGTACTGCACAGGTGGCATGCGCTCACGTCAAATATCTGTCTGCCTCTCGTGACCAGGGACATGCATTGCGTGTGAGCGTGAGCTGTCTTCACGTTGTGCTGAGATTTGGTCTCTTCGGTCTGAGGTTTCGGGTTTGTGTGAGGCCAAATTCTCACACAGGTGTCCTGTCTTGTTTTTGTCACCTGTTGTGTGCATCATGTGGTGTTTGCCTCGCGATGTATGCTCAGATTTCGTTTAGTGTGAGAATGAGTGGCATCGCTTTGTTTGCCGTTGTTATGCATTCTCTCCTCTTGTTTGTCAGTTGTAATTGGTGTATAATGCCTTATTGACTTGGCGATGTAGGCTCATGCCATTTATTAGTTAATTTGCCTCACCTGTCCACTGTTAACCCATTTGATTTCTCTCCCTAATTTAGTCCTGTCGTGTTTGCTGTCCAGTACCAGTTGTTTCCTATTTCCCCTGCCCCAGCCTGGATTATATTTTCCTTTGTCTGACCCCTGTCCAGCAGCCACCAGCCAGTACTCTGTCCCCTCTGCCTCCTCCCAGGCCGCCGGTCCGCCTTTTCGGCCACCCCCCAGGCCGCCCGACACTGGGGCAATAATCGGGCCAATAATCTATGTCTGTCTCTCACAAACATGGACATGGACACTCGCTTTGCGCTGCACACCCAGGTCACGAGCTGTCTTCACCTTGTGCTGAGATTCGGTCACTTCTATCTGAGGTTTCGGGATTGTGTGTGGCCGTACTCTTGCACAGGTGTCCTGTTTTTTTTTTTTTACTGTTGTGTGCATGCCGTTTGCCACATGATGTATGCTCAGGTTTAGTTTAGTGTGAGAATGTGGCATTTTTTTTGTCGGCTGGCATGGGCATATATTGCCTTATTGTCTTGGCAATGCATTTTGTTGTTTTGTTGTCTTGTGAGCACGTGGCTTTGTTTTGTTTCTGTATCACAGCATGTCTCTCTGTCTTACGCATACCCCGCCTCCTTGTTTGCTTATTATTAGTTAATTTGCCTCACCTGTCCCCTGTTAACCCCTTTGATATATCTCCCTATTTTAGTCTCCTCGTGTTTGCTGCCCAGTGCCAGTTCATCTTGATTTCAGTCTTGTTTGCTGTTGTATACAGTCAGTCTTTAATGTTCCAGTTGGACCCACCTTGTTAATCATGTTTTTTATTCCCATCCCTACCTCCGCAGCCCAAGCCTGGATTATATTTTCCTTTGTTTTTCCCCCTTGTGGTAGTTTGAGTTTCCTTTTATTTTTTTGTATTTAACAAATTCTATGTTTTTACCTCTGCGTTTGGGTCCTGTCTCTGCATCCGTGAAACAAACCATATTACATCATTTATTTCTCAGAAGATCATGTAGTATGGTATATTCAAATTAGAAATGTTGTTAAACTTTGATGCAAAATATTCACATATCTTCATATCTGATTGTACAAACTGATCTGTTAAGCAACGTAATAAGCAATAGGCCTACATAAATAATATATTGCTGTTCCCTCTTTTACCTCATTCACTGGCGTTTGAGGCTATCCAACACATAACTCGTCCTTTAATAACTCTTGCAAAAATATTTATCTTTCTGAAATTTAAGTGTTGACCTTGTATTTGTATACAAAATGTGTTTCTATTTGCATACATACCATATACAGGACTTGTTTGGCTTCAGTGTCAACATGTTTCCAAAATTAGTTTATAATGTTTGCATAATTCTAACCTAAAATCTATACCACATCAACGGACATTACACATACAATATACAGCTGAAGAATGTGTCAAAAAACAAAAACAAAAAACATGCATGTGTATGTTACTTCTGTTAACAATTTGAATAGTTTGTATAAACCCTGGTTATATTTTCTACATACATTTTTACATTTAATTTCATTGTTCCACACTAAATCCTTATCTGTTGTTGTTCTGATGCTTTAAACAGATCATGGGTGAGTACCTGCCACAGTGAATTCTACAGGGGCTTGATGGAAAAAGCTCAAGAGCAAATTTTGAATCCTTGCAAAGGTAAAAGTTGTCAATCCACTTTACAAAACAAAAAACATTCTTAAAATCATCAATGTCCATCAACAGGATCCATGCGAGACAACTGAAACCTCTTTATTGCTTCCATTATGCATGTGCTGATACAACACTTTTGGTAAATCAGTGATGACCAATACAGAGACACAGGAATAATTGTCTGGCAGAATGCAACTATGAGAGCTGTACTACATCTGTAGTCTGCAAAAGAGAGTGTCTGTGTACCTAAGAACAAAAATGTGCTGATTGAAAAGCCAGTAATACCACACCACTGATCCTCTGTTATTTCTCTCTCTCTCACACACACAAACACACACACACACACCTTGCGGAGCAAAGATCGAACAGGCCCAAAATCACATGAACATATTGTGTGTTTGCTTGCCAATTACAGACTTTAGCACAGCAAGATCTTTCCCACAAAGATCAGCCTTGATGTAAAACACCCTCACTGACATCATGCTAAACAAAATAATCATTTCGCAACATCAACAAAAGCACTTTTGCTGCATTGCTTGAGTATTCCATAGGATCAAAGAATTTGCTAGAAAACTGGTTAAGGAATAACTGCATTAATAGTAACAAATACTGTATGTTCACCATTTGGAGCGTAAACAATTAACATGTGGTTGGTTTTATAATAATTGATCAATAATGTACATTTGTGTTTTCCATGTGTACAAAGTACAATAAAAGCAGTATCAGCACAGCCACATTCTATAGAATTTTTTTTGTGCTTATGTTTAAAGCAAGTATTCATGCATGCTTTATATAATATGCAAATTAGATTAGATTCATTAGATTAGATTCAACTTTATTGTCATTGTGCAGAGCACAAGTACAAAGACAACGAAATGCAGTTTATTAAATTCTATTATTTAATTTGATTTATTATTCTATTTATTAAAATCTATTATTGTTTGCAAATCCTTTGCATAATTTGTTTTTAAGAGTATTTTTTTTCTTATGTTAGCCATGATAAAAGAAATACATATATAGTGATGAGATTATATTATATTTACGGTGTTGTTTGCCTTACTTCACTGGTTGCAACTTGTTGCACACATCAAGTTCAAGGCACAGATGCTTGCATACAGAATAGTCACTGGATCCTATCCAACCCAGTCTCATGAAAATTCTTACATATTTTAGGAGTTGTCTATTTCGTATGATTTCGTACAAGTTTGTTCATATGTATTTGTATGATTTCTTCATGTGCAAATGCCTGGATATTTAATGCACAAGTAAGCATGAGATTTATATAATAAAGAGATAATTTAGAAGTCGTATGAATCCTTACGATTTCACCGTGAGAGTGTGTAGACCCTACCGCCACTTACTTCTGCAAATATATAAAATTCCCTCCAAAAATCTGTAAACAGTGAGTACCAACCCAAAGAGGCACAAAATCACTCTCCTGAACCTTGAATGTACCTGAATCACAACCAAAAAAAAGAAAAAATATCCAAATTTACTCAACCAAGATGTGTATGACGTTCTTCTACAGCTAAACACAAACAAAGAATTTTTAGAGTAATAACTCAGCTCTGTAGACCATACAATACAAGTAAAAGGTGACCAGAACACCAAAAGCACCAAAAAGCACATACAGTCAGCATAAAAGTAATCGTCTCGGTTACTGTTGTAACCTCCGTTCCCCGAGGGAGGGAACGAGACGTAGTGTCAAAGGAAGTGACACAAGGGGTCTTCTCGGACGCTGAATTGTACCTCTGAACCTGAGAAAAGGCCAATGTCAAGTTGGCAGACAGAATTTGCATGCCCCGCCCCGGACATACGGGTATAAGGGGAAGCGGGGCAGCGAATGCCAGTCAGGATTTTGCACTGAGGAACCGAAGGATGAAGCACGGCCATTTACAGTGCTAGGTCTAGTGCCGTGGCAGGAGGGACACTATGTCTCGTTCCCTCCCTCAGGGAACGGAGGTTACAACAGTAACCGAGACATTCCCCTTCTGTCACTCTCTCGACGTAGTGTCGAAGGAAGTGACACAAGGGGTCCATATAAAAACGCCACACACTGACCGTGTGACGTGACTGTCGGAGCAGGGGAAAAGCAGGCTATTGCGTGTTAGAGGCACCTGAACCGAATGCACGTCGCCCTCCCCAACGCCCCCTCAAAGAGTTTTAGCATATCCACCTTAGGTTTTCCCGCACCCCTGGGGGAAAAAGGTATTACATGCTAGCATGGGAGCAAGCCCAACAGCCGCAGCCTTCTCTCTCACTATGTCTCTCACATAGGATGTAGAGCGGCTGGGGCCCAACCTATGTCGGGGAAGGCGGTCATTCCCCGGGGGGAGCAGGAGAGCATGGGCGGTGCTGAGAGAAGACTCGAAGCATTAACCCTGCTCCACGCACCCGGCAGGGGGCGGCTTAGAGACTGAGGAAGAGGCCTCAGGAGGCGTCTTCAAAACTCGTCGGCGCCGGTGTGCCGGGCGCTGAGGCAGGACCGGAGGCAAGGTAGCTGTCCGGCCTGCAGATTTCCTATTCTTTCAGGAGGGGAAGACCTTGCAGAGGCCATACCCTGCCCAGTCAGGAGGAGGTAATGTATGGCAAATACACCATGAGGGTTGTGAAGCCGGACGTGGGAGACGGCGCGGTGGTAGGTCCAGCCTAATGAAGGGGGGAATTTACAGACACGGGGCCGAGGCAGCGGGGCTGCCTGAGGGAAACACGGGTCCGCTGAGAGGGGGACCGTACCGTGGAGAATACATCACGGGGAGTTAGCCTGAAGAGGGAACTATGCCCGTGGAGCCCGACCCCAGTACAGAGCCCTAAGACTCGTACTGGGTCTGGCCGCGAGTTGCTCTGCTGAATTCGCGGGCCAGAAGGCTAGGGAGGAAAAGGCATCCAGACAGCGACACTCAGTGGCTGACCTGGGACAGAAGGCGCACTGGATCACATTGGTAAAGATGCAAGCGGAACACCCGGTCGGTTATGCCGCGTTACCGAGTTCTACCAGCTCGGACCTGACAAAACACGGGACGAGACCAACTCAACCCTTAGATTGTAAAATCTGGCAAAGGTATTGGGTGTTGCCCAGCCCGCTGCTCTGCAGATGTCTGCTAGGGAGGTGCCGTGGCTTAGTGCCCACGAGGATGCCACACTTCTAGTGGAGTGTGCTCGGACCTGCAGGGGGGCGGGGCACGCCCTGGGCGTGATAGGCTAAGGCAATAGCATCAACGACCCAGTGGGCTAGCCTCTGTTTGGAGACGGCGTTCCCTTTCTGCCATCTGCCAAAGCAGACAAAGAGCTGCTCAGAGTATCTAAAGCTCTGCGTGTGGTCCACATAGGTACGCAAAGCACGCACCGGACACAGCAACGAAAGGGCTGGGTCTGCCTCCTCCCGAGGCAGTGCTTGCAGGATCACGACCTGTTCCCTGAAAGGGGTCGTGTGAACCTTGGGCACGTAGCCCGGTCAGGGTCTCAGGATAATGTGAGAAAGTGCCGGACCGAACTCCAGGCAAGAGTCGCTGACAGAGAACGCTTGCAGGTCTCCTACCCTCTTGATTGAGGCTAACGCGATCAGGAGGGCCATCTTCAAGGAGAGGGCCTTGAGCTCGACTGAATGAAGCGGCTCAAATGGGGTCTCTGAAGGCCCGAGAGGACCACTGAGAGATCCCAAGAGGGAAACAGGTTAGACCGGAGAGGATGTAGTCTCCGGGCGCCTTTCAGGAACCTGACAATCAAGTCGTGCTTACCAAGAGACTTGCGATCTACTGCGTTGTGGTGGGCTGCGATAGCAGCTACATACACCTTCAAGGTGGAGGGGGGCAGCCTCCCCTCCAATCTCTCCTGCAGGACTAGAAGCACTGACCAAACTGCGCATCTCTGTGGGTCTTCGGCTCGGGAAGAACACCAATTCACGAACAAACACCACTTTAGTGCATAGAGTTGCCTGGTTGAGGGAGCTCTGGCTTGATTGATCGTATCTATGACAGCAGGTGGTAGATTTACTAGATCTTCCACGTCCCGTCCAGGGGCCAGACATGGAGATTCCAGAGGTCTGGGCACGGATGCCAGAGGGTGCCCCGTCCCTGAGAAAGAAGGTCCTTCCTCAGGGGGATTTTCCAGGGAGGGGCTGTCATGAGGAGCGTGAGTTCCGAAAACCAGGTGCGGGTGGGCCAGTAAGGGGCCACCAAGGCGACCTGTTCCTCGTCCTCCCTGATCTTGCACAGCACCGATGCAAGAAGGCTCACTGGGGGAAATGCATACTTGCGCAGCCCCCGGGGCCAGCTGTGTGCCAGCGCATCTGTCCCGAGGGGAGTGTCCGTCATGGAATACCAGAGCGGGCAATGGGAGTTGTCCTGGGAGGCAAAGAGGTCTACTTGTGCCTTGCTGAATCGGTCCCAAATGAGCTGGACCACCTGGGGGTGGAGCCTCCACTCTCCGCTGGGCGAAAACCTGTCGCGACAGCGCGTCCGCCGTCATGTCGCGGTTGCCAGGGATATGATTGGCGAGCAGTGACTGAGTCGCGGCTGACTCCAGAGGAGGAGATGGCGGGCGAGTTGTGACATACGACGAGAGCACACGCCGCCCTGGCGATTTATGTACGCTACCGTCGCGGTGCTGTCTGAGCGAATCAGAACGTGCTTGCCTTGGATTAGTGGAATAAACCTCCGTAGAGCAAGAATAACAGCCATCAACTCTAAGCAATTAATGTGCCAACGCTGCCGGGGACCTTTCCAGATGCCAGCGGCAGCGTGCCCGTTGCACACGGCGCCCCAACCCAGTTGAGAGGCATCTGTGGTTACCAGGACACGTCTGGACACCTGCTGCAAGGGAACTCTGGCCCGTAGGAAGCAGAGGTCTGTCCATGGGCTGAAAGTTTGATGGCAGGCAAGGGTGATTGTCACACGATGCGTGCTGTGGCGCCATGCCCATCTCGGGACTCTAGTGCTGTAGCGGTCTCATATGCATCAACCCGAGCGGCGCGACCGCGGCTGAGGATGCCATATGCCCCAGGAGCCTCTGGAATTGTTTTAGAGGACCGCTGTGCCAGGCTTGAAGCGAGCGAGGCACCTGAGCACTGACTGGGCGCGCTCGTTGGTGAGAAGCGCTGTCATTGAGACCGAGTCTAACTCCATACCGAGAAAAGAGATGCTCTGAACCGGGGTGAGCTTGCTCTTTTCCCAGTTGACCTGAAGCCATAGACGGCTGAGGTGCCTGAGCACCTGGTCCCTGTGAGCACACAGTAACTTGAGAGTGGGCCAGAATGAGCCAGTCGTCGAGATAGTGGAGTATGCAGATGCCCACTTCCCTTAGGGGGGCAAGAGCAGCCTCTGCGACCTTGGTGAAGACGCGAGGGGACAGGGACAGGCTGAAGGGGAAGACCTTGTACTGATACGTCTGGCCGTCGAACGCGAACCGTAAGAAGGGTCGGTGTCGCAGCAAAATAGAGATGTGGAAGTACGCGTCCTTCAGGTCTACCGCCGCGAACCAATCTAGCTGTCGAACGCAGGTGAGAATCTGCTTCTGCGTGAGCATTTTGAACGGGAGTCTGAGCAGGGCCCGGTTGAGAACTCGCAAGTCCGAGATTGGTCGCAACCCGCCACTTTTTCTGGGTACGATGAAGAAAGGGCTGTAGAGACCCTTCTTCATCTCGGCTGGAGGGATGGGCTCTATTGCGTCCTTGAGAAGCAGTGTAAAACTCTCTGCTCGTAAGGCACTGGCTTGTTGGCCGTGCACTAGAGTGGAGCGAATACCGCTGAAACGAGGCGGGAGCCGGGCGAACTGAATTGCAGAGCCGAGTCGGATGGTCCTGGCCAACCAGCGCGACGGGTTGGGAAGCGATAACCACGCGTCCAAACTCCGTGCGAGGGGCACTAAGGGGACGATCACATTTGATGTACCGGGCGGGGCTTCGCGGCGGGGGGGAGCAGGTAATAATGCGTCGGGAGGCAAAAGAGCGTCCTGAGGCTGAGGTGCTGAGAAAAGACTCAAAGCACTTACCTTACTCCGCACACCCGGCAGGGGGCGGATTAGAGACTGAGGAAGCGCTGGCCTGCCGGGGTTGGACAGTCGCAGGGCCGGAGGCGAGAGAGCTGCATCCGGGAAACCGGGACTGGAGAGATGTAGGGCCGGGGTGCCGTGAGAACAGCACACACCGGCTGAATGACCCAGGGAGTGAAGGAATCGGTCAGTAGGTACCGTAGCCCGAAGGCGGTGTGGCAGGTGAAAACAAGGATTCTCTTCCTGGCCCTCCACCGGGGGATGGAGTGGTCTTGAAACCATCTCCGGAGCGAACATCCGACTGCCTGGGGTGTCCATGTCAGGAGCGCTTCGGAGCATTTCTGGTCTGAGAGGGGGTCCTGGAGACGGGGGCGTACGCCGCCTGCGAGGTGCTTGACGCTGGGGCTGAGAGCTGGGCCCAGGTTGCGGAGCTACCTGTTGTTGCTTTCTCGTCGCAGGGGAGGACGCCCTCGGCGAGCAGGCGGGTCGCAGGCGCGCTAGCTGGGTGGCGCCACGGCATGATGTGAGAAACTGTCCCCATCTGCTTCCTCACCACTGAGAACTGCTGGGCAAAGTCGTCGATGGTGTCGCCGAAGAGGCCGAGCTGGGAGGCGGGGGAGTTGAGAAATCGTGACTTGTCAACGCCATGCATCTCGACCATGTTCAGCCAGAGGTGGCGCTCCTGGACCACAAGTGTGGCCATCGTCCACCCGAGTGCCTGCGCCGTGACATTCGTAGCTCTGAGAGCGAGGTTGGAACAGAGCGCAATTACTGTAGCACATCGGGGTTGGAACTACCCAGGTGCAGATCTTTGAGTGCCTTTGCTTAGTGAATTTGCAGGAGAGCCATGGCATGCAGGGCGGAGGCGGCCTGTCCAGTGGTGCTGTAGATTTTGAGGTCAGTGATGATGTTATTCTACGGCTCTGGAGAGTAGTACCGTTCAGTCCCGCCAGGTGGCGGTGTTCCGCCATCCAGGGTAGTGAGAGCGGACAAGCGGAGGGCGGTTCCGACCATGTTGGCTCGTCATGCACTTCCGGGTACGACGGAACCAAGGGGGGGCGTGGCTATAAGCGGCGCCGTAACCCGAGGAACTGATCGAGTAGCCAAGAGGGGGGGACGGAGATCTCCAGTCCAGCCTCGCGCTCCTGGCGGCCCAGGAAAGCATAGCGGACATCTGCAAATCAGCCTCAGACTGGGCGAGCAGACCCGGAGGTGGCAGCCCAGGCGAGCCATTAGCATCAGACGCCGCTGTGACGCTCTCCGATGCAGCGCCAATGTCGTCATCCAATTCCGGGAGCAAAAGGGAAAATGCCGGCTGGCCGGGAAGCAAGCCACACTCTTCCCGAGCTCGGACAGAAGCAAACAAGCGTGCTGGGGGGCGGGTGGTTCGTGGGGATTTACCAGGCAAAACCGAGCCCGTGGTCATCCAAAAATCGTCTTCATCGCCAGCCGGGTCGACCTCAATCCCGTGGGAAGAAGGAACGACGCAGGGGGGCGGCTGAAGTGGCTTTCTCTCATGACAAAAGAAAGCGCGACCGCAATGTTGCCATGGTTATGTTCTCGCACTGAGAACATGAACCATTCATAAAACGCTGCCTGCATGTGATTGAAGCCCAGGCACGCGAGGAAGCTTTTATGACCGTCAGAAGTGGAGAGAATTCAACCATATCCAGGAACTACACAGAAGCGGAAAGATATCTTTAAAAAGACGCGTCCTGAAAAGGACGTTCAACGCCTGCTGTGTATTGCTATTTTATGAGTGGGAACTCAAACTCTTTTAGAGAAAATATACTCTTTTAGGAGGAGAACACTCTTTCAAACAGAAAGAAGCACTGTCGAAGTGCCCAGGGGCGTGGACTGCACAGCGTGCAGAGAGAGAGACGCCAGCTGGAAATGCGCCGTGCGGATCCAACAGCAATGCTTCTCGCTGATAGAGGTAAGTGAAACAGGTGTGGGTTTCAGTTGCTTGCGGTACAACCATTCGGCTCTGAAGAAAAATTTTGACTGGCATTCGCTGCCCCGCTTCCCCTTATACCCGTATGTCCGGGGCGGGGCATGCAAATTCTGTCTGCCAACTTGACATTGGCCTTTTCTCAGGTTCAGAGGTACGATTCGGCGTCCGAGAAGACCCCTTGTGTCACTTCCTTCGACATTACGTCGAGAGAGTGACAGAAGGGGAACTATAATACCCCAGTGGTTTAATCAATGTTTTCTGAAGAAATCCAGTGTGTTTTGGGTGAGAACAGAACAAAATTCCTTTTTCACTGTACATCTTGTCTCTAGGCACGATCATCGATTAGACTGCTGTCAAGATGAACAGTGAAAAAGCGGTCATATTTTGGTCTGTTCTTCATTTGTGTTCTGCTAAAGAAAGAAAGTCATATACATGTGGGATTGCATGGGGGTGAGTAAATGATGAGATAATTTACATTTTTGGGTGAACTATCCCCTTAAGACACTCTGTGAGCACTTGAGTACAAACAGTTAACTCATTTTTACACTGTACTGTAACTGCACAGTAAACACCATACTTTTCTACACTGTAAATACTAGATCATGCATTAAAGGTGAAGGTGACACCAGAAATAACAGAAAGAGAAAAAATGTATTTAAGAAATAAGCATAAAATAAGGATGACCAGATTCATAAATAAGGAGAAGAAAAGGGCAATTTTGACCATACAGGACAGCAACCTTTTCCCTTTCATACTTAGGAGTAGATGATTTGACAAATCACGACTCTGACATAAACATGCACACACATACATACACACATCTGCCATAAGCCAGCTATGGCAGAAAGGTTAAGTCCTTTGATTCTGAGAAAGAGTGGGGTCATTCCTTATGGTGTGTGTCTAACAGGGTGACATTTTCAGAGCCCAGCCTGTGAACCGCTGGCATTTCAGAAGCTATGACTTAAGCTATCCCTTGGGAAAAATTATTTTAAAAACAAATATTTGTAATGGAATTAGGCACAATTTTGACACCGATAAGTGTAATTAACTAATAAAAAATTATATTTTATTTAAATCTTGCAATTAGAGTCAGCAGCTTCAGGTATAGTTCACATCAACCATCAGAATGGGGGAAAATGTGATCTCAGTGATTTAGACTGTGTCATGATTGTTGGTGCCAGACGGGCTGGTTTGAATATTTCTGCAGCTGCTGATCACCTGGGATTTTCACACACAACAGTCTCTAGAGTTTACTCTAGAATGGTGCCAGAAACAACAACAACAACAAAAAAAATCCAGTTCAGTGCCTTGTTGATAAGAGAGGTCAACAGAGAACAGCCAGACTGGTTCGAGCTGACAGAAAGGCTACGGTATCTCGGATAACCACCCTGTATAACTGTAGTGAGCAGAATAGCATCTCCGAATACACAACAAGTCAAACATTGAGGTGGTTGGGCTCCAACAGCAGAAGACCACGCCTGGCACTTCATTAAGATCATAGTTTTCTTAATAAAGTTGTCTGTGAGTGTTTATTATTGCTGTTGGGAGAACAGGAATGCAATACTAACAGCCCTTTCGCGGATAATACTGGCTTGATCAATTCGTATCTCAACAGAAAGCTTTCAAAAACCATTTGCAATATGTCTCTATATATCAATTAATCCAAATGCATTAAATCTTGATTAGTTTTGTAATATATAATTAATATCACATATCTTACCTGAAAAGCTATTTTTGTGCAGAAAATATAACCCTTTTGAATTGAAATGCTCATTTAAAATGCTTTATATTAACAATATGTTGCAGAATGGCTTGACTACACCAGAATAATCGTAATTCTCTCCAAAATCATTTGATGAATTAGAGAGAACATCTTTATTCTGATCCCTGATTCTTTAGGAGGTTCATTTCTAAATCCTCATCTAAAACTAAACTCCATATGCTGGAACAGCAATGTGTTTTATTTATGTGACCACTGAGTCCTCTAGTGGCTACTTGTGTCTATTGCAGAACTAAATACATAAGGTGTTTCACCAGGCTCTGTAATAAATAATTAGGTACATTTTAAAACATCTAAATCAACCCTCTAATATAGGAGGAAATTCATTACAGTCAGGAAAAGAACTGATCCAAGAGCAACAATCTTTGAGATATATTATGAACAATCATGCAGAGGAAGGATAGGCTTAAAAGAGTACGCTTATACATATAGAAGAATTATACAAATGATCAGAAATGGCTACTACTGTATATAAGAGCACCTACACTGACATTATGTTTATAAGCTTTTTAGAAACCAATTCAGTGACTCCATATGAAATGAATCACAACTTAAATTTGTTCAGCAGTCCCTTCATATTTTCCATTTTGAAATAAAAAACAAATGGTCTGTAAACGTACACTCTTAAAACAAATATTGAAATGCTGAAGTGCTTGGCTAGCAAAGCTCTAAAAAGATATGCTATCTGTATATCACAGAACGTGAAGTGAAAACTAAACATCATATGTAAGACAATAACTTACTTGCAGACATAATATCAAAACATGTTGTTATAAAACTGCAAGAAGATACTAGTCTTGGATAGCCAGACTTTTGACTTTAAGCATAAAGTATGGCCCTAATTGTGGCTTAATCTTGCCAACAACCAACTTACACCTGTTTCACATGGCATGCCAAAGCACTGCGTAAGTAAAACTGCAGTGTAACTACACTGGTGGGCTCAAGATGAGCTTACACACTGCCAGTGTTTTTATGCTGCGTGACAGAGCTACAGCTCTATACAGAAGTATAGAGTAAAGTAAAGTAATTTATAGGTTACTATACTAAATATTTCCATATATTATTGATGGCCATAAATTCTAGTTATTATCAGGAGTTGACCATTGAGAATTATAACAAACTTGAGGAGAGGGATCAAATTACATGAAAATGTTGACTATTCTAAATGTAAGGGGAAAAAACCCAAAAAGTAAAGCTATAAACTGCTTAAATCGTATGGATTCATAAACAGTTTTAATGAACAGAAAGTGTTTGTGTACCTGTCACTGTGCAACCCGGTATCACGCCAAGGCGTGAAATAGACACGCTGGTCCACTAGCGGATGCGTGTCGGTGTCACGCTTTGCCTCCTCTAGGCGTGTGCGTGACACGCGCGCGTGTAGTTGCAATACCAGCAGGGGGCAATCATTTCCTCAACGCCAACAGCTCTCCGCGCACCAAAGAGTAAGCGATATATCGCGTTCTCCAATTCCGATTAGCAGGATATATATTTTTTCATTTATAAGCTTATTTTTTACGTGAGGAAGATATACACATCAGCATAGGATACTCGACAACATCAGTGTCGATATTTCAGGATCGAACGCTGCTTTCTGTGATTAATTTCCATTAACGTTATTGACCACAGTAACATTAACAGCACCACAGATTAAACAACATCTGTCTCCACAGCCCACACACACATATAACAACGTTAGGCTACAGCAACGTTAGGATTTCTTCATGACAGCACTATAATGAACAAATATGTCCTGAACGTAGTATGTGTAGTAACCCTTTATTGTCACATAGTCACAAAGTGAAAGTAACCAGCGAAATTGGCCATCATCCTGCCCGTACGAACGTACAATACGACAACGGTATCGCTTACTCTTTGGTGCGCGGAGAGTTGTTGGCGTTGAGGAAATGATTGCCCCCTGCTGGTATTCTACCTACACGCGCGCGTGTCACGCACACGCCTAGAGGAGGCAAAGCGTGACACCGACACGCATCCGCTAGTGGACCAGCGTGTCTATTTCACGCCTTGGCGTGATATCGGGTGGCACTGTGTGTTGAACTTGTTTTACTGTAAGCCCAAAAGATTATAGCTGATTTCAAACAATGAGTGAGCAGTTCGCTCCACTTTTTCAAGTTGCTTCATTAAAGGCCATATATTGCAAAAGATTATATGGTATAGGATTTTAGTGCAAATATTTTCAGCATTCTGCTTTTGAAGCATTACTGCTTCATGCCAGCGTGCTTCTCACGCTCCCAGTGTGAATAGATGGCTAGCTCTGGCTAGTTCCTCTAAATATTACTAAAATATAATAAACAGTAAAAGTAGCCTTCTTGTTCAAACCAGCTGGGTAAACTATTGCTAGTTATACAGCTAGTTATAACCATGGATTAAACAAAAGTACAACAAATGTTGCAAATATTGAGATCTAAATGATCTCCTTAGCCCAGTCAGCTCTGCTGACGGAATAAGATAAAAGTGAAGCCCTCAGTTTTTGCCATACCGACAGCAAGAAAATTTCTTTACACCCACTGAATACTTTATTAGGAACACCTATACTGCTACTTTTTAATGCAATTATCTAATCAGCCAATCATGTGGCAGCAGTGCAATCCATATTATCATGCAGATACGGGTCAGGAGCTTCAGTAAATGTTCACATCAACCATCAGATTGGGGAAAAAAATTTGATCTCAGTGATTTAGACCGTGGCACGATTGTTGGAATATTTCTGTAACTGCTGATCTCCTGGAATATTCACACACAACAGTCTCTAGAGTTTACTCAGAATATGGTGCCAAAAACAAAAAACATCCAGTAAGTAACAGTTCTGTGGATGGAAACACCATATTGATGAGAGAGGTCAACGTAGAATGGCCAGACCAGTTTGTGTTGACAGAAAGGCTACTGTAACTCAGATAACAACTCTGTACAATTTTAGTGAGCAGAATATCATATCAGAATGCACAACACTTTGAACCTTGAGGTGGAGGCTGCAGAAGAAGACCACGACAGGCACATTATTAGGACCATAGTGTACCATATAAAGAGCCTTTTCCTGGCCCAGGGATTACATTACATTGTAAAATTCCCTGATATTTATAGGTTTTGTTAGGTGTTCCTAAGAAAGTGCTCAGTGAGTGTAGCTTAAGCAGACAATTAAAAGGTAACATCTAACTTTTTGAGGACTTTTGGTCAGCTAACTATAGGTTTGTTTTACTATTTGTGCCAGTGCTACACTGGTCTTTTTGCCACCACTTCTGACTGTGACGTAGACAGTGAGGTTGCCAAAGTATTGGTGTATACTCTGTTAAAATGAGTGGACGTTGCATAAAGCCAGCCAATCAAATTAGAACAGGCAATATCAGTTGGTGCTTTTCATTTTTCTATGCAAAATGCATCAGACGGTCAGTAAACACTGGGAATGCTGTTTGAGGTTGAGACTCCTTACACATTTAGACAATTGAAATGTACGACCACAAGGTGGTGCCAGCTGGATGAACTAAGAAATTAGCATTCAAATATTTTGATTGTCCCAGTGGATGTGCCTCTTGCCTTTTACCCCATTTTTGATCAAATAGGTTGTAACTTATGGAGAAACTGGAACATCATCCTAGCAATTCAAGAATCTGTCTCCATCTGAACACAAATCCAAGCACCCCAGACCGCCATACACTACACACACCCAGTGTGAATGCTCTTGTGGTTAGAAGCTAACCACGAGTATTTTAAACAGTGGTCCAGCCAAAGACAAATCTCCAAAAAGATCCATCCATCCTACGCTGGGTACATTCCAGGGCTGCTATAACAGGAAAATAGTCTTTCCTAGTGAGGCTTCCTTGAGCGAAAAACACTAATGTGTAGTTATGTGCCTTTAAACCTTAAATGGAAGCAGATGTGGGACAGGAATGAAAGTTTACATAGGGCTGTAATCAAAAGCGGGACTCTTTCTTTTGTTCCTCTGCTTGATTTCTGTCTATTTTTTTCTGCAAATGAGGAGGTTGTGCTAGCTTTGCACAGGCTGCACAGCTGAGAGTGATTAGAGTTAGCTCAAGTGCTAGTATTATCAGATTGGAATGGCTGTAGAGTTGGTTGCTCAGAGGCCAAAAAAGTGAGAGGACGAGAGAGAGAGATTGCTGAAAAGAGCAGGAACTATTACTGTTTGAATCAGTTCAATCTTTTCTCTAAAATATCCTTGTAGGCACTCTCCAATGGGTTCAGCTTAGATTCATCAGATAAAATACAAACACATGCTCAGGTTACTGGATGACCCACCATCAAGAGGTCACAGTTTGTGTTCATCTCAGCACTAACACATTAACACTATTTTACACATGTAAACATGAGTCATAAGGTGTCATCTCCACCCTAACACTTGAAGCAAGGGCATGAGTGGTTGCAGCATGAAGCATTTACATGTTTCCATTAATCATGGTAGTGTTGGGTTCGGGTCCAACTTCCAAGTCAAGTCTTTTTTTTTTCCTCCCCTTTTCTCACCAATTTGGAATGCTCAATTCCCAATGCACTCTAAATCCTCTAAACCTTATTACGTGGCTTGTTGAACCTGTTACCAAGGAGATGTAGCATGAGTGAAGGCCCACGGCATTGTCCAAGGCATTCATGCACAACTCACCACGCGCCCCACCGAGAGCAAGAACCGTAGGTTATAGCGACCACGAGGAGGTTAACCCATGTGACTCTACCCTCCCTAGCAACCGGGCCAATTGGTTGCTTAGGAGAAGAGGCTGGAGTCACTCAGCATGCCCTGGATTCGAACTTGCAACTCCAGGGGTGGTAGTCTGCATCAATAAAGTCAGAGTCTATAAACAATCGAGTCCAAGTTGAGTCAGAGTCCAAAAGGGGCCGAATAGGACTCAAGAACGAATCCATAACAGGCTGAGTCCAAGTCAAGTCTGAATAAATCTGTTAATGTATCTGAATTAAAATTGTAACCGTAAACTCAACATTAATATTTTAAGCTTATTTTAAACTTCACAACTAAGAAAAACAGTTTGTCAATATAAATGTAAAAAACACCTCTGTTGCATTTCATAAATACATTTTATGATTAGTATCCTTGTATCATTACAACCAAGGATATTACGTTTCACGTAATTGCGAGTTTTTATTTCTACCTCATTTTCAATTTGTCAATTCAATTTAATTTAGTTTTATTTAAAATGATCTCTATTTAAAGAAATAATTGTCTATACTGAGATTTCTTTCTGAATCTTTTACTCTCTATCTGCCAACTGATTTGGGAAAATACAGTATGTACAAATGAGTCAACACGGTAGTAATTGCCACTCGCTGAGAAGTTATCTCTAATGATTTGACTGCAAATGCTACATCTGAAAACACTGGAAAATCCCACTGATTATATTAGGGCCATGTCATCACTGACATGATTTTCAAATTAATTTGCAGGAAACACCACACTGCAGGGCAGTTCTGTGTGCTGCTTGTGTACCTAAATCCTTGTGTGCCACAGATGATAAAAAAAAACAAAAGAATAATTTATATTTGTGGCAGCCACGCTGGTCTGCAATCAATCTGAAATCTTTAAATAACTACCAAAGAAATTTCATTGAGTTCTTCTTTAACTGCAAAAACATGGAGAATAATAATTTTCAGTCATACATTTCACAGAATTGTTCTTCAAATGTGTCAGAGGTATAGGCTAATAAAAAGACGAGCATGAGTTAACCAGTGGTTTACAATAAAAATAAACATTTAAAATAAAAATGTTGTAACCAACTAAATTCATCTCGTAACATGAAGTTCAGCTCCATACACAAACTCTGTCATCGAATAATACATTTATTTTATAGTCTATTATTAAATTTCACTGGCCAAAAATCCTGATATTTCATTGTGCATGGTTGAATGTTGTGAATGGTGGACAAATGCTGTAAAATATTTTTTTTAAGCAGCTCGTCATTGCTTTTAAAATAGTCAATCAATAATAAATAGGTGCTGTTTATCTGTTTAGAGTTGCTGTCTGCTTTAGCAATAATGCTTTTTTCCCCTGACTATTTAAAAAGTTATACAGTTAATTCATCGAGATATTGTGGACCAGTTCAAGCTGACAACACTGAGTGGACCACAAGAGACTACAGAAGCCTACAAATGTAAATACATTACAAATAAAAAGACTTGTTATGCATTTTTATTTCAATATGGTGTATTTAGTAACTGTGAGAGACATGATGTGGGTGACTTGACTTAATAAAGTATTTGATTTTAAGTTTTTAACCACGATGAAACCGCATTGCGAGCACCGTCTTGGCTGCACAAATGCCACACTAATTTTACCAGTTGTCAGATCCCGTGTCAACTACCTTGTTTAGTTTCTATTACATTGGATACATACCTTTTATGTTTTCATCGTGCCAGCCATATATAGGTAGTCAATGTCATACAGTAGTCTCAAGCTGCTGCTTGTTTTGATTACCCCCCAGAATCTACGCCCCTGACTTGAAGAGAGTTCAGGGTGTCGTGAACTCTCTTTTATCTCATCCTGTCTCCATCATTGCTCACTATGCATGATAACTCGTTTATGTTTGATAACTTGTATCAAGTACTTTAATTAAGAACATAGACTCAAAATTACATCACATTGTGGGTGTAACCATTGCTATGGCAATGAATGCTAAAACCCAGAGGGACAGGCAAAACCCAAAACTCATGACATATACTGTATTTTGTTGAAAACACTCTTGAGTGCACAAATGTTTCCTTTACAAAAAGGTTGCATTTGTTTACATTAGTTAATGCATTAGTCATCATGAACTAACAATGAACAATAAATTGTTTACAGCATTTATTAATCTTTGTTGATGTTAGTTTAAAAATACAATTGTTCATTGTTAGTTCTTGTTAGTTCATTGTGCATTAAATAACATTAACATATATAACTTTTGATTTAAACAAATCTATTTGTATATGTTGAAATTAACATGAAATGATTAAGAAATGCTGTTAAAGTATTGATCACTGTTAATTTATGTTAAATAATGTACTTAAATGGTTAAATGTAGCAAATGGAACCTTGTTGTAAAGTGATGCCTATGTTTCAATTATTATACTGTTACTATATGTAATTTCTCATGAGTTGCTAACATTTTTGTTAAAGTTACTGTGTGAGTCTGTTATACTTAGGTGTGTGCTCTATAATTATTTTTGAAAATATGACATTTGAAGTGGTCTCCACTAGTTAAAAAGGCTCATAATCCTCCAAATCATGTTTTGCGTTAAATCTATTGTTATTAATTAAGTTTCTGTGAGAGTTGGGTAATATAGTAAAACAAACATGTATGTGTGTGCATGTTGAGGTTGTCTTTAACTTCCAAGTGACATCACTTTGAGTTACTGTCCACTACTTCTCTCCAACTGCTTTAACAGTGGTCCTTTCTTGTATTTTCCAGTAGAAAATGTGGGCAGTCCACTATTTGTGCAGCTCTTCCAGGAAATATATAGGAAACAGGTACTGTAAAGTGAAACCAGCTGTCAAATCCACAAAAAGGTATTTGTATCTGCTCTTTTTGGTATAAAGGTTGTAAAAGTCTTCCTCTATTAACACATTAATGAGGAACTGTTATAGTATTGTTATATCAGATCCAGAGCATGTGAGCGAAGCGGAGCGGTGTGACACTCCGCTCAATATCCCACTCCACGCAAACGCTTACGGCCCAAGCACTCAAGTCCCGCTCACACTCACTGGTCAAAAGAAAGTTCCCTAAAATCGCGCTCTTACATGAAATTTCTCTGTAGTATACAAGCACGTACACAGGGGTGGCTGCAGTGGCCCGAGCAACTGCCCCTTTGACTACATGGGCTGAGGTACCCTTCTGGGTGAAATATAGGCTAGGCTATAGGCCGACATTTATTAAATTATCAAATGCTTAGTAACATACACATCTGAAATTATGTGATTGCATTGTGTTTTTGTACAGAAAATATCTCTGTTTATTTTGTACTGGTTTAAAAGTGCTTTTGACCTTTGTTATCATTTGTAATTATAGGCCTATTTTTTACTATTGCAGTATGTCTTGACTGTATTGAGTATTAAGTACTGACTGGTCATTTGGCAAAAAAGAAAAGACAAGAATAAAGAGTTCAGCTTTGTGTCTTAAATGATTTATAATGGTAAGAAGTATAAATCCCATTAGAGGTGTTTTAAAACAGCTTTTTGACAAAGGCTACACAAGAAATTAGAGTGAGCAAAATAGATGATGCATAAAAAAGCAAAGATAGGTCCTTGCAAGTGCAAAAGAGGGGGGAAGGCGGACTTTGTACCAGAAGAGAGTCCAATACAGAAAGAGAAAATGAGCAAGAGAGAAATAGCTTTTACAGACAGCAGACATACCACCAGTACTTCAGACAGGACAGAAATATTTTGTAAACAGTCTACACCACTTTCACTGCACATGAACACACCAGACCTATGTGAACAGACTCTCTCTCTATCTCTCTTTGTATGTGTGGCTTTTTAAAGCATCGACTGATCATTTAGTATTTCACTACCACTTCAAAAAAAATTCTTCATGATAAATAAAATGTAACAGATAAACAAAATAAAAGCAGTGGCCCTCTTGCCTACTGTAAACATCATCAGGGGCTTGTATTCTCCTTTTCGTGAAGGTACTTGTCTGAGCACCCCCCATTTGTGGCTTATATGGAAGGCAGTCATTTAATGCTAATTTGATGCACACAGAGAGACACATTTGGAGACCGTTATAATCAAATATGGAGCAGGAGAGCATCTCAATTTCACAGGTAAAAAATAAATAAATATGCAATTTGATGTCAGTAAAAACCTAAACAGTTACATTTACCTTGTAATTTAAAAATAATTTCCAAATAGTGTTCTCACGCATCAAACCAACAACTCTCAAACTGCTATATGGGCTGCCTTGTGAACATGCAGAACGGTTGACAGGTAGAAAGTTCTTCAAAGTATTCTGATTGGTTCAGAATCTGACAAGCTGGTCATATGGATTACTTTTATGCTGACCTATGTGATTTTTGGAGCATCAAAATTTTGGCACCCAAAGAGCTGAGAAATACTTCTAAAAATCTTAATTTGTGTTCTGCTGAAGAAAGAAAGTCATACACATTAATTGTGGCATAAGGGTGAGTATATAATAAGAGAATATTCATTTGTGGGTGAACTATTCCTTTAATGGCTTCTATTTTAGTGATATCTGACAGGTAATTTTGGGCATTTTCTGCATGTAATTTGATAAAAAATAAATTACTTACTGCACCTCTAACTCCAATGTTTGGTTACACTTGGCAGAGCTCATGTTTTAATTAACAAACAGGCTAATACACTCACTGAAAACTTTATAAGGAACACCTGTACATATACTTATTCATTCAATTATCTAATCAGCCAATCGTGTGGCAGCAGTGCAATGTATAAAATCATGCAGATACGGGTCAGGAGCTTTAGTTAATGTTCACATCAACCATTAGAATGGGGAAAATCTCAGTGATTTAGACCATGGCATGATTGTTGGTGTCAGGTGTGCTGGTTTGAGTATTTTTGTAACTGCTGATCTCCTGGGATTTTCACACACAACAGTCTCTAGAGTTTACGCAGAATGGTGTCAAAAACAAACAACATCCATTGAGCGGCAGTTCTGCGGACGGAAACATCATATTGATGAGATAGGTCAATGGAGAATGCCCAGACTGGTTCAAGCTGACAGAAAGGCTACGGTAACTCAGATAACCACTCTGTACAATTGTAATGAGCAGAATAGCATCTCAGAATGCACAACACATTGAACCTTGAGGCAGATGGGCTACAACAGCAGAACCGTCAAGCTCTTTATTAGGACCATAGGGTTCCTAATAAAGTGCTAAGTGAGTGTATATGTAAAATGGGCACTGTATTGTACAAGTGTCATTCTCAAAAAAGGCCAAAATATTGAAAAATATTGAAATTTTAAATTCAGTTCAGTTTAGTTTTTGCTAATAAAAGCGGAGAATAAATATTTTTAACACATTTATATTATTTTTATTCATAAACTGTTGGTCTTTATGTTCTTAATTAAATGTTGAGTTGTAACAACAGTGACCGGGGACGGATTACCGTCCGGGCCAATGGGGCCAGTGCCCAGGGGTCCTTGACTACCAGGGGGCCCTTGAATGGCTGCGCGATCGAGTTTGGTTCTCGCCTCCTCCTTTCCATTAATCCCTTTACAGACATATTTACTGTAAATGAACCATGTGAAAAAAAATTACAGTTAAAATGTAAATTAAGTCAAGATGGTGGGAAAATCACTATATGAACATTTGAGCAGCCTTTTCTTCCTCTGAACTTTGATCTTTGATAATGCCGATGACATGAAATCAAGGAACTATTGCTTTTTTCACACTTGTTAAGTCTTGCACTAATGCTTGACCTGAAAGAAAAACAATGAGTAAAAATAAATGCAGAAATAACTGTAAATGTCATGGAAGTGGTGTATCGGATGAAGGGGACAAGATTTTTTTTTCCCAAGCAATTGACAGCTTCAACTATATGAACATGCATTATGGCCGCAATACCCTACAGTATCCTACAATTAATTCATGATCTATAATTTCATATAGGTTCAAACGATGCGAATAATGTGCGAGTTACCAGCATTTAATGCATCCTATGACCAGACTAGTCATTCATAAGTGTTTTGCTATTTGAATGGAAAACAGAATAATGAAATTCATTGCAAATTAAATACATAACGATTATAGCTATTACTACTACTGAGGCAAACGATGAAAATTAGTGTCTCAGGCTCTTGGCATAGCGCCGTGAGGGCCAAGGTGAGGTGTGACCTGCGCAGGTCTCCTTCTCTCTTTCCCTTCAGAAAATCTGACACACAAACACAGAAACACACTCTAGCTGCTCATGTGCGTAATCTTTGGCGCATGTGATGGTGTGTCTGGCACCTATACGGTATTGACTAACCGTTATATTGAGCGCGAGCTAACGTTATATACATTCACTGACAGAAATTGACCACATTTCAAGCCACTGAAACCACAATGCTCTTGTAAATACAAGATATTGAAAATAGAAAATGAGTTCCTTTTTAAACGTGCATGGCAATTATTTGCTACTTCTATAACTGAACACATTTTATAGCGTTCTGAGAGCATCTCCTGTTTTACAGGGAACCCGGAGCGCCCTCACGACTATTCAATGGGAATCCCGATGGTGAAAGTGGGTTATTGCCGTTAGGAGGTTGATGGCTGAACGCTTAATGGACAGTGTCTCGCGTCTGCACTCTCGCGAACCCACAAACCCTTCCGAGATATCCCAAGCGACAGACCCTTTACGTATGCTGAGCAGCACTACTGGTCTACACCAAAACCCCTCAAACACATTACTGTTACATACTTGAGTAAAATCATTCTAATTTCAGATGTTCTACACCCTGTTGTCATAATTTGCATCCCTACCATCCGGTAAGCGGATGATGCGGTATTCTCAAAATTACCACATTAAACCCCTTCCCCTTATTTCAACTCACCTCGTTATTTCGAAACTGCAGCCTTTCCTGAGTAGTAGGGCTCTCTTTCGCATAATCCCCGCTTTCTCTCGACCCAGGTACATGTTAATATCCGAATTCATGATGTCCTCACTGCACAAGTGGAGACAGAGGCAGCGCGAGAGCGAGCGCTGACGATAATGATGCGGATCTGGCGAATGGCGAAACGGGAGAGAGCGCGCACAAAGAGAGTTCTACGGTGGGTCCTCCTCCACGGGAAAAGCAAAAAATGAGCCCCACACTTTAAGTGGATAAAACGTGCACGCGGCTGCGGGAGGTCTTCTCAAACTCTATTCCGAAAGGTTCCTTTGGATCAGAAGTGCACAGAAAGGCTAAAAAGTCGTTTTCCAGATAATCTCCAGGTCGATTCCCCGTTCTTAAGGGATGTATACTCGAACCTTAAAGATCGGTAATAGCATACACTGCTCAAGCCGTAGAGTCTGCGGGGTCCTAACGTCTATCCATGAAAAACAGTGGAAAATACTTTTTTTTGGGCGGCGACTCTCTCGAACGAACCTCACACGCTGTCATTTCCCCCTTCCCTGCTGAGATAATTATAATTATTGAGAAGGCACTGCTTTCATACTTCCATAACTTCCATAAACTACATACTTGATTCCATAAACTACATACTGATAAATCACACTTCTGATGCCACTTTATTTCCAATGCAAAAGGTCCTAAACAAGCCAGCTGAGAAACCACTAGAGGACTCATCAAGACTGTTTAACTTGATGCCAACATGATCCCCTTGGTGTGTATTTGTGTTCCAGTAATTCATGGAGTGTTACTAGAAGAATTGTCGGAGCATGACTCATTTTTGTCTAATGGCAGCAAGAATTATACTGAAGTAATTTTTTAGTTGCTTTTAAGGTGTACCGTGTTTTTTAATTGGGTGACAGGACATATTCGGTTCCCATTCAACATGCATCATGAGCACATTTAATTAGATGAACATTTCTGTATGGGGTTCAAGGATGGGCAAGAAGGAGGCGAGTACCGGCAGAACCATCAACATAACTTCAACATGCCTCATGAGCACATTTGATTAGATGAACGTTTCTGTAACAGGGTTCACGGATGGGCAAGGAGGAGGCGGGAACCGGCAGAACAGTCAGCATAACTTTAATGGCATAAACGAAAAAGAAAAGAAAGAAAAATATTTTACAGACAGAGAAACACAGAGACATTGAGTGTGAGAGAATGTCAAACAAGAAAGAGAGAGAAAGAGAGAGAGGGAGCTTTTAAACAAGCCAGCTGCCCTTGATTTACTTGAACCTGAAGTTTTTGTCATTAGAGAAATGGAAAAAACATTTGATAAGATGGAAACTTTTAAAACACCTCAGTCAAACAAACTGAATAAAAAAACTGTAAAAAGTCTGTTACATGCAAAGTTTCGCCTTTTTTTTGTATGCAGGAGAGAGAGAAAGAGAGAGATGGGGGGAGTAGAGAGATGTCCAGTCTTTCCATGGAAGGAGGCTTTGTTGTCCAGATGGTTATACTGTGTACTTTTCACTTACAGAAGAAGAATGTGTGTTTGTGTGTTTGTTGAGCTTGGCTGGGAAGCAACATGTTGATTTCTCTAAGACATCAGAACAGGAAGAAATAAGACAAAGAGGAGGTGGGCATCTCTTTCTCCAATCTCAATTGCCACTGCCAAGAATGTAAAAACAGGAAATACAGTTTTGGTGATTGTAAGGGAGACTAATGTTATGTGTGATGGAAGAGACTGAAAGTGAATAAAAGACAGGTGTGTGTGCTAGATTATCATGGGTGATGACTGTGGATGTGAATATGAGCATTGTGTGTGTTGCATGCTATAACAGCAGAAAGATATTGTGCATGAATGTTATTTGTGTAAGGTAATATCATTGTGGTTTATTGCACATTTAAATTCCACCAGGTTTCTTATAACATTTTAATATTAGTGCATCATGATCAAATTTATCATCACATGCTGCATGCTTCTACCTAAAAACAGTGGTCTTCCTCCATAAGGACTACCAAAATAGAACAAAGTTTTGGGGGTTGCTGGTACAAAAACAATAAAACAAAAATATAGACCATGAACAGTATCTGAAATAGGGTTGCCCTTGATACGTCAATGGGTAACAGAGCGCAACAGTCTGGTTCCGGAAGTAAAAATACCTTTAATTTCTTCCATAGACAAATAAAACGTGAACTATATTGTTTCTATACTTTTAATCAACAACCTAAAATCAATAGTTTTATATAATTCCATAGTTTTATATTCGATTAAATCATTTGCAATGCTTCATGGGATTTTCAAATGCCTTAAAAAAAGTCTGTAATGTTGCGTTTCACTTCGGAACTGGTTGGTATGGTTCATGCTTTACAACTCTTTAAATGGAGGACTTTATGAAAAGTCTATGGAAGAAATTAATAGGAAAAATACTTCCAGAATACAGAAGGCTGGAAAAGTGGACAGGTACTGTTGCTCTCTATTGGGGAAGATCTGATTTGCTGAGAACGATTTATTCTGATAAATTCGAGAGCACATTAATCCATTGAGATTCTGCCTTGAGATCACAATTAGCTATTATGGGAGCCAGCAGGGCCGTTTCTGACATATGGGAGTACTAAGCAAAATCCTACTTGAAAGGCCATGATGACACGACAATACAGTCTTCAAAAAATTGTAATATATTCAATTCAATATATTAAAAATATAAAAAAATTAACAATAAATTAACTCGCAGCTTTTAGTATATTTAAAAATGAAATAATTAAATAAATAATGATCTTGCTTTGTAGCGCCCCTTGTTGTGTTGGGGACCCTAAGCGGCTGCTTATACTGTTAGAAATGGCTCTGAGTGCCAGAACACTGACAATGAAATGACAGGGAGAGAGCTTAAAATACAGATTAAAACACTATTTGTGCCTCATTCACGAAACACAAGCTAAACAAATTGCTGTATAAGTTGTTTGTAAAACACATTGTTATGTAGAGTGGTTTTGGAAACAATTTACACAGAAACTCATTCTGTCTGGGTTTCATAAAGGTCATTGTCATTTTGGATGGATCATTTAGACATACAAAAAAAAAATCTGAAATGTTGTCTTGTTGAGTCAGTGCTGAATGAGTCATGTGTCCAGCTGGAACATGGAATTGTTCATTAGAGTGCTAAACTCTCTGTACACTGATATACAGGAAATAGTATCCGTATTAGGGGTTTTCAGCTACATACATACACATTCACTCTAATAAACACTTGCATGTAAGCATTCAATTGCAACCATTCTCATGTATTATGTATGCAAGTACACGCCCTCTCAAATACAAGTAAACACATATGGCTCTTCCAACCTAAAATGTCCGCCAACATGTGGTGTGTGATATCGATGTTATATCCAGGGTGCATTGATGTTTATCCAGGGTGCATTTCTGCTCAGACATTCTTAAGGTTTAAGGTTTCCTTGCACCAAAACAAATGCACTCTCATCTCTCTCTCTCTCTCAAACCCCCCCCCCCAACACTAACCCTACCCTAAACCTAACCCTCACAAAAATCTTTCTGCATTTTTACATAAAAATATATACATTGTTTAGTATGATTTTAAATAATTTTCAATTATGGGGACACTAGAAATTTCCTCTTAAACCACTTAAACCTGCAACCCCCACCCCCCAACACACACACACACACATGCACAGGGAACATTGTGTCCCTAGGGCATCTGAAGGAAAGATGAGTGTTACTAAGAGATTAATTAGACTTACTTTAACGAGTCATTTAGATTAATACACATTCCCTCTTTATACAATATATATCTCTCTATTACTATTTTTTCTCTCTTTCTCCAATTCTCCTCTTCACCTCCTACACACTCCAGGCAGCACCAGATTCATCATAATATAAATGTATTTATTGTCATCTTTCCATCACTTCCTTCCAAACCTAGAGTGACCTCTTTAAGAACACTGCTATAGCAAACATATGCACATTTGATGCACTTGACCCATTCAGGCAAAGGCCTAAACTAGAGCCTGTTGTTGTGAGTACTTCATAATGAGATCATTGCAGCAGGAGCATGTTTTTTTGTTTTTTATTTATTGTAAAAAGGCACTATTCAAGAGCTACTCGTTTTGAACGAAAGAGGACCTAATTAACCAATTATGGCATTAGAGATGAATCAGACACTTTCATGAATAAAAGGGGCCAATGAGCATTAGATGATTAGTTGAGATAGATAGATAGATAGATAGATAGATAGATAGATAGATAGATGTCCATTAAATACAAGATTGGGATTCTGAGTATTGTATATTTTCTTTCTTCTTGCTCATGCAAACACACACTTAATACACCCACACTGAGCCATGCTGAACAGCACTGACACCTTAACTGCATAATGCTAATTTGTTTTGGCTGGATCTGGCCAAAGTGGATAAATCAATCTCATTTGCATTTATTTACATGCAAGAATTGTTAAAGAAAACGGTATTAGAAGGTAGCTTGCTCTAATAAAGACATGGAGATGATGTTGTGTGTATCTGTGTTAAGACCATGAGCATAACAGTTAATGTAATTCACAAAAATCATCCAGATAAGACACGTGGATGGCCAATCCAAAGGTCACACTATACCACACATCCATTACCAGATATTAGGAATGCACTGCTTTGTCTTCTTCCTCCATTTAATGAGTTCCTAAGAACTTGTGTGATAAAGGTGCACATATATTGCCACACAGTGAAGCTACTATACAACTAATGGAAGCAGACAAAAATACAGAAATCAAATATCAAATGCAAATAACCATAGATGCTGTTTACAACCCGAATTAAATACTAACATACAATATAGGCACATCACTGCATCATGTTTATTGTGTTACTACAATATTATTATAGTAAAACCATGGTTAACTCCCCAAACTTCACTGTTACAAAATTACTGCAAGGAAATCAACCTTTATATTTATATTCATTTTTATTTATTATTGTATGTTATATATAAGGAAATATTAAGAAACAGGATGGGAAAAAAAATGGCAGAATCTAACCCAGGTCGTCTGAATGAAAAAGCATATCCACACTGTCATTACGCACCACCTCAGCGAGACTAGAGGTGCAATTTGTCTTCAATTTGTCTGTTCCCATCAGACTATTGGAGTACAAATAGCCGTGCTGTGTTAAAGGTGCTATTTACACCTAGTGCAAATAGTCACTCCACAAAATATATGTTGGACAAGTGGCGTGGAGGTTAGAATGCATGCAGCTGTCCTTTTGTGGAGTTTGAATCTGAATATTTTCAGAAACCATCCTCCCACTCTTCTCCCAATCGTTTTCTGTCTCCACTAACAATGTCTGGCTTGCTTTTCGTATTATAGGGGGATTCAGCATGAGACATGAGCTCCAAATACTCCTGTACTTATGTAGTTATAAATTAAAGGTGGAGATAGGGGGTGGTGTGATGTTGGGGGAAATGTTTTGCATGTGCGGGGAAGCAGCCATTTACATAACTTTAGGGAACACTGGCAAGATTTACATACAACTTTTATTCGCAAAGAGACCAACCAATCAACAAAAAGAATTTCAAATCAATATAATACTGGCATCAAATTTTATCTAGCAAATTTAATAAACATTTTGAGAATCAATCTTGATTTCAAGATTGATTACACTTACTAGCGCCATATAGCTCTCTACATATGCGTCAAGCACTAGGAAGAGTAATAGAGCTTGAAATCTTGATCATGCCTAGTGAAATGGCAAAATGTACAGTGCAAAAGAAGTTACATTTTGGTCTGTTCTCACCCAAAACCATTGGATTAATTTTATACTGCCTTTATGAAATATTTGATCACCATTTACTTGCATTGTATGGACCTACAGTGTTCAGCAGAAGAAATAAAGTAATTCAGCATCTGGGATGGCATGAGGGTGAGGTTTTTTTTTTTTTTTTTTTTTTTTTTTTTACAAAGAATCAACATTAACTCCCACTACTACCCCTCCCCAATCAAGAACCCCACCTGACCCCAAACGAACATCCCAGTGGTCTTACACAAGTACACACATATACAAAGAATATAAATACACACACACACACACACACACACATACATACACCTACAAATACACATATAATAAACATACAAATCTAAGCTATACTTCTCTCTCTACAGATACACTCCGAGAGCCCCCCAAAAATATCAAATATCTTCTCCACTTCCAATTAAAAGAATCCCATATCCACAGCCTTCTGCAGGTTACCTCTTCAAAGGCTGCCACCCTTCACATATCCTCGCACCACTCCCAAACTGAGGGCACTCCCACCGACTTCCAACCCCTTAAAATAATCTTCCCGCCTATCATCACACCAGAGAGGACCCAATCATTTATGTACTTGTTTCCTGCACTAATGGATGCCCCATCACCAGGACACAGAGTCTGAGACAAAACGAAACCCAAGTACCCAACATGTCACACACGAAACTCTGTTATTTCGACCAAAATTCCTGAATCTCACTGTACCACCAAAAAACATGTGCCATGTCTCCATCCTCCAATTGCCAACACCAATAGGTGGGAGTGTCTTTAAGGCCAAGTCTATATAGACTAGAGGGGGTCCAACAGAATCTATGTAGGATCTTGAATTTTATAAGTAACCCTAGAATCTCTAGATACAGACTTGACGTTTTTAGAATTCCAGCCCACACACCATCCTCCAAATGTCTGAGATCGAATATATAATAATAATACAATATCTTGGGTAGGCCTAGCCCACCTTTGTCAATCGGCCTATGTAATTTGTTGAAATGTAACCTGGGACACTTAACATTCCAAATGAAGGACTTCGCTGTCCTTTCAAAATGCTTGAAATAAGAAAGGGGGATTGAATGTAGCAGGTTGCTGAATTTTGGAATACAATTCATTTTAATAACATTGACCTTCCCAATCATAGATAAATGTAATAAAGCCCACCAGACCGCATCGTTTGAAAATCTTTTTATTAAAGGGTCAAAATTAACTCTAACAAAACCAGACAAATTTGTTGGAAATAAAATATCCAAATGTTTAATGCCCTGTTTGGGCCACTTAAAGGCCACTACTGGACAGTACGCTGATTTAGCCCAATTGACATTTATCCTGAGAACTTGGAAAAGGAATGAATGATTCTGTGGAGGCAAGGCATACATCTAGAAGGGTCGGAGACAAATAACAAAATCTCATCTGTATAAAACAGAAGCTAATGCGCCACACCTCCCACAATCACCCCTGAAACTCCTAATGGTTTCAGGGCAACACAGAATAATAATGGGGAAAGTGGGCAACCCTGACGGGTGCCCCTATCCAGAGTAAAATAATCTGAAATGAATCCATTTGTTTATACCGCAGTTAACAGGTGTCTATAAAATAACTTAATCCATCCAATAAAAGTATTCCCGTACCCATACATTTCCAAAATCTTAAAAAGATAATCCCATTCTACCATATCAAACGCTTTTTCGGCATCAAGTGAGATGGCAGCAACCGGAGTCTGATAATTTGCCACTGACCACATGATATTGATAAAATGCCTAAAGTTATCAGAGGAGCTGTGGCCCAGAATAAACCCCACCTTACCTATATGTATAAGAGATGTCATAACTTTACTTAATCGGTTGGCCAAAATTTTTGACCAAATATTTACATCTAGCTGGATCAGGGAAATTGGACAGTAACTTTTACATTTACTTGGATCTTTATCCTTTTTAAGAATCAGACTGATCCAGGTTTGTGTCATGATTGGGGGAAGCTTTCCATTCTTTAATGATCCTATATAAACTTCTAGAAAAAGTGGAGCCAATTCTGTATCATAAGATTTAAAAAATTCAGTGGCAAAACAATCTGACCCTGAAGCCTTGCCCATAGGCAGGGACTTAATTTCCTCTTCAAGCTCTTCCAAGGTTATCTCAGAATCAAGAGAATTTTTTTTGCTCAGTCGTCAGTTTAGAGTTCTAATGGATCCACAAACATTCTAATATCTTCATCAGTAGATGAAGATGTGGATTTATAGAGATCAAGATAGAATTCCATAAAAGTATTAAAATCAATGGCCGAGGTCAATATTTCACCACCAGAAGATTTCACTGAGGGAATGGTAGAAAAAGACTCTCTCTGCTTTGCTTTATATATCTAGCTAAAAGCTTCCCTGCTTTGTCCCCCAACTCAAAGTATGACTGTCTTGCCCTGACAAAATGGTACTTTACAGTACATGACAAAATAGCATTATATCAATATTTCAATTGTGTAAATCCATCAAGCAACATACAGTGTTTCAGCTTTGCCTCTGCACTTTTAATATTCTCTTCCAACTCCAAGAGTTCTTGTGCTTTGGATTTTTTGATGAATGTGGCATACTGTATGATCTGGCCCCTAAGAACCGCCTTAAGCCCCTCCCATGCCACACCCACAGAGGATACTGAGGACCAGTTGGTCTCCATATAAACATTTATTTCAGTCTTTAACATTTGTTGGAAATGATGTATTATTCTAGAATAAATTTTATGGACTGATGAAAATCTGTATAGTCCCTACCAGATGGGTTCAAGAGTCACTAAATATCTGCAAGACCAAGAGATTTACACAACCTGTGAAGAATCAATGTTGCTCTAGGGGCGCTTTCACACTTTTGCTTCACTATGATTGATGATTGAATCCATCAAAAGATTAAAGTCTCCTACCAATTTTATATCATAAGGGGTACAAGCGGCTTGCAACATCCCTTCAAGATCTATAAAAAAGCCCTGATCATCAGCATTAGGTGGATAAATATTAGCCAAAATCAACCTTTACCCCTGAATATCAGCTGAAAAAATAATGACTCTTCCAAATTTATCATTAATCTGTTTGAGATATTTGAATTGTAGATGTTTATTTATCAGTATAATCACTCCCCTGCTCTTACTAGAGACAGCACTAAAAAATAATGCCCACCCCATATCTTCCCATATTTTCCAGCTTCCTGTGGGGAAAGATGCGTTTCTTGAAGAAACACTATATCATATTTCATACGCTTAAGAAAATTAATAACCTTTCTTCTTTTTATGAAAAAAATAATAATTATGTGTCAAAAACAAGATTATACAGACCACATTCCCCATTAGTACAGCAATCAAACCCCAACCCCCCCCCCCCCCAACCAAACAAACAGAAAAAAATAAATCATGTGCATTAACCCAGCGCACGGCAGTGCCAACTGGCGTCAATCCCTCTAAACTGAAAAGGTCCATGTATGCCTACAAGAGCCCCCACAACCGCACCGATTCACTTTCAATATATGGACCAAAAGAGCTTAAATATTCTTCTAAAAATCTTACTTTGTGTTCTGCAGAAGAAAGTCATACACATCCAGGATGGCATTAGGGTGAGTAAATGATGAGAGAATTTTCATTTTTGGGTGAATTATTCCTTTTTAAGCGTGATGTAGCCCCTGTATCAAACTACTTTTCCCATGCCTGCTCTATGTCCTCTATTGTGCAGGACATGATGTGCCAAGTAATCCTGCTTATTTGCATTCTTTGCATTGTTTGAATATGTTTTATGCACAACAATAATGCTCTGTCTGCATTAAGGGAAATTTAGACCCTACACATAAACTGATTTTAATGTAATTGTTTCATACATGATTTAAAATGGTGATCAGTGTATTGAAAATAACTTTTTAATCTTTTAATTTCTGTTATCATATCTCCCTTTTATTTATTTTTTTGGATCATATTCAGATAGTTTATCATAGATAAGAGATATATTTTAAAAGTTGGTATACAGTGTTCATTATAATGGGGCATAGGTTTTACAACTCAGTATTCAATACTCAATACTCCTGGGTACTTTTAAATGAGCTACACTTTTACTCTTACTTGAGTAGTTTTTAGGACAGCTACTTTTACTCTACTCACACTACATGTTTTGGGAAGTAACAGTACTTCTACTTGAGTATGATTTTTTAGTACTCTTTCCACCCCTGGCTGTTTCGAACTACACTGCCATCGTGAAAGCACCCTTTTTGTCTCCAGAGCCCGATGATTTTCTTTTAAACCTCAATAAGCAAATGTGCAACTGGGTGTATCACATTTTACCTGGTTATAACATGAGAATAATAAAAAATTTAGCAAAGTGCACAGAGCCTGTCGCTCACATGTCTGCTTCTTGCATGGCGTCACGTGACCTCCAGCATTTTGCTTTTTTTAGCATGAGTATGCATTTGGTCAAGAATGTTACTTTTAGAAATGCTTAAGCTAAAAGTTATATGAATGCTACACATACTCAAGAAAATGTAAAAAAAGTTATTCTCTCAGAGTCACCATAATTAAAAACTTTGGTGTTGTTTTTGCTAACAATTTCACTATATCCTGCATCCCATAGACAAAGGTTACACTTCTCCTTTTTAGATGTCTGTGCATACCCTTAGATGAAATCTTGCAGGTGCCCATGATGAAAACCAATATTTATTTGCCATGCTACATTTAGACAGACATATTACGAGGTTAAACTAAGGTCAAATCAGAGTCTGGCTCTCGGTCTTTGATATAATATACACACTCACACATCTTATGCATGAGTCTCTGTAAAATGTATGTAATGGAGATTGAACTGTTGTCCTGAGTGTAGTCTTCTGATGGGCTATCATTTCCCCATGAAAAAGTCACCATAGCAACGTAAACCCATAGAGTGAACTGTCCATATGGCTTTGAATGTTCATAGCCAATATGTTTTGTGTGACATGAACACCATCATTGTGATCCATAACTGTCATAAAGACATAACAACCACGCAGGAAACAATTGAACATCTAAGAAAGAAAGAAATAGTCACCCGACTACATGACAGCTTCTTCCCACAAGCAATAAGACTTTTGAACACATGATCCCTCACGATCAACAATCAGCACTGCACTTTATTAATCCTCATTCTGTCAATATATTCTCGCTCCCAATTCAGTCAGTGTATATATATATATATTTATACCCTTCTCTAGTGTGTGTATTCTACATTGTGTGTATTGTGTACATTTGTTATGTAAATTGTTGTGTAGGTATGTGTACATTTGTTATGTAAATTGTTGTGTAAGTTTGTTATGTAAATTGTTTTGTGTAATATGTTGTTTATTGTAAAGTGGTTTATGTCTCGTCACTGTCATTACTGCTATGTTGCTCGGAACTGCACACAAGAATTTCACCTGCTGTTGCACTCGTGTACACAGTAGTGTGACAATAAAGTGATTTGATTTGATTTGATATATGTTGAGTGGAGAATGAGAGGTTCAGTATAGGATTCTGTCGAATTAATGAATTGTTTGAATGATTTAATAAATATATGATGAAGTTTGGAAATGGCAGATGGTTAAAATGGAGAGTCTGAAGATGTAAGAGTGTGGCAGGGCAGAGGGCGGGGCCGGGTCATGATTCTACACACCTGGCCCCTAATTAGGCTGATGAAGCCTGAGAGGGACAAAGGCAACCGGAGACGGCAGTGCGAGAGAGAGTCCACCGGGGGATGGAGGAGACCGACCGCCTGAGAGTGGAGAAACGTCCTCGACCGCGAGATGGGAGGGGCTCCTGGCTGACTGCCTGGAGTGAGAGGACCACTGCCAGGGGTGGGGGAAACCCCTTCCATCCGGGGCATTCCATATGCCAGGAGCCAGAGGACTGCCTCCGATCCGCCCGGGGAGGCGTGGCTGTCATCTGCTAGAGGGTGGAGGAGTGGCCGAGGAACAGGCTACGGCGTAGCAGAGAACCGGTGAGTAAATTTTTTTCTCTCTCTCTCCAGCTGCCACTCTGCGTTGGCCTTTTCCCTCTCTTTTTAAATGTAAGTGTTTTAATTTGGTACTATCGCAGTTATGGCGTACAAGTGCCGCATTTTTTGTTGTTGTTTCCCTCCCCTTGTCCCCTCCATGATCCAGGTAGACAGGGATGACCTGCCGGCAGATGGGCTGGAAGGCTCGCCCCCTTTTGCTAAGTTTTGTTATTAAAGAAATAACCAACACAGTCTTATAACAACTAATAATTTGTACAGATGGCAAAATCATTAGATATCGTATTACTTGGCTTGCACGAAAAGGTAAAAATGTATTCCCACACAGACCGATCAATCATCAAACAGAATTTCAAATCTATACAATTCAGGCATCAAATTTGAGCTCCTATCCAACATTTTATTTAAGAAATGAAAACGTCAGTGAACAAATGTTATTACTTACATGGTAGGCCCTATTGGGGGTCTAGGGGTGGTCAGGGCCATTGTTTTAATTCCAATTATAGTCAAACTATCGCAAACTGTTTGACTTTTTTTTATAGAGCCTTTTGGGAGCGAAAAGAGCCAGTTCTTTTTGGCGAGCTGAGCCGAACAAGCCGGCTCACTGAAAAAAGCCAGAATGCCCATCACTATAAGATGGTAAAGCTGCATGCGGAAGTCGGTCAGCAAGAGACACCACATGTTTTATAAAGGAAGTACAATGCTTGAAACGATCACAATTGAATGACTGAAGCAGCCAGTGGGCAAGTAAAGGCTGAACAAGCAAGCACTTTCAAGCTAGTTTCTTGGAATTAGCGCAATGTTTTGTGAGCTGCCGCTGAAGTTTAAATTGCACTGGTACTTCCATCATGTTCATTCTAAAGATAGAATTGGACATTTTCCTGTTATTGGACGGCTTATAAAGAAAATACAAAGACTGAATTAGATATTGTTAAGATAGTGTGTGTCACATTTAAGTGTTCTTTTTTATTTTTGCATATTTTATCATTTCAAGTGTGTCGATATTTACATTTTACAAGGTTGTATTTATATTACTCTTACTTGACAGTTCTATAGTTTATTGTATTTTACATGGTTGTTTACTTAAGTCTAGCTAAAATAATTGCCTACACAAGAGCTTTAAATTACCTTTTGAATATCACATTATATAGTACAACATAGATTTAACATGTCAGACACAATGAAAATACAGTGCTGTCCAATAAAGACGTCAGCCATGCAGACCTTACTGCACAAGAAATTGGCAATACAGAGCAGGCCGTCCCACTACAGCAGGCTGATCCAACACATTCTCACTCTCATTTTTTATATTTTTATTTTTAAAATTTTCTATAGAAATCTATCGGACTACCCAACGCGTCGAAAAATGACGCCAAAGGTATACCCAGGGCGTTAAAATGTGACGCCAAGGGGTCCTGTCAAAACCGTCAATATGTGACGAGTTGGGTGTGAGAATGTGTTGGCTGATCCAGGTGAGAAAGTTGTAGTGGCTGCTCAAGTACAACAACCTCAGGTGGGCACAGATAACACAGTTCCCAGACATTAGAAGAAGCCAGCGTACACAATCTAAAAAAGGATTTTGAACAGCAGTGGTTTGAAAAGAGCCATTAAGAACAGTTATGATTCAGATTAGATTTTTGAGGTTGTGAGCACCATTAATGCCACTAAGTCCGAGTTTGATCAAATTCATGGTGACATAAGAAGCATCACAAGCCCTGGACTTGAAATCCAGAGAAAAAATGACACTTACCTGAATGAAAAGGCTCAATGCTACCTCAATGATGACCCTGAAGACATACACTGGCTTGATTCAGATTCAGTGTTTGAAACTTCCAGTAAGTCAATGTCTGTTTCTTCCTTGTCTAGTCAATCTTCCCACAATTCTCTGCTGAAAAAACAAGAAGCAGCAGCTGAAGTGGAAGCTACACAAGACACAACATCAATATGAAGAGGAAATTAGAAAACTCGAGGCAGAGGATGAAAGGTTAACAACAGAGAGAGAAGCTCAAGAAAGGGAAATATAAGCAGAGAATGCAAGAAAAAGAGCTCATTATATCTCAGAAAGTACCGTTAGGAAAATGAAGTTGGAAGAGAAGAAAAAAGAAGTGGAATGATTGAAGGAACTGAAAAGGCACAATGCAGTACAAGCAAGGCTAAAGTTTATGCTGAAAGCATCAAAAGTGATGAGGGAGAACATCGTTCTGGTCCTCCTCTTCATCAAAGACAAAAAGGTTATGTTTCTCAACCATTCCTATAGCTTTCTCTCAGCTATTCATGCTTACTCAAGTCACTACTCCTTTAAACCAACCCTCTTATTCTCCTCAAATGGTTCCACTCACCCATGCTCATTTCTCTCAATCAGCTACATTTGCTACTTCCAATGAAGCTTCTAATTACCTTGTGAAAGCACTCGCTGAAGCAATTATGGTCAATAGGATTCCAATTCCAGAACCTGCTGTTTTCTTAGGAGACCCTCTGAAGTATAATAACTGGAAGCTGTCTTTCTAGACATTAATTGATCACAAGGACTTGCCAGCCCAAGAAAATCTCTTCTATTTATGCATGTAAGTTGCCCAGCCAAGAGAGCTATTGAATGACACTTCCTGGTTGTGACAGAAACCGCTTATATTGCTGCCTGGAACATACTGTACTTGATGACAGATTTGGAAATCCATTCATAGTTTGCGACAAAATACAGTCATGGCATAAGATTGCTACCAAAGACAGCAAGGATCTCTGTAAATTTGTAGATATCCTGAGCAGTGTTGAATCAACCATGCTTTATGTTCAACGTTTAAAAGCTCTAAATGACTGCATTGAAAATCAAAGGATATCAGCCAAATTACCAGAGTGGTTGAGTTCACGTTGTCAGTCACAATGTTCCAAGATGAATGCACAATATTTCCTGATTTCAGATACTTTGTCGAATTTCTCAACACAGAAGCTGGAATTGCATGCAATCCTATCACCTCACTGCAAGCAATAAAGGCAACAGATCAAGAAAGATTTAAGGAAACTGATAAAGATTATTGTTTCCACGAAATTGCAACTCGTGTGCCAAGACATTCACCGCTAGTTCTAGTAAAAAGACTAGCATTATGTTTGCCTTTTGTAAGAGATATGTCCACACTCTTCATAAGTGTAGCAAGATTATGGAAAGACCAGTTGAAGAAACAGTGACATTTGTACAGTCTGAGAAGTTGTGCTTTGACTGCCTTAAGACAGGTCATAACACTGCACCTCTAGAAGTGTGTGCGACAAATGTGAAAAGCATCACCCAGGACAAAGACTTCGAACAATCAAGATCAGTCAAATGTCAATCAAGGATCTGCAGAAATAACAGCTGAACCACGGAAGATCCAAGCCAGTGACTTCCAACATAGTAGTGAAAGAAAGGAGCGACACTCATACCTCATCAATCACTCCAGTATGTCTCAGCAATAGCTGAACCAAAGAAAGAGATTCCAGCATCGCCTTGCTTGATACCCAGAGTGACACTACCTTCATCTTAAAGAACACATCTGAAACACTTGATACCAAGAAAGAACCAGTCAAACTCAAGATTTCTACAATAACTTCCAAAACGAAGGTTGTGTCCAGTCACAAATTGAATGGACTACAAGTAAGGGGTATTAAGTCTGAAGTAAAAATCAAACTTCCAACAACCTATACCAGAGATGCCTGCCAATAGATCTCAAATATCCACATTTGAAAGAACTTGCCCCATCTAGAAAATCCGGCAGATGAAATGTCTCCTGAACTTGAATGCGAAGTAGGTTTGTTAATAGGCTTTCCCCTTCTGTCACTCACTCGACATTGTGTTGATGTAGTGAAACTAGGGGTTGAGAGCCCCGAACACCTCCCATTCTTTGAAAAGAATGGCTAATGAAAATTGGTGAGTGGAATTTGCATGCCACTCCCCTGGATATACGGGTATAAAAGGAGCTGGAATGCAACTCCATTCAGATTTTTTCTTAGGAGCCGAGCGGTTGCACTATCAGTGAGCTGAATACTACTGCTGTTCCATTCACCTCTTAAGAAGCGTGTGTTGTTGGATATACGGTGCATTTCCAGCAGCTTTCTTTCCTTCTGGACGAGCCCCTGGGCGCTTCGACAGTGCTAAAAGAGTGTATATTCCTACTAAAGAGTATATTTTCTCTATTAGAGCACACACTTCCTGTTGCTGACGGCACGCTGCACGAGAGTTTGTTTGTAGCCTGCTTAGGCTGCTTAGCATTGCTTATTCTTATTCTCAAACGTTCATTGTTATATTCATTGTTCATCGTTATATCCTTTATCATTTTACCGCGTTTCAGGTTTTTCCACTTTTCTACTGTTTCATCTGCATGTATTTTACCTGTTGCTGCTGGCACCTTGCTAGAGTCTGTGTTTGTAGCCTGCTCGTTTTTTATCATCGCTTATATAGTTAGGAGGGCAAGGGGTTAGGATGGGCAAGGAGGAGGACTTTATTAAAATAATATAAATAATATTTTAATAAAGAACTTAAAACAAAAAGCACAAAAACAAACACAACGGACATGTCCGTGATTGAGCTCTCTCTCTCGAACCGTCGTCACCGGCCGCCTTTATCCCTTGCGTGCCTCATCAGGCCGATTCGGGACCGGGCGTGTGACATTCCAGCCCGGCCCCGCCCCCCTCCACTCCACAATCTGTTTTCAGCCTTTAATCCTTAACATCTGCCATTTTTAAGCGACCATCGGATTTTCCCTCGTATTAATCTCTTATCATAATTCAACTGAATATCAAAGGATATCAGCCAAAGGAGAACAACCAAAAACAACAAACAATTTTGTGATGCATTTACATCAATCTCAAACTCTCACAGCTCAGGAACAACCAACAACAAACAATTTGCGGTAAATCATGGCATCCTCTCATGTTATTTCTTCCTGCATTGCATGTCACATGTTTACAATAGCCTCCTCCGTCAGCAGTGAGGGATTCACATGTGATAAATGTAAGGAATTAGTCAGGCTGATGGAGGTCAGTAAGGTTAATAAGTTAGAGACTCGCATCCGAATGCTAGTGGAGTTCAGTGAGAAAGAGAAGCCGGTAGATACTGTTTCAGATGTGAGTAGTACATAGAGCAACATACACACTTTGGTTTCAGCTGTAGAGCCCCTGCAGCAGGGCATTTAGGTGACGTCTCGGCAGCATACTTGCTCAGCACACCACTTTCCCGTTCCTGTTAGGGTTTCCAATCAATTCTCCCCACTCAGTGATACATCCACTGAGAATCATGTCGAAAGAGCCCTTGTTATTGGCGATTATATTGTAAGGATTGTGTTAATAGAGACTCCAGCCACTATTGTTAAATGCACTTCAGTGGCCAGAGCATCTGATATCAAATCAAATTTACAAGTGCTGTCTAATGCTAAACTGTTATCCAAAAACGATGTCAGACACTGTAATATGCTCTGGGAGGGGCCCTGTTTGTCATGGTGATGAGGTTTATAGTAGATTAGTGTCACTGAATGGCTGGATGTCTGAGTGGTGTCTAAGAATATAATAGGATTTATAGACCATTGGAAGAGTTTTTGGGGTAGATCTGACCTGCTAAAGAGAGACGGACTCCATCCCTCCAGCGAAGGTGCCGCTCTCCTCTCTAGTAATTTGGCACATAGTCTTAATAATGATAATATTTGACTAACTGGGGCCCAGGTCAGGAAGCAGAAAAACTGGTTCATCCGAACGTCTGCTAGCTGCCTTGAGACGTCACACAGGTCACATAAACTACAACATATAGAGACTGTGTCTGTTCCCCAAACTACCTAACACAATACCCTCACCCAATTTAGAAAAAAACTGATTAAGGTCAAACTTGAACAAAACAAACAAATTAAAAATACTCATCATATAAAAATAGGGCTACTGTCACGTGTTGCAGCGTATTTCAATTGTGTTTTCTTTTCTCCCATTCATCTTTACTGTCATGATTTTTAGGTTCAGTGATTGGATATTCATCTTGTCAATCTTCATTAGTTTACGTGACAACACCCCCCCCTCCCCCCCCCCTCAAGGAACCAATCCGGACTCTCCTTCTCTCTATAAAACCTGGAAGTGACAACAAGGAGGGAGGCTTTTGTTTATCTCTTGTTTGTCTTTGGATTTGTAATAGTTATCTGAATTGATGTATTAGTGAGACAGTCATTTTTGTTGTTGTAGTTGTGTTGTTATTTGGTTTATCTGTGACATTGCTCCACTTGAATCGATCATTCAAAATTTACTTCCCGGACTTTGAGAGGAGGGATAGGGTAGCATGTCACGTGATCCACACTGCATTACGTAGGATTTAAGTTTGTCTAAACACACCAGGTAAGGAGCGGGTGCTACCCTCTGTATTTATGATATTTGTTTAGTTAGTGTAGTTTATCGTTCCATCACACAAACTGAACCCGTTTTCTTTTCATTTAATTCTCTTTAATTTAGTTAATCTTTTCATATATGTTATGTAGTCTTAAATCCTCTAGTCAACTAAAAAGTGGATGTAACAGCTACTAAACATTAGATCTCTTTCTACCAAAGCACTAATTGTTAATTAAATGATTACAGATCATAGATCAGATGCGCTCTGTTTGACTGAATCCTGGCTTAAACCGGATGAATATATTAGTTTAAATGAATCTACTCCCCCAGGTTAATGTTATAAACATGAGCCTCGTCTAAAGGGTCGAGGAGGAGGTGTTGCTACAATTTACGGTGAAGTTTTTGGTGTTACTCAGAGGACAAGATATAAATGTAAGTCTTTTGAACTAATAATGCTTAATGTGACACCGTCAGATATAAATAAAAAATCTCTGTCGTCTTTTGTCCTTGCTACAATGTATAGATCACCCGGCCTTATTCTGAATTCCTTGGTGAATTTGCTAATTTTTTATCAGATCTTGTAGTTACTATAGATAGAGCTTTAATTGTTGGTGACTTCAACATTCACATAGATAATGAAAATGATACATTGGGATTAGCATTTATCGATAATCTCAACTCTCTTGTAGTCAGACAAAATGTAACAGGATTGATGTTGATAATATAGAAATTCTGCAGCAGAGCGATGACATCTCGAATCCTTACCTCATCTCTTGTATGCTGCAATCAGCTAATGTTACTCAATCTACACCACGCTATCGTTCAGGTAGAACTATTCTTTCGACCACTGAAGATAGCTTCACTAATAATCTTCCAGATCTATCTCATACACTCAATAAACCCCAAAGCCCAGAAGAACTTGATGAAATAATAAAAAATACAAATGCAGTCTTCTCTAGCACTCTTGATATTGTCGCCCCACTTCGATTAAAGAAATAAGCCCTGCACCATGGTACAATGATCACACTCATGCTCTCAAGAGAGCAGCTCAGAAAATGGAGCGCATGTGGAAAAATACAAAATTAGAAATATTTCGTGGTGCATGGAAGGAAAGTGTCTGTAGATAAAGACAGGCACTAAAAGCTGCCAGGTCAGCATATTTTAGTAAACTCATAGAAAATAACCACAACAATCCTAGATGTTTATTCAGTACTTTGGCTAAATTTGTTAGGAATAAAGCCTCGACAGAACCAGATTTTAAGTCGCAGCACAAAAGTAATGTGTTACGATCCTCTGTTGTCTGCCTTGTATTTTTTCCCTTGCCATCCCCTTAAACTACACTTCCCATAATTCCCTCCTTGTTTATGTGTCTGTGTTTCATTGGTTCATTGTTTAATTAACCTGTTATCAGTTCTAGTCTGTCATTGGTTTCAGTTTATTGTCTTGTTATCTTGTTTTGACTTTTGGTTTCCCATTGGCTTTCGTTTCCCATTGGTTTTGTATTTAAGTCCTCATGTTTACCTTGTCTCTTGTTGGTTATTGTTTGGTAAATGTTCATGTTTTGTATCCCCTTCACCGTGTTCCTGCTCGTGGCCTGTGTGGATGTTTCTGTTGTTTACACCTTTGTTTTCCCATCGTGGATGTTTTATTTGTTCCTGTGTTAATCGTTTGCTTCTCTTCGTGCACTTAAAATAAAGCTGCAATTAGATCCAACTCCTCGTCTGCCCTCTTCGTTACATAATTACTTCATAAATTTCTTTACAGATAAAATTGAAATAATCAGAAATAAAATTGGAATTATGCAATCATCTGTCATAGAACCTCACAAAACAGTGTCTAATAAGTTTCCTCACAAGCAACTTCAATCCTTCTCTGTCATAGGTCTTGAATAGTTAACAAAACTTATCAAAACATCAAAAGCCACAACATGTTTTTAGATCCTATACCAAATAAGCTCTTAAAAGAGGTATCTCCTGTAATTTCAGAACCTCTTCTTAATATTTTTAACTCCTCGCTATGCTTAGGATATGTCCCAAGAAACTTTAAAATGGCAGTTATCAAACCGCTCATTAAGAAGCCACAACTTGATACTGGATAATTATAGACTGATTTCAAATATCCCGTTTATGTCAAAAATACTAGAAATGGTAGTATCCTCCCATATATGTTCATTTCTACAGAGAAATAGTATATGCAAAGAATTTCAGTCAGGATTTACAGTAAACACAGTAAAGAGACTGCACTTATCAGAGTTACAAATGACTTGCACCACAATATAATTTGACTCTCGATAAATGTACTGTTACTTAGGTGTTATATTTGATACCAGTCAAATTACCAATGTTTGTAGAACAGCATTCTTCCACCTAAGAAATATTGCTAAATTAAGGCATATGCTCTCTGTTGCTGATGCCGAAAATCGAATTAATGAGTTCATGACCTCAAGACTAGATTATTGTAATACATTACTGGGAGGATGTCCAGCAAGATCAGTAAATAAACTTCAATTGGTTCAAAATGCAGCAGCCAGAGTGCTTACGAGAACCAAGAAATATGATCATATTAGCCCCATTTTATCATCGTTACATTGGCTACCTGTTAAATTCCTAAATTCCGTTTACTACGTACTAAGCTTTGAATGGACTAGCTCCGCAGTACTTAAGTGCAAAATTCTGGCCTGTTAATAGATTCTGAAATATCAAAATCCACAAAAGGAGGTAGATCCTTTTCATATTTGGCTCCTAAACTATGGAATAGTCTCCCTAACACTGTTCGAGATGCAGACACACTCCCTCAGTTTAAGTCTAGACTAAAGACTCATCTATTTAGCTGGGCATACATCTCATTTATCCTCCAACCCACAATTAGGCTGCTTTAGTTGGGTCTGCCAGAACCAGAAACTAGAAACATTGATCTCGATTTATAACTCTGCAATAAATTGAATGGCATCTATGCTTATATTATTTTATATGTTTCCCTGTCTCAACCTCGTGACTCCTATCCTGAGGTCACCAGAACCAGCGATCCAGCACCATTCCTGCTTCGTGTTGGACTCCACTGCTAAGTGTCGCTGAATGATGATGACTAAATGCAGCCGGTGCCAGCCAAACATCACTTCAGTCTTATTATGATGGACTTCAGAGGATGAACTGATGCCAACTCCAACTATAAGACATGGGATACTCCATATGCCATTGTCTGAACCTTAGATTTAGGATGGACCACACTGAACCTCACCGAAATTACCGGGCAGTTTGAACTGCGTTTAACATCCCTGAACTCTGCCTGCATCACCTCGGTCTATTGATGGACTACGATCTTGAAATGGAATGCATAGACTAACAATTGCCAGCAAAAGCCTTCATCAGCCAATTAACAAGGACAATTACATCTATGTGAACTTCTGCAGTTAATCCAGGATGGACTTCAAAGACATTGGCCATTAATCTTACAGTTTAAACAAAATTGATGTTTAAACACTGACCCTTAACACTTAATTAGTTTAATAATTCCAAACCATGACTTTAACTATACATAAGTAATATTTACATTATATTCATTTTTCTCCATTAATCAACATCTTATGGAGTTTTGTGTTCCTTGCCACAGTCGCTTTCAGCTTGCTCACTGGGGTTATTAATGCAATTATTATGTAATTACTTATTTTTAAAGATGATTAACAATCGTATTTTATCTAATTGCACAATGATGATTCATTGACATTATAGACATTACAGTTTTATCGTCTGTTCATGCCTGATCTTCTGTAAAGCTGCTTTGAAATGATGTGTGTTGTGAAAGGCGCTATACAAATAAAATTGACTTGGCTTGACTTGACACACATTGACATTGAACATCTTTTTAAAGATGCATCTTTATAAAGATGCCTTTCCGTCTTTGTGTGATTCTTGGAAGTGGTCGTTATCTCTCCGCTTCCAACAGCCACGGGCACTGCCTCACTTATCAGGGCAGCGACCACACTGAGGCAGCATTAGTGACCATGGCAATGTTGCGATCGTGGCTTTCCTTCTTCTAGCTGCCCCCCCATGATGATCCTTCTACCCACGGGTATGAGGCCAGCCCGGCTGGTGCTGGAGGCAATTTGGGGAGTTCAATGGTCGCGGTCTCACCGGGTAATTCCCCACAAACCTCCCATTCCCCAGCATGCTACTTTGCTCCCGTCAGGTTCCGAAATGAGACTAGCCCACCTCGCGGCCAGTATGACATCTCTTTTGGGTCTTCAACCGCTGCATCGGAGAGTGCACTGGCGATGTTGGACGCCGATGACATGACAGGGCTGCCACCTTTGGGTCTGCCCAGACAGCCTGAGGCTGATGCAGAGCTGACCGCCATGCTTGCCCGGGCTTGATGATTGGTTCCTGGGTTCGGGGCAACACTCACGGCCATGTCCCTCCGGTCCCTTTCTTCCCGGAGGTGCACGATGAACTGACGAGGTCATGGTGGGCACCTTTCACGACATCAAGATTGGTTTGTGGTGGTAGACTGAAGAACACGTACTTTCACATCTCGGTTCTACCTCGACACAGACCCTTCCTACAGTTCGGCCTGTCCCTGGCCCCTCGCGTCTTCACAAAAGTTGCAGAGGCTGTTCTTGCTCTGTTAAGGGAAGTGGGCATCCACATACTCAACTACCTCAACAACTGGCTGATTCTATCACACTCTCAAGATTTGCTGTGCACACAAAGGGATTTGGTGCTGAGGCTTTGGGTCAACTGAGAAAAGAGCAAGCTCTTCCCAGTTCAGAGCATCTCTTTTCTCGGCATGAAGTTAGACTTAGTCTCAATGATAGCGCGCCTCACAAGCGAGCGCATGCGCAGTCGGTGCTGAACTGCCTGAAAACATTCAGGCGGAGGACAGCGGTTCCACTTTTAGAGGCTCCTGGGGCATATGGCTTGATCAGCGGCAGTCACGCTGCTCGGGTTGATGCATATGAGACTGCTTCGGCACTGGTTTCAGACTCGAGTCCCGATATGGGCATGGTGCCACGGCACACATTTTCTAGCTATCATGCCGCTCTCCGCTTATTCAGCCCTTGGACAGACCTTGCGTTTCTATGGGCAGGAGTTCCCCTACAGCAAGTGTCTAGACATGTCGTGGTCACCACAGATGCCTCCTAACTGGGCTGGGGTGCTGTGTGCAATGGGCACGCAGCCACCGGTTCCTGTCAGGACCGCTACTGGTTTGGCTCATCAACTGTCTAGAATTGCTGGCTGTAATACTCGCCCTGCAGAGGCTATTGCATTGATCCAGGGCAAGCTTGTGCGGTCCGACAACACAGCAACAGTAGCATATATATATATATAGCCATGGTGGCATACTCTCTCGTTGCATGTCGCAACTCGCCTGCCATCTCCTCCTCTGGAGTCAGCATCGGCTGAGGTCGCTGCGGGCCACTTATATCCCAGGCAGCCTCAACGTCACAGTGGATGTGCTGTCACGGCAGGCAATGCTCAGTGGAGAGTGGAGAATACACCCCCAGGTTGTCCAGCTGATTTGGAGTCGATTTGACGAAGCAGGGGTAGACCTGCTTGCTTCCCGGGAATCCTTCCAATGCCTGCTCTGGTATTACCTTACAGGAGCCACCCTTGGGCTGTGCATTCCCCCCAGTGAGCCATCTTGCACAGACCCTGTGCAAAGTCAGGGAGGATGAGGAATAAGTCACCCTCGTGGCCCCATACTGGCCAACCCAAACTTGGTTCTGGGACATCATGCTCCTCGCAACAGCACCTCCCTGGCAGATTCATCTGAGGAAGGACCTTCTTTTTCAGGGATTGGGCACAATCTGGCACCCACGCCCAGACCTCTGGAACCTCCCACATCTGGCCCTTGGATGAGACGCTGAAGATCTAAGTGACCCAATACCTTTTACAATCTCTTGGTTGAGCCGGTTTCTTCACATGTTCTTTCAGGTACGAACAGGTAGAGTTCGGTAATATGGAACAGCTGGCCGGGCTTATCGCTTGTGTATCCCCTCCCATGAGGTTAAAACGTGCACTTTTACCCCCAGTTGAGTTCACAAAGTTGTGGACCCAGGATGCCCTTCCTCCCTAGCCCTATGGTTCGTGAACTCGGCATTGGAATTCACAGCCAGCCCCACTACACAGCCTAATATGCCCCCGGTCGCTGTGTTTGTAGAGCCCCCCCTCCCCCCCGTGGCAGGACCTACTACTGCGCCTCTTCCATGTGCGGCTGCTGAGCCCATGTGTCGTATTCCCACATGTTAACCTCCCCTTTTGGCAGGATGTGGTCTACGCGGGTTCTTTTCCCCCTGAATCTAATATTCTGTGGAGAGAAAACATAGAGAGAAAAGTGCGCGGCTGGCGTTGCCTGCTCCAATGCTAGTTACATCACTTCCCCCCCTCAGGGATGTTTGGAACTGCATGATGTCTTTTGTGGCATTGGGGGAGGTTACTTGCAGTCTGATGCACCTGCTATGCACCTACATCAGCAGTTCACGTAACATGATTAAGCTGTTGTGCCATTTTTCTATAGGGATCCTTAGTGGTACTACATTGACACAACGCTGAATGAGTGACAGAAGTTCATGGTTACTGTCGTAACCTCCATTTCCTGATGGAGGGAACGAGACATTGTGTCCCTCTTGCCACAATACTCTACTTGCCGCTGAAATGGCCTGACCTTGTCTCGGCTCCTCAGCACAAAACCTGAATGGAGTTGCATTCCAGCTTTTTTTATACCCGTATGTCTTGGGGAGTGGCATGCAAATTCCACACACCAATTGGCCAATTGACCTTTTCTCAAAGATTGGGAGGTGTTCGGGGCTCTCAAGAGTGACCCCTAGTGTCACTACATCGACACAACGTCTCGTTCCCTCAAGCAGGGAACAGAGGTTATGACAGTAACCATGGTGATAACTGTCCTCAAGCCTTACTCCCCAGAGATGTTCTCAGTTGGGATGGAGCATCATTGGATACGTCTTGGGTTAACCCCTGTTCCTTGATAAATGCAGAACAAGATGCTGTGCTGATTTTAGCGCTTTGGGAACATATTAAGGTATGACCAGCTGTGAATATGTGTGCAACACGTCAATGAAATTGACTAGAATTTATAGCCTCTGCTGGTGACATCAATTGGATGCAACTGTAGCAGGACTATAAATAGATGCGTCACAGGTGTATCGTCAGGTATTTTGTCTGAAGAGCAGTCCTGGGGCATCCCAGTGCGGCAATGAAGCGCATCAACTTGTTCCGCTTTTATCAGGGAACAGGGGTTACCGCCAAGTAACTCGAGACATTCCCTGTCAAAAAGCTACACTTTGATGCTGCGCTGATTTTAGCACTTTGGGAACGAGAATACCCACGCCGCCGCACTGTGAATGTCCGGACCCCTTACGGTTGTGTAGTTATGCTCACAAGAGCACGAGAGGTCTCAGACATGAGCTTGTGATGTTGACTCAAGGGCATAAGAGCCGGAGTGCCATGAACATCCAAACTATAAAATCTTATGAATGTGTGCGGAGGGGACCAGCCTGCCGCATTACAAACATGCTGCTGAGGGACACCTCTAGCCAAGGCTTTAGAAGAGGCGACCCCTCTGGTAGAGTGAGCCATGATACCTACTGGAGAAGCTTGACCGTGTGCCTTGTAGGCCAGCGCAATAGCATCCCTCACCCAATGCGACAGTCTGCTTGGTGGTGGCCGCCCCACTGTTGCGGCCCCCATGGCAAATGAATAGTTGCCCTGACTTATGCCACTGGCTAGTGCGGTGGACATAAGTCTGAAGGGCACAGACTGGACAAAGTCTGTGAAATCTTTCCTGCTCTGGCGTTGTAAATGGCGAGGAGCAGAAGGCTTCGAGAGTGACCGGATGTACAGTCGAGAAAGGAACCTTAGGCAGGTATTCAGGATGAGGGTGTAAAATTGCTTTAGCCATTCCTGGGGCAAAATCTAAGCAGGCTGGCAAGACAGACAGAGCCTGTAGATCCCCCAATTCTTTTTAGAGAAGTAATTGCTATAAGAAAAACCACCTTGAGAGTAGGAAGTTTATCAGACGCTGACTCTAGAGGTTCGAAGGGGGTCTCAACCAGACCCTCAAGGACTATTGCTAAGTCCCATGAAGGGATCCTGGTCCTAGCAGGAGGTCTCAGTCGCATGGCTTCACAAACAAAGCGAGCGAGCAGAGGATGTCTCCCCAATGGCACCCCATCAATCAAGGCATGGCAAGTCAATCAAGCGGCAATCTAAACCCTGTGAGTGGTGGTGCATGTGCCTGCTGATAATTTTTCCTGCAGAAAGTCCAGTACTGATGAAATCTGGCAGTTAACTGGATCTGCATTATGTGCAATGCACAATCTTGTGCAATTTGTCTTATGTGCAAGACACCCCATTTATTGGCGTAACTTCTAGTAGAGGGAGCCCTTGCACTTAGAATGGTCTTGCTAACTTCAGGTGAAAGCCCAGTGTCCTTCAGTTGGTACCCTTCAGGGGCCAAACACGAAGGTTCCACAGCTTGGGCCGGGGATGAAATATTGTCCCCTGTGCCTGAGACAGAAGTCCCTCCTATCCGGAATCACCCAAGGTGAGCCGTCGAGGAGAGACATTATCTCAGAGAACCATATCCTGTTCAGCCAGAGCGGCGCTATCAGTAAGAAGCAGGACCCTTGCTGGCGAACTCTGGCCAAGACTCCCGGGATCAGAGAAACCAGGGGGAAATCATACAGGTGCATTCTGGGCCAAGTATGTGCCATCGCGTCCAGACCCAGGGGGGGCTGGGTGACTTAGAGAGAAGTAGAGGGGACATTGCGCTGTCTGTTGGGAGGCGAAGAGGTCCACTTCTGCTCTTGTAAAATCTCAACCAGATTTATTCCACTCCCCCCGTCAGTATTTTCTGTCTGGACAGTAAATCTGCTCCCATTCAGACATCCAGGGATATAAGCTGCTCTGATTAACAGGAGCTTACCCTGGGCCCAAAGGAGAATCTGCCATGCCAAGCTGTTCAGCTGGCGTGAACGTAGACCTCCTTAATAGTTTATGTAAGAGACTACCGCTGTGTTGTCCACCCGCACCAAGACATGGCAGCCTCTAGAGGAAGTATTTCAGGGCCAGAAATACAGCCATCAACTCGAGACAGTTAATGTGACAATCGAGCTGATGACCTTCCCATTCCCCTTGAGCTGGACGACCACTTAAGACCACTACCCAGCCTGTCAGAGAGGCGTCTGTCGTTAGCAACCTGCGACAGCAAGATGCACCTTGAGTGGGACCCAAAGTGAGGAACCGGGATCTGAACCACATAGAAAGGGTACGTAGCACGCGGCGCATAACCCTTATCAGCCTAGGGGATTGGCCCTTGGATGAAAACCCTGGCTTTGAGCCACAACTGAAACGGTCTCATGTGAAAAAAGGCCCAAAGGGATCACCGAGGACGCAGTTGCCATGAGACCTAGTAGTCATTGATACTGATGAACAGTGCAACCTTGGCTTAGCCTGACTTTGCTTTGGGTGTTCTGAATGGACTCAATTCAAGCGGGAGACAATTGTGCCCGCATTGTGATAGAATTCCATATGATCCCCAGATAGGTAGTTTTCTGAGTGGGAGAGAGGACGCTTTTCTTGGCGTTGAGCCTCAACCCCAGGGAAACCAGATGAGCTAAGACGATATCCCTGTGCTGTAATGCCAGTTCTTGTGACTGTGCTAGTATCAGCCAGTCGTCTATGTAATTCAGAATGCGGATGCCCCGGAGTCGCAAAGGAGCCAGTGCTGCATCTATGCATTCCGTGAATTTGCATGGCGATAAGACTAGACCGAATGGAAGAACCCGATATTGGAAAGCTTCGCCCCTGAAAGCGAACCTCAAGAACTTCCTGTGTTGTGGCAGACTTTCTATATGAAAGTACGCGTCTATGAGATCGATAGTGACCAACCAATCGCGATGTTCAGTTTGAGACATGACCGTCTTTATGGTTAGCATCTTGAACTTGATCGCCCTCGGAGCAATTCAAGCCTTGAAGGTCTAAAATCAGATGCAACCCCCCCATCCTTCTTGGGAACCAGGAAGTATCTGCTGTAGTAACCTGACTATCTCTCTGGAAATGGAACATGTTCTATGGCCCCTTTGACCAAGAGATTTAGCAGTTTTTTCCACAGTATACATGCTTGCGCCAGTTTCACGCAGAGGATGGCGAACAAATTAAATTCTGTAGCCTTTTTCTACTGTTCTTAGGATCCACATAGAAACACCTGGCAGTAGTTCCCACGCTGCCAGGTTCTCTGAGATGGGTATCGATTCTGACACTTCCTGTTGAGGGGTTGTCGAGTGTCCTGTGTCCTGGACTATGGCAGGAAGCAACAGAACACCCGACATTTTGCTGGAAACCGCTAACTCCCGAAACACCAGGGTTGGTGGGAATGCAGTGGTTTCGTGGGGGTATTGGGAGGGTACAGGTGGATGTTTCACATGACCTGTCCCAAGGGGGGCTACCCCCACAAGTCTGGGCGCAAAACCATTAGGGTTTTTTGCTTTATAGAAATAACTGCGCTGATGTCTTGCTTTGGGGGCTGCTGAGGGCGACGAACCGGCCCCCAGTCTTTACGAGGGGGAGCATGATTCGCCACACTTTGTTTTTGAGCCTCCCGTCTAGAAGGACTGGGGCTCCCCCTGAGTGCGGCGAGGAAGGAATTGCCTGAAGGCTTCCTCATGGCTTTTTGCCTCCTGGAACCTGATGATAGGGACAGACCCGTCTCTCGCTCCTCAGCCAGATTAATGTGAGAGTACCACAATCAAAGAGTGGGTGCTGGCTCTTGGAAGTAAGCGAGACTAGGGCGAATCATTTTCACTGTAAACAGTTCGCAATGCTCGCAACACAAGAGCAGCATGCTCTTCCCCCAAACACACAAAACAAAACTGGTGTGTGTCCGTTTCAACCATATAGCGTAAACACAGGAACACACACTGCTTGCTTTGCTTCACACTCACTCTTGGAAAGGAGAAAAGGTTTTCTGTGCACTGCCTAACAAATTCTAATTCCTAACAGAGGAAAGAAAGTTCTGACAGCTTGAGAAGCACAGCACACACAGCATGATCTGAAGACAAAAGATCTGACGATGCACCTGTGACACATCTATTTATAGCCCTGCTACAGTTGCATCAAATTGATGTCACCAGCAGAGGCTATAAATTGTAGTCAGTTTCATTAAAGTGTTGCACACATATTGAAAAAGTTTCTAGAGAAGAAGGCATGGTATAACCCTCACCATTGGGTTAACCACCCCCAGAAGTCAGGCAAGATCCTGTCGTCTTTGATTGCCCTGAAAGATTTCAGAATGCTTCTCTGAATGAACATCTACTGACTGGGCCTGACCTCACAAATACCCTTGTTGGGGTCTTGTGTCATTTCCGGAAAAGGCAGGTGGCCATCATGTGTGATCTGGAGCCTATATTCCACCTGTTTCATGTTGCTCCAAAGGATCGAGACTACCTCAGGTTCCTGTGATGGGAAGAAGGCAACATGGAAGCCCCATCATCAGTTTTTTGAATGAAGGTTCAACTGTTCAGAGCTGCCTCCTCACCTGGATGTGCATACTTTGGGCTCAAGTACCTTGCCGCACATGGTGAAAGCAAGTTTAATCAAGCTATGGTGAAGTTCATGCAATGTAATTTTTATGTTGACAATGGCTTGGCAAGTGTGGACATGGAAGAAGAGGCTATTCAGCTTGTGAAGGAAGCCAGGGATCTCTGCAATACCGGAAAGCTCCGCTTACACAAATTCATTACAAACAGCAAGAAGGTGATCACCACAATCCCAAAGGAGGAATGTACTGAAGGTGCAACTGACTTTGATTTGGTCCTAGGAGAACCTAAAATAGAAAGGGTGCTCTGAGTCCAATGGTGTGTAGATTCACACAAGTTCCATTTCAGATTACAAGTAAAGGAAAATCCTTTCACTTGAAGAGGAGTGCTGTCTACAGTTGCTTCCATTTTTGATCCTCTTGGATTCATCATTATAGAGGTCTTCATTGGCTGCGAGACCTCTATAAACTGTCTGTGGTAAAGCTATTGCATTGTTATGTGCCATCAACATTCAAAGATTTCTAGCACTATGAACTACACCATTTTTCTGATGCAAGCGTGTTGGGCTATGGAGTATGTTCATACCTCAGAACTGTGACCGAGTCTGGAGAAGTCTACTGCACTCTCATTATGGGTAAAGTAAGAGTTGCCAGATCAAATGTAATAACGATCCCAAGACTGGAGCTCTCAGCTGCAGTTGTAGCCACAAGAACTGGTGATCTGCTTAAAAGAGAACTAGAATTGTATGATATCTGTGAATACTACTAGACTGACTCCAAGGTTGGTTTTGGTTATATTAAGAATCAGAATCAGAATCAGCTTTATTGCCAAGTATGCTTACACATACAATGAATTTGTCTTGGTGACAGGAGCTTCCAGGGTACAACAATACAACAATACCAAAAACAGCAGCAAGACATAGGTAATTAAAAACAAAAATGAATAAAAATAAATAATTATACATATACGTACACACTCACCTTCATACATACCCACATACACACACGTAGTGCAAATCTATTACAATCTGTTATATAAAGAACATCTTGATGCTCCTTGACTTAAGCACTGCTTTCGACACAGTTTGTCATGAAATAATGATTTCTAGGCTTTCTGATATTGGCATCACGGGCTCTGCTCTTTCCTGGCTCATTTTTTTACATCAGCGACAGAAAGTATTATATCACTATACAAGGGTTTAGATCTGCCACTACTTCACTTACACAGGGTGTTCCTCAAGGTTCGGTCCTTGGCCCACTACTGTTCATCATCTACATAAATCCACTCGGTGACATCATACGCAGACATGGACTTAAATTCCATTGCTATGCTGATGACATTCAAATCTATCTTACCACCAGCTCTGATAGGCCATCTCTGCCTGACTCTCTCACTGCATGTATCAGGGACATCAAGCAGTGGATGTCACTGAATTTCCTCAAATTAAATGATAAGAAAACCGAGATATTAGTGATTGGCTCTATTGCCTCAGTTGAAAGGGTGGGCCAGTCCTTTGATATTGATGGACTCCACGTTAAGCCTTCGCCATTGATTTGTAACCTTGGTGTCTTATTCGATCAGACTCTATCTTTTGGCTCTCATATTTCTTCTCTTGTTAAAAACTCTTTTTTCCATCTTCGCAATATTGCTCGTTTACGATCGTCTCTCACTTTAGCTGATGCTGAAACCTTAATTCATGCATTAATCACATCACGCCTGGACTATTGCAATGCCTTATTTCTTGGTCTTCCCAAAAAACTTATTTCAAGACTACAGTATGTTCAAAACTCTGCAGCGAGAGTTCTCACCTCCACTAGGCGTTCTGCTCATATTACTCCTCTGCTTCATGACCTCCACTGGCTACCTGTGGCATCACGTATCCACTTTAAGGTATTGCTTCTAACGTTCAAAGCATTAAATGGTCTTGCTCCACAATATCTGTCTGACCTACTCCACCCTTACCGCCCTACACGATCTCTCAGATCAGCTGAACTTGGTTTATTGTCCATCCCTCGTTTCCGGTTATCCACTGTAGGTGGAAGGTCATTCAGTATTAATGCTCCTCAATTATGGAATTCGCTACCTCTTACACTACGGAATACATCATCTGTGACTACATTCAAGACCCAGTTAAAAACATATCTCTTTAACTTACATTTTGGATAATGTTACTATATGTATCCTATGTGTCTGTAATGTATGTGCCCTTGTCTAAATGTATTGTAATGTACAATGTAAAGCGACCTTGAGCTTTGGAAAGGCGCTATATAAATAAAACTTCTTCTTCTTCTTCTTCTTCTTCTTCTAAAGAACAAAAATACAGTATATTATGTACAGAGCAATGTAAGTAATGGCAGAAGTGGATATGTTGGATAATATAAATAGACTTAAACTGTGTATTGCACATAATTATTGCTCAATGGGGCAATTTAATTGTTCATGAGATGGATAGCCTGAGGGAAACTGTTCCTGTGTCTGACGGTTCTAGTGCTCAGAGCTCTGAAGTGCCAGCCAGAAGGCAACAGTTCAAAAATGTAGTGGGCAGGGTGAGTGGGGTCCAGAGTGATTTTACCAGCCTTTTTCATCACTCTGGAAGTGTATAGTTCTTAAAGAGGGGGCAGGGGGCAACCAATAATCCTCTTAGCAGTCCGGACTGTCCTCTGTAGTCTTCTGATGTCTGATTTCGTAGCTGCACCAAACCAGACAGTTATTGAAGTGCAGAGGACAGACTCAATGACTGCTGAGTAGAACTGTTTCAGCAGCACCTGTGGCAGGTTGAACTACCTCAGCTGTTGAAGGAAGTACAACCTCTGCTGGGCCTTTTTCACAGTGTGAAATGTGTCGATGTGTATCTCCCACTTCAGGTCCTGTGAGATGGTAGTGCCCAGGAACCTGAATGACTCCACTGCTGCCACAGTGCTGTTTAGAATGGTGAGGGGGTACAATGTTGTGGTGTTCCTCCTAAAGTCCACAATCATCTCCACCGTTTTGAGCGCGTTCAGCTCCAGGTTGTTTTGACTGCACCAGACAGCCAGCCATTCAACCTCCTGTCCATCAGAAAGCTGGTAATCCACTGACAGGTAGAGGTGGAAACAGGGAGTTGGTTTAACTTAGTCCGGAGAATAGCTGGGATGATTGTGTTGAAAGCTGAGCTGAAGTCCACAAAAAGGATCCTTGCATATGTCCCCGGTCTATCCAGATGTTGCAGGACGTGATGCAATCCCATGTTGACTGCATCATCCACAGACCTGCTTGCTCGATAAGCAAATTGAAGGGGATCCAGAAAGGGTCCAGTGATGTCCTTCAGGTGGGCCAACACCAGTCTCTCAAAGGACTTCATGACCACAGATGTCAGAACGACAGGTCTGTAGTCATTAAGTCCTGTGATTTTAGGTTTCTTAGGGACAGGGCTAATAACTGAGCATTTGAAGCAGCATGGGACTTCACACTGCTCCAGTGATCTATTGAAGATCTGTGTGAAGATGGGGGCCAGCTGGTTAGCACAGGAACGAAGGCACGCTGGTGAGATGCCATCTGGGCCTGGAGCTTTCCTTGACCTTTGCTTCTGAAAGACACGGCACACATCGTCTTCACAGATCTTGAGTGCAGGTTGTGTAGCAGGAGGGGGGAGGAGGGGGATTGCAGGAGGTGTTAATGTTTGTGTGAAATGAAGGTCCGAGTGCGTGTGGGGTGTGAAATTGGGCCTTTCGAATCTGCAATAGAACACATTCAAGTTGTCAGTCAGTTGTTGGTCCACCACAGGGTCGGGGGTAGGAGTGTTTAAGGCCACTCCACACTGATGCAGGGTTTTTAGCTGAAAACTGTTTTTTCAGCTTCTCAGAGTAGCTTCTTTTAGCCACTCTGATTTCCTTATTCAGCGTGTTCCTGGCCTGATTATACAAGACTCTATCCCCACCCCTGTAAGCATCCTCTTTGGCATGACGAAGCTGTCTGAGTTTTCCTGTGAACCATGGTTTATCATTGTTGAATGATACAAATGTTCTAGTAGGGATGCATATACCCTAACAGAAACTGATGTATGATGTAACAGCATCTGTGAGCTCGACCAGGTCTGTAGCTGCAGCTTCAAAAACACTCCAATCAGTGCAGTCAAAGCAGGCTTGTAGTTCCAGCTCTGCTTCATTAGTCCATCTCCTTACAGTCCTTACAAATGGCTTTAATTTCTGCCTGTAGGTCGGAATAAGATGAACCAGACAGTGATCAGAGAGTCCCAAAGCTGCACGTGAGACAGAGCGATAAGCATCCTTTATTGTTGTATATCAGTGATCCAATATATTCCTGTCTCTGGTGGGGCATATAATGTGCTGTCTGTATTTGGGCAGTTCACGTGTGAGATTTGCTTTGTTAAAGTCCCCAAGAATAATAATAACTGAGTCCGGGAATTCTTGTTCTCTGTCTGAGATTTGATCAGCCAGCTGTTGCAGCGCTAGTCAGTCAGGTTTCAGTGAAGCACAGTGCAGCTGTATTACTGCCCAGTAATACTACTGCCCAGTAATACAGTAATATTACTGCCCAGTAATACAGCTGGAAATTTGGGAGAGAAAGGCCAGCATTGAGTTTAGATCTCTGAAGCATTGGCTTACTTATTCTGGGTGCCTTACCACACCATAAAATGCTAGAAATGTCCCGATCAATAGTCCTAAAAAAACTTTTAGATAAGAATAGAGGGAGACATACGAGACATTTATTCTCGTTTGGCACTCAGTGAAGGCGGTCGCATTTTCTCTCCCTCTCCCGCCCCTGACCTCCCTGCTTTGCTCTCTCGTCACGTCTAGTCAACTGTCTTGTACTTTTGAGAGACTCTCTCAGCACTGCTCTCCAAACTAAGAAATTATTATGGATTTGGTCAACTGGTCTCTCAACGCAATTGACACCATCTTCTCGAGGAGAAGCTTGGGTTCGGGGGAACCTAACTGCCCTGACAGAACGTTTGCAGCTGGCTACACGATGGACGTGTGGGAGAGGTGGCGGGTCGTGTGTCTGGTGGTTCTTTCCGTGGAGGACGTTGAAGATATCTACCTATTCGGAACCATGATAACAGGTCTTCTGCTGATTGGATTAGGCATTGCCCTGTGTTATCGAAGAATTAAGAAGACGGAGACAGCTGTCCAAAGCCTCACAAGGCTGCCCGTCATGATTGAGGCGGTGGGCAGAGTTGTCAGCACTCAGACTCTCAATACGGATAACATCATGAAGGAGCTTACAGCTTTGCAAAGGCAAATGGATCGTTTAAGAGACCAAAATGGACATGAAGAATAGCCTGAGAAATTGCAGCTATTCGCCCCAAGACAAAACATTTCAATCTTATTTGTTTCGGCACCCAGCAACCAGCACTGGCCTTGGCCAAGGCCGCTGATGGATCAACAACTCCCCTGGTTAGAGCACTGCAATGAGCCGCTCTCGCATTCCCTCCCCCCTCCCAAAACACCCTGGGATTGTGACCTTCTGGCGAATCTCTGGGCTCACACACACACAAGACTTTACACAAATACAGATATGCATCCGACCCACACCCCATCCCATGCCTTCGCCGCTTCGTACCCCCCAGTCTGACAGGCGGGTCTGTGACCAGCGCCGAGAATGGCTGCAGGTCCGGATGGCTGTTTGCCAGTGCTGGGTTAACTCCATCCCCCACTCCCCTACCCTGTTGCAAGTTTTTGTTATGTTGTAGATGTACTGATTATGTGCTAAGTGTTGCTGAGATGTTTTTTCCTGTTCCCACACTGTAATCCTAACAGGAGCACAGTCTGGGGGTTGCTTTTTTTATCTCACCTTTCCCCATGTAATGCTGTATATCTTCTCAATTCCCTGTCTTCCTGCCCTGTCTACCCCATTGTCATATTGTATGTTTGTATTGGCAGGATGATGGCCAATTTCACTGGTTACTTTCACTTGTGACTATGTGACAATAAAGGGTTACTACTTACTACTACTACTAGACATTGGAATAAAAAGAGGAGCTTAGGCAGGATATTCATTTTTACCGTGTTAATTCTTCCTATAAGCGTTAGAGGTAAAGACCTCCATCGCTGAAGGTCAGTTTTGATTTTAGACATTAACGGGGAAAAGTTAGCAGAGAAAAGTGAAGTTAGAGTTCTGGTTATATTGATTCCTAAATACTTAAAGCCAGAGGGGCTCAGTCTGAAGGGGATATCAGATTGATTTAGTTGCGATGCTTAAGTATTAACCGGATAGCCCTCACTCTTGGAAATATTAACTTAATAACCTGAAAATGAACCAAATCGCTGGAGAAAGGAGAGAATTCCTGGTAAAGAACTACTTGGGCTGGAAACATACAGTAATAAATCATCTGCATAAAGAGATAGTTTAAATTCCATTCCCAAACGTGATATCCCGGTGAAAGAGGGGGAGGACCTCAGATAGATTGACAAGGGCTCTATAGCTAATGCAAAAAGTAAAGGAGACAAGGGACAACCCTGTCGAGTGCCACAGGATAAAGTAAAATAAGTTGATTGTATACTATTCGTGGAGACATTCGTGGAGATATTCGTGGGCAGTGGTGGCTCAGCAGTTAAGGCTCTGGATTACTGACCAGAAGGTCAGGGGTTCAAGCCACAACACCACCAAGACACCACTGTGTGACCCTTGAGCAAGGCCCTTGATCCTATCTGCTCCAGGTGTGCCGAATCATGGCTGACCCTGCACTCTGACCCCAGCTTAGCTGGGATATGTGAAAAATAAATAATTTCACTGTATATATGCAGAAATGTATGTATAATGTGTGACAATTGATCAATTTATTTATTTATATATTATTTGCAGGGATGTGTACAGAAGGCGAATCCAAGCAATAAATGTATCACCCAAACCAAATTTATGTAATACAGTAAGAAGGTAGTCCCATTCAACCCTGTCGAACGCCTTTTCAGCGTCGACTGAGATCACTACTTCAGGGGTTTGTAAGGTGTCAAAACGCAAATAAGGGGAATAGTATAATCAATAATCAATAATTCATAATCAATAACTGATCATACGGGTTATGAGTTATCACTTACAGTTTTAAATTATCCCTAAAAGGGAATACGTTGCCAAGGTCCTTATATGGGACACTAAACGCAATGGGTTGCGCTGTTACACATATAGGCAGGCAAAACTAGAGCAATTATATATATCAACATTCAATCACAACAGATTATAATTAAACATTAATATATCAATTGTCTAGAATCGTTCGATTCTCGAGATAACTCCTAAGGGGATTAATTTGTCATATAATAGTCTGCTCGCCAGCGAACTGACCATAAAATCTTTATTAACCCTTAAGAAGTTATTCAACTATTTCTCTTGGCCACGAAAAACAGCTTCCCTTTTCTAAACAAAAATACTATTTAAAGTATCAACAGTTTTAGAGCTCGTAGCTTAAAAATCGAACATCTCAGGGACCTCGAAATCATGAACAGATAGGCAGAGTCAATCAATGAATATAGTATTTAATACTGGAAAACTACGTATATATCGGCGACTACAGTTACACGGAATAAATGTATTTACAACACGATAAACAACAAAACAATGAAAGAGAATTAGAATAAGAGAGTGAGAGAAAGAGGGAGAGTTGTGTAAAATCACAGACAAGTTGGACCTTAAAACAGAGACAGCAAGGAACTCAAAATTACCCTAAAATGGGCAAAACCTTACAGCATAATAAATCTTGATAAGAAATAAATACTTGCACAATGGTTCTCTCAGGGTTGCTGAGGAAAGAAGGCGTGTGTGTGTGTGTGTGTCCTTCGAAGCGCGTGCTCCTGGTCTCTTCAGGCGAACAGAGTTGCGGCAAGTTTTAAGAGTCTCTTGAAAGTGGAGTTACCAACGAGAATAATTCAGCATAAGTTCCTTTCACTCGTGTGGAAATGAACAAAGGAGAATTACGAAAAGAAAAATAAAAACAAACAAAAGAAAACTGAAGAGAAAGTGACGACCCAGTCGAAAGAAAAAACTAAGCACTAAGAAAAAGTGAGATAAAGGCAAAACAAAAAGACGTAACAAAGAAAAGAAGAGAAGAGGAGAAGAGAGAGGGAGCAGGAGGGTCCATTCTCTTAAAGAAGAACACCTCCACGCCTCTTTGGAGTGAACTATCCAATAATCATCCAGCAAACTTTGGCGGGAGAGGATTTCTTTGTTTCTTTGACCAGCCTGATTTGCATGTTTTATGGCAGTGTCAGAGTTTAGTCATTTCACTCCAAAGATGGTAAAACATAGTAAAATACATTTTATCATAAACTGATATATATATTTAGCTAGGGCTAACCGAGAGGTTAATTTGGCACCAAGAACTTTCTGTTTGGAATAGTATAAAGGTGGATATATACTTTTAGACTCTTCATATAAGCACTTAGAGTTTACTTACACAACTTACAAAATCAGAACTAGGCTTGGTACAAAAGCAGAAACACAGGTATACATGAATATATCGTATTCTTTCCAGAATTACTCAAATTATGTATTTCAATAAAGGAATGTTTGGGTATGTGTGTGTCTTGGAGAGGTCTCTTACTCTCCCTTCCTAGACTTGGGAGGGTAAGATTAGGATCTCTTTGAAGCTTGCAACGGCAGGGAAAGATCTGGTGTGTGTTGTCTGTTCACACTCAGGGTGTCATAGAAGTTGTCATCGAACCATCTATTGCAGACTGGCTGGAGCCGAAGGCCTAATTTACTTTTTGAGTTCAGAGGCCAAAAGCTCTTTGGGTTTTAGCAAGAATGTGCATTACATGATTTATTGATACGCTACAGGTTGTAGAGGAGGGTTTGGAGTAGATAATGTTTAAAAGGGTGCGGACATTGTAAAATAGCTGACGCCCCTTTATAAATCCAGTTTGTTTTTCTGAAACTATGATAGGAAGAATTCTTTCCAAGCGACTAGCCAAAGCCTTAGCAAGAATCTTAGCATCCACATTTATCAAGGAGAGGGGTCTATAAGAGCTGCAGAGAGGCAGGTAGGAGGAAGAGAGCCATCCTGCAGATATTCCTTATACAGAATGCAATAAAGGGGGCAGTTTAGATTTAAATCTTTAGAAAATTTTTACTAGGAATCCATCATGGCCAGGAGCTTTATTGTTTTGCATGCTATTTATGGCCAGGTTGATTTCCTCTAAAGTTAATGGTGAATCAAGATCTTTAGCAATATCTGGGTTAATGGTAGGGAAATTGAAACTGCTTAAAAAAGCATTCATTTCAGAAGTCCCAGATGGAAATTAAGCCGTATACAGAGAGGAATAGAATGAGCAAAATAGTGAGTTAATGGTATTAGGGTCTGTATGGTGTATGCCAGATGAATCTTTTATTTGAGGGATCCTGCGCGAGGTTGCCTGGCGACGTAATCGGTGGGCCAAGAGTCGGCTCGCCTTATCGCCATGTTCATAATATGCAGAGCGTGAACGTAGAAGAAGGCGCTCTGCATCAGCAGTTGTAATGAGGTCAAATTCAGTCTGTATGTCAACATGCTCTTTAAGTAATGCAGAAGACCAATTGTCGATCTATTTCGTCAATTTTAGTCGATAGCTCTTGAAGTTTGGCTGTACGCGTTTTGTTTAAATGTGCGGAGTAGAAAATTATTTGGCCCCATAAGTACGCTTTTAGTGATTCCCACAGCAGAGAACAAGAAATAGGTTCAATCTCATTCTGATTGATTTCAATAAAGTCATCAATCGAAGCTGCAATAAATGTATTAAATTTGTTGTCTGACAAAAGCAAAGTATTAAACCTCCACGGTGTTGAATATCAGGGCTGGGGAGAAAGCTGAATATCTAAAGAAAGCGGAGCATGATCAGTAATCACAATCGGATGATATTTAACCATAGACACTTTGGAAATAAGTTTGGCGTCGATTAAAAAATTCTAAATTCTAGAGAAGGACTTATGGATCTGCGAAAAGAAAGAATATTCCTTGATACTGGGATTATAGAATCTCCAAGGATCAATGCATCCATTCTTGGCCATGAAATCAGAAAGCGTACTTGACATTAGTGAGGGTGTCATGGTAGAGCGGTCCAATCTAGGGTCAACAACACAATTCATGTCTCCTCCAAATATAAGGAGAGTATTATGTAATGAAGGGAGGCGCTCAAAGAGCTTATTCATGAAGTGTGAGTCATCAAAATTTGGGGCGTAAATATTAACTAATAATACAGGGACATGCAACAATGTACCTGAAATTATTAAGTATCTGCTATTCCCCGTCTGTCGCTCACTTCGACGTTGTGTTGAAGAAGCAACACTAGGGGTCTCTCTTGAGCGCCGAATATGCCTCTGATCTATGAAAAAAGGCCAATGAGAAGTTGGCAGACAGTATTTGCATACCCCACCCCCGGACATACGGGTATAAAGGCGAGGAAATACTATGAGTTCATTCTGAAATGTTCTTCGGAGCCGATGGTCGTGTATGCAGCCAGCAGCAAGTGACACACCAGAATCCTGCTTCTGTTCCTCTTACGCTCTGTCTGCTGTTGGATCTATGGCGCACTTCAGCGGCTTCCTCCTTCTCTGCACGGCAGTGCAGTTTGCCCCTGAGCACTTCGACAGCGCAGAGTATTTGAAAGAGTTGTAAAAGAGTAATTTTCTCTATAAAAGATTTTATTTCTCTAAAAGAGAAATACACAGCGGCATTGAACGTCCTTTTCAGGACGCGTCTTTTTAAAGATGCCATTCTGCCCGTGCGTAGTTCCTGGATGCGGTAGAGTGCTCTCCGCTTCAGACAGCTACAGGCATTGTCTCGTGTGTCTGGGCAGCGATTGTTGTGGTTTCTGCCTGGTTTGTGAAAAACTCACTCTTAAAGACTTGGAGTATTTGATTTCATAAGAATAGACTTTATTATCAGACCATAAAGCCGAGTTGCCCCTGCAGAAACAACTGAAGTGTCTTGAATTTGCACATGCTTACATAGGTCTCACAAGGCGTGGCTAAAACAATGAATATCCTGTTTTGAGCAGAAAAACATATTTGGAGCCCTAACAAATCTTCTTTATCTTTAAACCAGAAGGCTTCAGTTACATCCTGTGAGCCATTTTCACACTATGTAAAAACACAAGAATATCTTCTTTAGCTTCAAAAGAAGTAAATAGGAAACTGCATGTCATTTATGTGTGAGTGTCCATGTACCTCTGACATTCCATTCCCAGACTTTTATGCTGAACCACTCACATACACAAAAAACACATATGACCAACAGAAATAATTGTAGAATATAATGGCATCAATTATACTTTATTAATGTATACTCAACTTGATAAAAATACACCACATATCCCCCCTCTGTGACTTTCAGAAGTCACATTTCCATTTTTCCTCAGAGTGCAGTTTCACAATTCAGTCGCCTCAGTTATGCTAACTAGTGACTAAATTAAGTCAAACAGCTTCACTACCAATGACCAGATTATGCCACCGCACTCCGTTGGAGATCACAGAACCAAACATCTCTACTCAACTTTGCTTAAGAATAGAGAAAAAGATTCTGTCCCCACATTCATTCAAAAAATAAAACATCTAAATTTTTTTTAAGCATGAGCGTGCAATTGGTTCAGCCTTGTGTTTGGTTGTCACAGTTATGTAGAGTGTATCATAAAAAATATTCATCATCATTTTAAGAGTCCTTGCTTTTAGTGTAGATGTCTTCAACCCAGATACTTTGCGCATCGAAGAGGGTCACCCTTTGGGGAGAGGTTAGGCTAGCACTTTCACCCAGGGCGTGGTTCTTCATATCTTCTTATATATATTCATTAGAGAGATCAATTTTCTCCCACCTTGGTCTTTCTGTCCATCCAGGTTAGTTGTCATTGCATTGGACCGTATACATCGATCAAGGTAATCTACTTACTGTTGCTCAAATCAAGAATGATTTTTCCAATGGTAACATACAACAGAATATTATTCCTTCCACAATGTTGTTATTCCAAACATTATATAAATTTTAGCTTATTGTGCACCCCATTTCTTTAAGTAATCTATTTAAATCGCTATAAACAAGTCACACCATGTTAATTTTAGTTACCACCATGTTTTCTTTTTTCCATTCTTCATTATTATTAAAATGCACATGAGTTCAATAAAAGCATAATCAAAAATAATTTTTCAATCTTAATTCTTCATCCTACAAACAATCCCAGGTTTGTTCAATGCTTCTTTAATAATTTAGGCACCTCTTTGTATGCAACAGTTCTCAAAGCTTTACCCCCAAAATCAATCTATAACTTATCTTCTACACAGGGTGTGATCCCCTGATAACACAGTGATAGGATGCTTAGTATTTATCACTGTGATGAAACATATTAATAAAGCGGTTATTAAGACACATTTGGGTTGAGTGGAACTCACAACTTCGGGCAGGTTTCTTCTAAACCTCCCTTTTGATGCTTCTATCCTAAAAGCATCCATCCACTTCCTTAAACCCATATTACCCTCCCATCTTGGGCAGGTTTCCAGGGCGGTGGCGCCCTGTCTTAGGCCGCTCTCATTTTGCCATTGGAGAGTCTTTCCCGTCTTTGGGTCACCACCTCTTGCCACTGGTCTGATACCGCTCAGTCCTACCAGTCAATTCTTAATAATTTGGTATCCATAAACAGATATTTTCTGTTGCTTCAGGAAGTATCACCTGAGAACCGTCACAGCCAATGGAACCATCTACAACTGCTTAAATATGGAGACAGTTCAAAACATGGTTACATTTACAAAGCATTATTCAAAATTAAACAGTCTATTAAAACTTAACAAATTAAAAGTAAAAATGCTACAATTGAACTAATTTCCAGAACATTAATTTTCATTCAAGTTGTATTTCTGCTCTTTTAGCAAATGTCACAAAATACCTTGTATAATCGTGGGAAGTAATATGCAGAAATAAAACAAAAACAAAACAATACAATAAACAATAAAACAAAATGCAGGGTAGCTTCTGTCAAGCTTCTAGGATGCTTAATTTAAAACATCACCTTAATCAATAATGGTTTCTAGCATTTTATTCTCTCGGATGACCATTCAACTTAATCTTTAATCTTTAATATAAACACCTAACTTCAAATTGTCCTCTGAATTTGGAAAACCTGATAAGGAAAGCGGTTTGAACCTCTTCTTCATGTCACTGTATGTCACCATATCTTTCATCAGTGTCACATCACATCATTTTCCATATAAAAGAAAATTAAAAGAAAATTCAACAATTTAAAAATGTGGCTTTAGCATATACTTCAACATCTGCTGTTGAGTTTCTTGTTTCAAGCAGATACTTATCACACAGAGAGTGAGAAAGGGGAGGGGCTCAGAGGGGGACATTGCATCTCATTACAGCTGTTCCTTCTTTTTCATTTTAGAATCTCACAATAATACATTTAAGTTATCCTTCAACAGTGTAAAAAGTGATCATTATAAGAATTCATTATATTAACTGCTTTCAAACTTTTCCATTTTAAACCATCTTCAAAAAAAAAAAAAAAAAAAATTTGATTACTGTTCCTGACCCCTGACCTGCTGAGGGCACTGCTTCCAGCCATGTGCTTAATCTATCTTTCTCATGTCCACATAATACACAACCAAATGCTTGAATGGTCCTTCTGGCACTGACATATTAGCTATGCATGGTATTATTCAACCATCTATGCTTCATGAAAACGCCATATACATTGTGTCTTTTTCTCTTTCTTTTTTTCTTCACATAGTATGTTCATATAGACCTGCATTATTTCCCTTAATGACTTCTAAAACAACAGCCATCAAATCTTTAACAAACACAAGCTTTTCCTCTCTTTTTCAACATTCTCTTTACATTCAATACAACTAACTTTAGCCTTCTGTTCAATAAGATCTTTATATTTGCAACACCTATCTTATCCCTTCTTTTTTCTTTCTGTTGAATAACTCTCTAATGATTACTTTCTCCGTTTTCTTACTCTCTCATGAGAAGTAAGTTCCATTCTATCTAATGAAACCTTTTTAAACTAACAGAAAAGTAAGTAAATGTTTAAACAAAATAAAGCATGAAAGAGGCACAATTAAAATTCATAAAATCTTTTGTGTTTTAAAATAATTGATCAGTAAAATACATTAAATCCTTTTAATTTCTCATGACTCATCTTTTAAATCCTAATGTTTAGCATAATTTAACAATAAGATTTTTAAGTTATTATTCTCTTATATTCCTCAGCATTTCCTGATAAATGATTCAGTTAAATAATGGTTACAAACATCACTGTGCAAAAACTGTATGCCTCTAGCTTGTAACATACATCAACTTGATGCAACCTGGACACATCATCAGTGATGTTACCTGGGGTCACGGAGCGTTTCGGGTCTTTCAAACATCATACACTCTCACCCAGGCGACCCAGCTGGGGTTGATCAGGCCCCAACTTGTGTCCAGGTAGCCCTACCCCACCCATGGTTCTCCTCTCCTTATCCACAGCCACCTTGAGGCAACTTCTGCTGACTCCGTGACATCTTTGATAGCCCTTCGCTTACCTGCCCCTACGATGCCCAGGATGCTGTAGGCCCTACAGAGAGACTGGCCTGCGAACCCTCTGCATCCCACCTCAATGGGCTCACACCGCGCTCGCCACCCATTGTTCCGGCACTCCTCCACTAGCTCAGCATATTTTGCCCTCTTCCTCTCATTGGCCTCCTCGATACGGTCCTCCCAGGGTACGGTGAGTTCCAGGAGAACGATCTGCTTGGAGGTCTCTGAGATGAGTAACATGTCAGGCCGCAGCGTTGTGGTGGCGACAGTTTCTGGGAATTTCAGTTGCTTCTCCAGGTCAACTTTCAACTCCCAATCTTGTGCTGTTGCTAGCAGGCCAGATGAGGTGGCCCTGGCAGCTAATGGTGGCTTCTCCCCAGCCCGGACGAAAGCAATGTTGTTCTTAACTGGGCGGAGGCGCTTACAGTGGCCAATTCCACAGCTGATGGTATTCACTATGGCCTTCAGGATTTGTCATGGTGCCAATGGTAGCGCCCCTCACCCAGTGCCTTCGAACAGCAGCTGAGGATGTGCTCCAGGGTCCCCCTCTTCAGGCAGAGGTTGCAGGCTGGAGACTCCACCAATCCCCAGGTGAACAGGTTGGATGGGCTCGGTAATACATCGTAGACAGCCTGGATCAGGAACCGTATGCGGTGGGGTTCTGCTTTCCACAGCTCTGCCCATGAGACCTTGCGGTCCACTGCATGCTCCCATCTTGTCCAGGATCCCTGCTGCCGCATTCCAACCATCCTGCTGGCTCGCTCCTCCTCTACTGCTGCCTGCACCTCCTGCTGCACCAGTGATCTCCTGTTCTTCCTCTGTGCCTTGTAGCAAGATGTTGTGCCGCTACCCAGGCCAGCTCTTCCATGAGTCACTGCTCCCACCAGTTCCCTGTGCCGTAGCCGCGACTCAGCCACATTCACCACCTCTGCTGCCCTCCACCTCCGCCCTGTCCTCACCTCGATCCCAGCCTGGGAGACCTTCGGGTCCTGTGACTCTCTGTATTGCAGCACCTCCCTGACACGGCCCACCTTGAACTCCTCATTCAGGCTTTTGATAGGGAGCTTCAGCTTGTTGTTCAGGCCATACAAGGCAATGCTGCTCAGGCTTCGAGGTAGACCCAGCCACTTCCGTAGAAACCTGCTGACTCTACTCTCAAAGCCCTCGATGGTGGAGATTGGAACCTCATAAATCAAGAGGGGCCAGAGAATCCGTGGGAGAATGCCATGTTGATAGATCCAAGCCTTGAACTTGCCAGGTAGGCCTGACTTGTCCACTGCGGCTAGCCAGCCTTCCAGTTCAAGGCTGGTTGCATGGATGGCTGCCGTGTCTTTCAGGCTGCAGTCAAACAACTTTCCCAAGCTCTTCACTGGTTTCTCAGTGATTGATGGTATCTGGGTCATGCCAAGTGTGAAGCAGAACTTGTTGGTAACCTTTCCTCTCTTCAACACCAAAGATCTGGACTTTGTTGGCTTGAAGCACATACGAGCCCAGGTGGTCATCTCTTCCAGGCCCTTCAGGATCCACCTGGCCCCTGGAACGTGTGGTGCTGTCACCGTCAGATCGTCCATGAAAGCCCTAATGGGTGGCTGGCAGACACCGGACTTGGTGGGGGGACCTCTGCACTGGACCTCTGCAGCCTTCACCAGCATATTCATGGCGAGTGTGAATAATATCACTGAAATTGTACACCCAGTGATAATACCCTTCTCGAGCCTGTGCCAGTCTGATGTTGTAGACCCCGCAGAGACTCTCAGACTGAAACTGTTGTAGTAGTCCAGAATGAGGTCTCTAAACTTATCTGGGATGTGGTGCCGGCGCAGGGCCTCCTCAACCAGTTTGTGGGGTATGGACCCATAGGCGTTTGTAAGGTCCAACCACAGAACCACCAGGTCCCCCTTGTTCTCCCGGGCTTCCCTAATCAGCTGTCTGACCACGCCTGTGTGCTCAAGACACCCCGGCACCTTCGGGATCCCTCCTTTCTGGACCGAAGTGTCAATGTATGAGTTCCTTAGGAGGTAGTTGGTCAGCCGCCTAGCAACGATGCTGAAGAATATCTTTCCCTCAACACTGAGCAGCGAGATGTTTCTAAACTGGTCGATTGTCTTCGACTCTTCCTCCTTTGGAATCCACACCATTTCTGCAAACCGCCACTGCTGAGCAACCTTTCCTCCTCCTCCATATAACCTTCAGGATCCTCCAGAGCCTGTGCTGTAGCTTCGGACAGTTCTTATAAACCCTGTAAGGTTCCTCACTAGGTCCTGGGACTGAGCTCTATCAACTTTTTGTAACACCCACTACCCTTTTTCTTTAAAGTGAGGGTATGCTCTGGAAAATTTAGGTGAGTACCAATCCAATAGGTAACTCTTACTTTGCCATACATTTATAATATTTTACTCTTTAAATCAATAACTCAGTGGTTAGGTGCTGGATTTAAATTTAGACCCTCAGAACAATTTAGACATGGGTATTGAACCCATGGATGGCAGTTGGAAAGTCAAACATCCAATTAGTTATATATGACCAAAATCAACTTATCCAGAGAAAAGTAATCCACATTTGTAATGTCAATTCAGTAATGATTACCAGCAGTCATGATAGTGTGAGGGCCAATCAGATAATAGCCCACATCTTTCAGTCTCTTTTTTCCCTCTGACTTCCTCCTGCAGTGTTAGCCGCTTCAATAAATCATTTGGCCAGGTCATCTACAATGGTGAGAGACTAGTTGCAGAATGAGTTAGTGAACAACATACACATAATGATGACAGCTTGAAATTATTTATGATATTCAATCTTAAAGTTTCTCCATGGATTTCACCTGCTACCAATGACCAATTATTTATTAGCATTCTCAATTATTTTTATATTAAATATATCACATATTGGGACTTTATTTAAATTTTTTTCTGGCATGATTGGTCACAGAACAAACCCAAGAAAAAACTTCTCAAAACTTAGCACATTTTGAAAAGTAAAGAACATGAAATGATTTAACTCATTCTTAAATGTATTTTCTTTAAATCTAGTTTTAGTGGCAACTCTCAGTGTACCCATGATCAACCAATGCCTACACTGTATAGACAAAACAAGAAATAAAAGAAAAATATCTAATCTTAAAATATTCTGCTATCTATATTTTCTAAATTCGGGGCGCCCCCTTTGTTTGAGTGGAGACATGAAGAGAGACACAGGGTATATCCCCTCCTGCTCACTGTCCTTACAGAGCGCAGGATGTAGCTTAGCCCAAATTCTGATGATTTCAAAATTGTATGTGATCAATTAAACCTAACACAATTAATTGCATCCCCTACTCGTCCAAATAATAAGTGTCTCGCAAAGTCAACATTGATTGATCTGATCTTAACAAATGCCCCACATAAATACTGTTCAACTGGGGTGTTTTGCAATGATATCAGTGACCACTGTATTGTAGCCACTGTAAGAAATACCAAAATGGATAAAAGAAAACCACGAGTCATTTTAAAAAGAGATTTAAAACATTTTAATGAACAGGCATTTTACCATGACCTTTCCAATTGCAAATGGAACAGAATTGACCTCATTCCAGATGTAGAAACAGCTTGGTCATTTTTCTATGACTGTTTCATGGCTATTGTTAATAAGCACGCCACTTTTAAGAAATTTAGAATTAAAGGTAGAGATAATCCTTGGTTTACTCCAGATTTGGCGAATGCTTTACATGAGAGGAACTTAGTGTGGACGAAAGCAAGAAAAACTGGTTTAAAATGCGATTGGGATAATTTTAGAAAATTAAGAAATAAAAGTTCCTCCCAAATTAAAAATGCCAAGTCTACATTTTATTTGTCAACTACAACCGATAGTCTTAATGACCCTAAAAGATTTTGGAAAACAATAAAATCTCTCACTGTAGAAAATAACTCACAGGTCTTGCCAAATTACATTGTCCATAACTCATCAAATATTTATGACAAAGTTGAAATGGTAAATTGTTTCAACCAACATTTTATTTTATCTACACCCTCCATAAATTCAAGCAACACTGTTACTGTTCCGGAACAACCCTCTTATGCATCAACATTTAGTTTCCAGCCTTTCACTTTGTGTCAAGTCCGTAAAGCACTACAATCATTGGATGCACGTAAACCACAAGGACCTGACTTAATTGATCCATACTTTCTAAAAATTGCAGCTGATTTAATAGCAAAACCTTTGACTGAAATTTTTAACTTAAGTCTGACCACTATGCAAATTCCCAAAATCTGGAAATCAGCTTTTGTTACACCATTATTCAAAGGTGGTGATCCAAAAATTGTCAATAACTATAGGCCAATTTCAAAACTTTGCATCTTATCAAAAATTTTGGAATCTTTAATAAATGAACAGTTGAAAGAATTTTTGTATTCCAATAACATTTTATGCAAATTCCAGTCAGGCTTTAGGAAAGGTCATAGTACCATAACAGCAACACTGAAGGTGATCAACGATATCACAACAGCTCTTGACAATAAGCAACATTGTGCAGTGCTTTTCATTGATTTGTCAAAAGCCTTTGACTCTGTAAACCACAATTTACTCAAAGAGAGACTGATCAATATTGGATTATCTAAAAAGGCAGTTGGATGGATCTGTAATTATCTCACTGATAGGTCCCAGTTGGTTAAATCAGATAATATTTGTTCTAATATTCTTTCCTTATCTAAAGGAGTGCCCCAAGGCTCTGTTTTAGGGCCACTTTTATTTACTATCTATGTTAACAATGTTGGCCAGGATCTTGTGGACACCAATTACCATTTTTATGCTGATGATATGGTTATCTACAGCTTTTCAAAAACTCTTAATGCCTCTGTCTCTACATTACAAAACGCTTTTAACAAGGTTCAGAATATGTTTCTACAACTGGATCTTACTTTAAATGCAAATAAGAGCAAGATGATGTTATTCTCAAAAGCAAAGAGAAATTGGCACATAAGTCCTCTAATTGTTACTCTTCAAGGGGCAGAAATTGAAAGAGTTACATCTTTTAAATATCTAGGTATCTTAATTGATGACAGTCTTAGTTTTAAAGGACATGTTGAACATTTGGTTAGGAAACTGAGACTGAAAATTGGTTTTTACTTTAGAAATAGGCTATGTTTTTCTTTCAATGCAAAAAGGAAACTTGTAGCTGCAACATTTACACCCATTCTGGATTATGGTGACCTCATTTATATGAATGCCCCGACCCAAGTATTGAAACTATTGGACTCTGTTTACCATGCTGCATTGAGGTTTATCACAAACTGTAAGCCTCGCACACACCACTGTGAACTTTACATACGTGTGGGCTGGCCAGCACTGGAGAATCGTAGACACAGTCATTGGTATATGTTTATTTATAAGGGTATTCTGCGTCTGCTCCCCTCATATTTGTGTGAATATATTCAACCAAAATGGACTGGACTGTATTCTTTACGCTCACAAGACTCACTGCTACTGTCTGTACCAAGTGTCCGCACAGAAGCTGGTAAGGTGGCATTTCACTATTCTGCCCCCACAACATGGAACAATTTACAAAATTTCTGGAAATTAAAGGAACTGGTTTCAATAGGCCAGTATAAACTCTTGCTCAAAGGTTTGGAAATGAAATCTATGGTTTGTGAATGTTTTTAAATAGTCTTATGAAATTGTTAAGAAATTGTCTGTAATGTACTGAATTGTTGTGACCTGTGCCGCTGTCTTGGCCAGGACTCCCTTGAAAAAGAGATTAGTAATCTCAATGGGATTTTTCCTGGTTAAATAAAGGTTAAATAAATAAAATAAAATGTGTTTCTATTAATGGCACTAACATGTCTCTTCAATCTCTCCATTCAGACATTTCCTAGCAAAAATAATAAACACTACCTGTCTTATTTTTGTTGGTTGATCAAGTTTACACTGATAAAGCTGCACACACATGTAAATTGTTCTCTAGACATATTTAAACAAATCAAAAACAAAACATAAAATCATGGGTTCTTACATTTAGATATCAAGACATTATAGCGTTTAATTTAATATTGTCAAACATTGTGTTTTCTCATAAAATTGAATAGACAGCAGATACATGAATGTAAAAGTTTTCTCATTTAAGATTTACTTTTCATACTCCAGTTACAAAATCCTTCTTTTTAATTTCTCTTTCCCATTATCTTGAGATGTTAGCATTTCCATTGTGGCTTTCTGGTATAAGTGTACTGCTTACCAGCATACGTGAATGCAAATAAGTGTCTACTTTCCTCTGCCACCGGAATACTGAAAGAGGCGGAGCATAAATCAAAGTAAAGTATTTGGCATCAGGAGGGACATTTGTCAGCAGCGTGTGCAGATTTGGAACATCAACCGGACAATTTTCTACTATATCATTGATTGCTCGTAAGTCATGAACCAGGCGCCATTTAGATTTGTTTGCTTTGATCACAGGCAAAATTGGAGTATTACAGAAACTGTTTGTTTCTATTAATACTCCTGCTTTTACTAAACCATCTATAGTGTCTTTTATGCCTGTTTCAGCCTCAGGCTGTAAAGGGTACTGTGATTTCTTTTGGCAGACTTGCACCTGGCTTAAGTTGTATTCTTATTGGACTGGCTGAATTTAACAGTCCTACATCTGTGTCATGCTGAGACCATAACTTATTTGGTACCTGACGCTCCAATTCTTTTAAGTAGTTCAGCGTCAATAGTCTCTACCAACTGTTGTTATCATCTGTGTTTGTATATATTTTTTATTTTTTATTGATGACTACTTCCTGAAGGGTACCCATCAATGGAGTCCTACACAAAATTTTTATGTAATTTTTGTCAACAGAATGAAAAATCAGTGGATATACTGTTGTTTCCCATTGGCACTGTTTAGTTTTTTTCATCTTTGGCCCCCAATATTTTGCAATACAGTTCTTCCCTAAATATAAGGATACCTATGGATCAGAATCTACTACATTAAACCAATTTTTTATTTATTTATTTATTTTTTACAAGTTCATTCTCAGTTATACTCACAGCTGCTCCCTGTTTACCTATTATGATGTATACATTTTTCTGTTTCTTTTCATTCTTTTATGTATTTGTGCTTCTATTACTTGCGCTTCTGCTTCAATCTCCTCTTCTTCTGTCCTCACTTGCCCTAACAGTTCTTTTTCTCATACAGTATCTTCATCATATTTCAATTGAATTTTTCCTAAAGCTGCCCGTGCTGGTTCATAACAATCAAATTTTTTCTCACTTTTTCTGACCTTTTTTTTTTTCTTTTTCTTCCAGTCTTATTTGTCTTTCTTTTTCTAAATCCACAATCCAGATTCTCCTAAACCTTCTACAGTTCCCTTGAGGATTGGGAACTGACCTTTGGGGTCACATATGGAGGTTCTGCATCCTTCAGTATTTTCCTAGCCTGTCTTATATTTTTCAGATAAGTTTCTCTTTCTGTTTTGAACAATGCTAGCACTTCTCTCTCCCTTTCTCTTTTTTCGTCTCTCTTTTTATTTTTATTCTTATCTCTAGTTTTGTAATCTTTTATCAATGTTGCTATTTCCTCACACAAAGATACATGAAATCTTCCTTTGGCTATTTTGTCATCAAATTTTTGAGTTCCTTAAACACTGGATATTTTAATCCTAATATATCCACAGGAGTGGCTGCCATAATTACACCTTATGTATTATGATAACACTTATCTTTAATACAACCTTTGTTTAAAATCCAATTACTCAGTTGAATTTAGTTTAATGCAAAACACTAATTTAATTTCCCAAATGATATTCAAGTACTTTAAAGATTTATATTATTTTAATATCCTTACTTGTCACTATGAAATGAACTCATAAGCACAGTTACAGTGAGGAAAATAAGTATTTGAACACCCTGCTATTTTGCAAGTTCTCCCACTTAGAAATCATGGAGGGGTCTGAAATTGTCATCGTAGGTGCATGTCCACTGTGAGAGACATAATCTAAAAAAAAAAATCCAGAAATCACAATATATGATTTTTTAACTATTTATTTGTATGATACAGCTGCAAATAAGTATTTGAACACCTGTCTATCAGCTAGAATTCTGACCCTCAAAGAGCTGTTAGTCTGCCTTTAAAATGTCCACCTCCACTCCATTTATTATCCTAAATTAGATGCACCTGTTTGAGGTCATTAGCTGCATATAGACACCTGTCCACCCCATACAATCAGTAAGAATCCAACTACTAACATGGCCAAGACCAAAGAGCTGTCCAAAGACACTAGAGACAAAATTGTACACCTCCACAAGGCTGGAAAGGGCTACGGGGAAATTGCCAAGCAGCTTGGTGAAAAAAGGTCCACTGTTGGAGCAATCATTAGAAAATGGAAGAAGCTAAACATGACTGTCAATCTCCCTCGGACTGGGGCTCCATGCAAGATCTCACCTCGTGGGGTCTCAATGATCCTAAGAAAGGTGAGAAATCAGCCCAGAACTACACGGGAGGAGCTGGTCAATGACCTGAAAAGAGCTGGGACCACCGTTTCCAAGGTGACTGTTGGTAATACACTAAGACGTCATGGTTTGAAATCATGCATGGCACGGAAGGTTCCCCTGCTTAAACCAGCACATGTCAAGGCCCGTCTTAAGTTTGCCAATGACCATTTGGATGATCCAGAGGAGTCATGGGAGAAAGTCATGTGGTCAGATGAGACCAAAATAGAACTTTTTGGTCATAATTCCACTAACCATGTTTGGAGGAAGAAGAATGATGAGTACCATCCCAAGAACACCATCCCTACTGTGAAGCATGGGGGTGGTAGCATCATGCTTTGGGGGTGTTTTTCTGCACATGGGACAGGGCGACTGCACTGTATTAAGGAGAGGATGACCGGGGCCATGTATTGCGAGATTTTGGGGAACAACCTCCTTCCCTCAGTTAGAGCATTGAAGATGGGTCGAGGCTGGGTCTTCCAACATGACAATGACCCGAAGCACACAGCCAGGATAACCAAGGAGTGGCTCTGTAAGAAGCATATCAAGGTTCTGGCGTGGCCTAGCCAGTCTCCAGACCTAAACCCAATAGAGAATCTTTGGAGGGAGCTCAAACTCCATGTTTCTCAGCACCAGCCCAGAAACCTGACTGATCTAGAGAAGATCTGTGTGGAGGAGTGGGCCAAAATCCCTCCTGCAGTGTGTGCAAACCTGGTGAAAAACTACAGGAAACGTTTGACCTCTGTAATTGCAAACAAAGGCTACTGTACCAAATATTAACATTGATTTTCTCAGGTGTTCAAATACTTATTTGCAGCTGTATCATACCAATAAATAGTTAAAAAATCATACATTGTGATTTCTGGATTTTTTTTTTTTAGATTATGTCTCTCACAGTGGACATGCACCTACGATGACAATTTCAGACCCCTCTATGATTTCTAAGTGGGAGAACTTGCAAAATAGCAGGGTGTTCAAATACTTATTTTCCTCACTGTATATCACTTAACTGTATAACTTCTCTTGTATGAAGTAAAATACTTGTCTTTGTTTCAGTCTAGTTAGGAGTTATGACCAGTCAACAGCTGCTTTTTCTCAGTTTATCTAATCTTACACCAGGCTTCCTGTGTTGCCTGAATTGAACAGTCCTTGACTAAATTCTTTCTGCCAGCCAAAAGTAAATTTTTCCCTTCCATGCACATCTTTACAGCTGTGTTGTCTTATAGTTTTTATTATTCTCCCTATTGTTAATTTATACTGTATTACTCTTTTGCCTCATATATTGATGGAAGATTGAAAATAGGTCTAAATAGATATTCTTTTATATAAATTGCATATTGTGGCAGCGGGGGCGTGGTCAAGTGTCCGTCCGGGGAGAGGAAGCGGTAAGAGCGCTTGCACCTGAGCCAAATTATGTCTAACACCTGTCTCTAATTTCAGTAAGCATGGGGAGAGCGGCATAAGAGCGGCCACAGAACCTCCAGAGGGGAGAGAGAGAAAGAGAGCTCTGCGCGTGCACGGCAGCCCAGCATTGTCGTGATCTGTTTTTTCAGTTAGTAATTGTGTGTCCTAAGTTGTTTCCATTACGAAAGAAGCGCTGTACGAGACTGTGGTCATTAAAAAGATTGAGTTATCAAAACCCACGTCTACGTCACTCCTTTACACATATATACTCTTTGTTGGTTATGCATTAAAGACTGAGTTTTTCTCTCTGGATCACAGAGACAACCCATAAAGCCAAGATTTCTGTTAACCAAGGAACTTCCTTACCAAAGTTTCACGAGACAGGCTTTCATTCCCAACATACATTCAACATATAAAAGACAAATCTTCTTTATTAGACAAGCTTACTCCATTCATCCTGTCCCTTTTTAATTTTTAGGGCTGATATTCACACTTGTCCCCTTATTTATAAGGCTCATAACATACACTCTGTGTTCCTTTTATTGTTGACTCATCATACATTCCAATCCCTGTACTGGGCCTATATTTGTACTCAGTCAAACACTTCCATACACACACTTTCAAACACAGACACAAGTACACTCACAACCACAGCAATTTCACACTTATTACACACACAAGGCCTTTACAAACACAGAGCTCACAATAACACAAAATAGTTCTACAACACAACTATTCTACCACTCCTCTTGAGTGACCTGCCCTCAGGATTTACACACATACAAAAAATTTTGTCTTCCTGGTCAAAACATTTCTGTACTATTTAATTCCTCAACACATGAGGAATATTTTTACTTCCGCAACACATGAGGAATATTTTCAGTCACTGTCATCCATCAAGGCCCTCTTGACAGTAGAAAACTATTTATTTTAAACAAAAAATATACTGCCATCCATCTAGGCCCACTTGACAGTAAAAAAATTTTTATTTCAAAATAAAAAAAATAAAAATATATATACTGCCATCCATCTAGGCCCACTTGACAGTAAAAAAACTATTTATTGCATGCAATTATTTCTTCTGGAATCAAAACCCTCTATTTATTTTATTTTCCTTATCTAAATTTGGAAGAGCTTTTAGAGTGTCCTTACCACCACAGGTAAACTGGCAAGCAACACAAACTTTTATATAAGCAAAAATGCTTACCTTTTTGGTGGCCACCGTTTATTGTGTTGCTTGTCCAGAAAGCCTGCTCTGGTCACTCTTTCTGCCCTGTTCCGCCCCATGTTGGGCGCCATTTGTTGTGGTTTCTGCCCGGTTTGTGAAAAACTCACTCTTAAAGACTTGGAGTTTTTGATTTCAGAAGAATAGACTTTATTATCAGACCATAAAGCCGAGTTGCCCCTGCAGAAACAACTGAAGTGTCTTGAATTTGCACATGCTTACATAGGTCTCACAAGGCGTGGCTAAAACAATGAATATCCTGTTTTGAGCAGAAAAACATATTTGGAGCCCTGACAAATCTTCTTTATCTTTAAACCAGAAGGCTTCAGTTACATCCTGTGAGCCATTTTCACACTATGTAAAAACACTTTACTAAGAGGCTTGCCTCATCATATATCTTCTTTAGCTTCAAAAGAAGTAAATAGGAAACATCTGCATGTCATTTATGTGTGAGTGTCCATGTACCTCTGACATTCCATTCCCAGACTTTTATGCTGAACCACTCACATACACAAAAAACACATATGACCTACAGAAATAATTGTAGAATATAATGGCATCGATTATACTTGATTAATGTATACTCAACTTGATAAAAATACACCACACGATCACACCGAGGCAGTGTTTGTGGATGGTTCATGCTCTCACTGCGAGGGCATGACCATGGCAACATTGCAGTCACGGCTTGCTTTCAATAGAAAGAATGCCACTCCAGCCGCCCCCCGTGTCGCTCCTTCTTCCCATGGGATTGAGGGCGATGCGGCTGGCGATGGAGGCGATTTGGGGAGGGCAGCGGGTGCAGCTCCGCGGGGCACGCCCCCTCGGACCACCCGCCCCCAGGCACGCTCGTTGACTCCCGTCCGTTCTCGAGGTAACATCGGCTCGCCTCACGGCCAGTCTCCCTATCCTCTGGAGCTTGAGGTGGATGAGCTTGCCGATGCATCAGAGTGTGGCGTCTGACGCTGATACCTCCCCTGGGCTGCCGCCTTTGGGCCAGCATGCCCAGGCTGAGGCAGATGCGCAGATGTCCTCCCCACATCATCACGGTTGGATGACTGGTTCCTGGGGTCTGGGCGCCGCTCACTGCCCCGTCTGCTCACCGAGGGCGTCCCCCTGCAGCCAAGAAACACCCTGCTCCGCCACAACCTGGGCACAGCTCTCAGCCCCAGCGCAGAGCACACCGCAGGAAGCAGACGCCCCTGTCTCCCGGACCCCCCTCGAGGACCCGTAAGGCTCCCAGGCGTTCCTGAGACGGTCGACCCAGGGACCAAGATGTTAGCTCCGGAGATGGTAAGACCACTCCATCCCCCGGTGGAGGGCCGGGAGGAGAATCTTTTGTGAAATTTTTATTTGCCGCAGGTACCCACATTCTCAATAAAAGAGCTATTCCCGTTGTCTCTGGGTCACCTGGCCCGCAAATGCCATTCTCATGGCACTCTGCCGCCAGATTTCAACAGTCCCGGCCTCCTGGACACGGACCACCTGTCTCCAGCCCCACAACTGTTCCCCGGCCGGCAGGTTCCGACGAGTCTAGAGGACGCCTACCCTGAACCTCCTCCTCAGTCGCTAACCCACCCCCTGCCAGGTGTGCGGAGCAAGGTAATTGCTTTTGAGCCTTGGGACACCTTCCAACACTGTCCTACCTGCTCCGCCCTGCTGCTCCGCCCCGTCGGGTATGTCAAAAATAATCATCCCTTTGGTGCCCCTAGCGCGGAGTTTGGATGCGTGGCTCTCACTTCCCAACCCGTCTCGATGGCTGGCCCGGACCATTCAACACGGTTACGCAATTCAGTTTGCCAGGCCCCGCCCCCCTTCATGGGCGTCCGCTTTTCCGCAGTACACGGCGAACATGCCCAGTCCCTGCGCACGGAAATCGCCACTCTTTTACTCAAAGACGCGATAGAGCCTGTCCCTCCAACCGAGATGAAGAAGGGTTTCTACAGCCCTTACTTCATTGCACCCAAGAAAGGCGGTGGCTTACGACCAATCTTGGACTTGCGAGTTTTCAACCAAGCATTGCTAAAACTCCCATTCAAAATGCTCACGCAGAAACACATCTTAACCTGCGTTCAACATCTAGATTGGTTCACAGCGGTACACCTGAAGGAAGCATACTTAAACGTCTCGATTTTGCCTCGACACCACCCCTTTCTGCAGTTCGCGTTCGATGGCCAGGTGTATCAGTACAAAGTCCTCCCCTTCGGCATGTCTCTGTCCCCTCGCGTCTTCACAAAAGTTGCAGAGGCAGCTCTTGCTCTGAGAAGCTGGCATACTCGATTACCTCGACGACTGGCTCATCCTGGCCCACTCGCGAGAGTTATTATGCACTCACAGAGACCAGGTGCTCAGGCACCTCAGCTGTTTGGGGTCTCAACGTCAGCAAGTCTCACCAACGAGCATGCGCAATCAGCGTTGAGGTGCCTCGCCGCTTTCAGGCCAGGCACAACGGTCCCCTTAAAACTTTTCCAGAGGCTCCTTAGGCATATGGCATCCATTGCGGCGGTCGCGCTGTTGGGGTTCAGCACTGGCTTCAGACTCGAGTCCCGAGACGAGCATGGCGCCGCGGCACACACCGTGTGATGATCACCCCCGCCTGCCGCCGAACACTCAAACCCTGGACAGACCTCTGTTTTCTACGGGCAGGAGTACCCTTACAGCAGGTGTCCCGACGTGTCTTCGTCACGACCGACGCCTCCAGATCGGGTTGGGGTGCCGTGTGCTACGGGCAACCAGTAGCAGGCCGTTGGAAAGGGGCCCCACTGCGTTGGCACATCAACTGCCTGGAGTTGTTGACTGTCTTTTTTGCCCTGCGGAAGTTTCTCCTGTTAGTTCGAGACAAACATGTCCTGGTCAGGTCAGACAGCACCACTGTGGTAGCGTAAATAAATCACCCGCCACATGTCACTGCTCGCCCGTCGTCTCCTCATTTGGAGCCAGCTCAAGTCGCTGCGTGCCAAGGAGCAGGTCACTGTTGTTGCTTCTTAGTGGCCCACCCGGGCCTGGTTCTCAGACCTCGTACTCCTTGCGACAGCCCCTCCCTGGTGAATTCCCCTGAGGAAGGACCTTCTTTCTCAGGGACGGGGCACACTCTGGCATCCACACGCAGACCTTTGGAACCTCCACGTCTGGCCCCTGGACAGGATGTGGAAGATCTAGCTGGTCTACCACTCACAGTCGTAGCCACGATCAACCAAGCCAGAGCCCCCTCTACTAGGCAACTTTACACCCTGAAATGGCGTCTGTTCATGAATTGGTGTTCTTCCCGGGCAGAAGACCCACAGAGGTGCGCATTTAGGTCAGTGCTCCTGTTCCTACAGGAGAGGTTGGAGGGGAGGCTGTCCCCTTTCACCTTGAAGGTGTATGTTGCCACTATCGCAGCTCACCACGACCCAGTAGATGGCAAGTCTCTGGGTAGGCATGACTTAATTATCAGGTTCCTAAAAGGCGCCCAGAGGTTAAATCCCTCCTGGCCAAGCCTGTTCCTCTCCTGGGATCTCTTGGTGGTACTCGCCGGTCTTCAGAGATCCCCCTTCGAGCCGCTAAAATCAGCTGGGCTCAGGCCTTCTCTCTAAAGATTTTACAATCTCAGGGTTGAGTTAGTCTCGTCCCATGTTTTCTCAGGTCCAAGCCAGTAGAACTCTGTACACAACGACAGTCTGACCGGGTGAATCGCTTGCGTCCAGCGCCCTTTCCCTCGACCGAGGTAAAACAGTGCGCCTTCTATACCAGGAGATTATTCCCCGGTCCCTGGTCGATTCCTCCCTAGCCCTTCTGGGTCCGCAGTTCAGCAGAGGAACTTGCCGACCCAGTCCACTACAGGTACCCTAGGCTACCCTGTACTGGAATAGGTGCTCCACAGGTCAGACCTCCAACGCGGACTCCTCCTGTGTGTATTTCCGTGGTACGGTCACCTTACGAGCTGACCAGCTTCTCCCTTAGGCAGTTTTTCACTGCCCTCTGGTCGCCGTGTTGTAGCATCTCCCCCCTCCTCGAGGCTGGATCTACCACTGCACCATCCCACATGTGACCGAAGCCATGTGATGTATTTCGCCACCTTTACCTCCCCTTTTCTGGCAGGTGTGGCCTCCGCAGGGTCTTTTCCCCCTGAAAGAATAGGAAACTGGTAAGACCCCCTTCCCACGATGCGGTAAAGGCCCCGACTGCTCTTGCTCTATGCCGAGAAACATAGAGAGAAAAGAGGCCCAGTCAGGCTTGGCCCGTTCCCAGGTTGGCAAGCGTCGCCTTGTTCCCCTCTAGGGTAACCAAAAGGATTCCGATGACTTTTTGGGGGCATTGGGGAAGGGTACGTGCAGTCTGAAACACAGTTGGTCGCTTGTGCACGTGAAATACCTGCTCACTCCTGTGCCAGCAATACATGTACAGTACATGGCTCAGCGCATGGCGTGATTTAAAGTGGACCCCTAGTGTCGCTTCTTCGACACGACGTCGAAGTGAGCGACAGACGGGGAATGTCTCGGTTACGTATGTAACCTCCGTTTCCTGATGGAGGGAACGAGACGTCGTGTCCTCCCGGCTACGTCGCTGAGCCGAGCCACTGAGGTGTCCGGACACTCCCAGCTCCTCTGAAAAATGATGAATGAACTCATAGTATTTCCTCGCCTTTATACCCATATTTCCAGCGGCGGGGTATGCAAATACTGTCTGCCAACTTCTCATTGGCCATTTTTCATAGATCAGAGGCATATTCAGCTCTCAAGAGAGACCCCTATTGTTGCTTCTTCGACACAACATCTCGTTCCCTCCATCAGGGAATGGAGGTTACATACGTAACCGAGACGTTTTCACCTGATATAACTTTAGACGATGAAAAGTGAATTGACTTTCCAATTAAAATGGCAACCCCTCTGGCTTTAGAGTTGAAATACGAGTGAAACACCTCAGAAATCCATGGACATTTAAGCCTAACCTGGTCTCTGGTGCGCATATGAGTTTCTTGTAGAAACACTATGTCCGCATTAAGCCATTTCAGATGAGCAAATACCCTAGATCTTTTTATAAGGCTCCCCATACGTTTAATGTTCCAGCTTGAAAGTTCACATGTGAGAAAGAGTGTCCAGTATTAATGGCCATTTATTAAGTGCTTACGGTAGGAAGAAAATGAAAACGCCTCTGAGAGAAGGAAAGGGGAGAGGAAACAAAAAGGGAAAAAAAGGAGAAAACACTTACACTCCAAACAAATACTTGGCAAGCCAAACTGCCAAGACAGTGAACAGTCCCACCCCCCTCCCACCCTCACCATAGCACTTACATCGTCCCCATCCCCAAACGATGGAGAACCCAGTGCAAACTGTAAACAATGATAAAGAGCAAGTCACGCAAACATATTCACTGCAACATCTTGTGTTGTAGAGTTAATAGTCGTGAATTCAATTCTGTAGACAGATATTCAGCCTGTTATGTTAACAGTTTTCTTAATTGATCAGTGTCCTAATGAAGGCTCTGGCATCCTCTGGGAATTTAAACACCCTCTCGGTGCCGTCATGTGTAACGTGGAGGCGTGCCGGATAAAGCAGTCTAAACTGTATTCCCGGTATCTCACGAAGCTGGTGGCGGATGTCACTGAAGGCGGCACGAGCACGGGCTGTCTTCGCGGTATAATCAGGAAAGATAGAGACAACCATGTCACCAACCTTCACCCGTTGTTGGGCTCTGGCCCGCCGCAGGATGTCTACACAGTCGAGCGGAGTGGGGGCGGGGGCGCTCGCCAGGTTTGGGCTTCGGCTATAAGGTGCAATGAGCGCGTTCCAGAAGGGGCTCTTTGTCCAGCTTAAAGGCCTCTTTAAGCAAAGTGGAAACAGCTGCCGGTGTGGAAGAGCTGGTCAAGTCTTCAGGGACACCCACAATCCTTAGATTATTGTGCCGCGACCTAGCCTTGAGATCCTTGCATTTATTTTCCACTCTCCCCAACTCGGCAGATAGGTGCTCCACTTTAGCCTGTAGTGTAGCGATGTCATCACAGCAGGTGGAGAGTGATGTTTCCATTTTCCCCACGGTATTCTTCAAGGTGCTCACATCTGACCGGATATTCGAAATACTGACTGTCAATTCCGACTTTACGGTCTGTAGCTCTTCCTTGATAGAGGACACATTTTCGCCCAGGGCCACCTGGAGCTCAGTATTGAATATAGCCGCCATTTCGTGTCGGAGTGAAGAGAGGAGGTTCTCCTTGAAATCGGGAGGGCAGCGGGCATAACAACTCCCCCGCCGGGGGAGGGGGGATCACTGCGAGACGAGGATTCAGCGTGAGGAGCAGGCCGCTGAAGCAGAGCAGACGGAACGCTCCTGCCTTTGAATTTTGCTGGCATTTTGGACATCAAAAAGTAAAGATTAAAGTGTTTGACACGACTTACACCAAAAGCACACCACAAAAAAAAGTGCCTATAACATAATATTAAGGGTTGTTGCAGGAGCCCCGAAAGTTGCGTCTTACTCCATCTATCACTCAGCCGGAAGTTCCCCCCTTAAGAACTTCTGTATCTGCTTTTATTTATTTGCAAACACACACAAGGGGGGAGAGAGAGAGAGGCTTAAAACTAAAGCCAGTATTCCGCATATTTTCACCACGCCCATATGGGGCGGGATCTCACTCACAGAATGTGAAGATAGTGTCAGCCATCTTTCTGTAGAAGCTAAGAAAACAGGCTCTTGCTCTGTGTAGAAAGTTTGTATACAAGTAGACTAATCACTATTGCGGAAGTTAGTTTTGAAGTTGAAATGGCAGAAGGGGATTACGAAGATCTGTTGAGAGAATCTGATGCTCGCGCTACCCGTACGTGCCGCAATACAGCGATGAACAGAGGCTGGAGCAGCTGATGTAGCAGGGGAGCAAAACTTGCTTGGCAGGCAGGAGGAAGAGTGTGTTAAATTATATTCAGACTCGAGTTGGGGCGGACTGGTGGTGTCAGTGCTCTCGCTGTGCGCCTATGGAAACAGATAGAGAGTCCTATTGCTGTCACGAATTTCAGCGATACTGGACGAGATCGCTGAATCCGCTGATGAAACTGCACCGATAACATGAGCATGTATAACTGAGCACCCAAGTTTTGTATCACACATGGACAGGGGAGTCCTGGAAACTTATTTTAGGATCCCGAAGATAAATTGGAAACGCCAGCCGAAGCCCGCAGGGACAAACGGACGGATTAGTGTAAAGTGAGTATTTTGTTTGTTTTTCTTTTTTGTTACTAAGACGTCATGTACAGAGTTTGGACACATGGAATTATAATGTTCTTCCCGTGTAGTCAGTCAATTTATCAACTAACTCACGATTTATAGAGTCACGATGTATCAAAGCAAGAATAGTTGTATCATATTTTCAGATACTGCCACCTGTAACCGGTAGGCGTTGTTTGGGAGTGGCCTCGTAAGGGCAGCAAAGCAAGTGCATTTTGGGAGTTGTTGTCTTTCAGCCACATGTGTAAAAAATACATTTTCTGCCTTTTCTCTGTCTAGAATGCTTCAAATTCAAAAATAATTTCACATTTATACTATATAAATGACCAATTTTAAATACACATTCATCTTCCCAGAGGTGAAGTAACCCTTTAAGTGAATCGACTGTGAGGACATTTAGACTGTGAGGACATGGGTGGTATTGATCTGCTCAAAAAGCAAGTTCAGCATTTGGTCCATATATTGGTTCTTCAATTTTATGGCACACCATCATATTTGGAGTGGTCAATGCCTGGATGTTATAGACAAGAGTGAAAATCCCTGGACAAGCTAAGATCCTCAAAAGGGGACACAGCGGGGCACAGCTGACACCCTAATTCAGTTCAATGTTTCTTAGAGAGACAGGAAAGTCTGGCTAAATTGCTAAAACTGCTTACAGCACCTTTAACCTTCCTGTGAATTGCCTTGAAAAGCGCAGTTCGACTTGGTGTTATGACGTATTTCCTACTGAAGCAGAAAGGATGTCACATTCATATACTGTGTGTGTTGTGTTTATTTGGAGTCCCGCAGCAACCCTACAAATAGCCTACATCTATCCTTACTCCTCAACCTAACGCCACTACAAAGATTAAATATTATTTTATATTATAATTTTTATATTATAATTTTTTTTGTAAAATTATTCAATATACCACAACTTCAAAGTTCTATTTAATACAATTATACAGCCATATCACTAGGAGGCAACAGAGATGAGAAACGTAATTAAAATGAATAGGAGAAGAAAGTATGCTAAGCTAATAGGCTAATCTATTAGCTTGTGAGCTAACTGGAGAAAATATAACAGATAAATGTTTAATTTAATCATTTATATCTCCAGTTTAATAATATATGTGATATAGTTAAAAATGTTTTCTTTGTCATATTTCAATCAAAACAATTGCTTTGTGATCAAAGGGGGGCGTTCCTTTGAGTAGGTGTTCCTTGTCATAATCACATTATGCGCAAGACAAACTGGCATGCAGCCATCTTGAACATTTTGTCTAGGAACTTCCGTTCTAGTGGTTGCAATATAGATATCTATGGTGTTGATCTCAAAGTGTAGTTAGCGAAGTGGATTTACTTGTTATTGAGTTGTCAAAAGCTATCATGAGTATTTGAAAGTGTTCAAGGGATGTCATAACAACTGGAAGCAGAGGGAGAGGTTTTAAAGCAAGAATACTTCATTTATAAATCTACAAAATCCTACCTTCATGCAGTGGACATGACATGCCTCCATACTCATGAAAGTCCAAGAAACAACACAATTTAAAATATTTCTATACTACATTTCCGACCATCTTCTCGTGTCATAGTTAACGCGAGTAGATTTTTTTGAGTTTTAAACCTGGACAGGGGGAAGAGTACAACTATTATTCCACACACATGCATACATGTGAAAGTGTATGAAAGTTTGTATTATTATATATTAAATGAACTTGATTTTAATTGGGTTGTTTCAGGCCATACATTTCTCAAAGTGCCCGGTGCTGCCCTTCAGTTTGGAGCAGCTTTCAGAGTGATTTTTTTTTATTTTAAATGTTTGATTTTATATTCCATTTACAACCATTTTAATCACATTCAAGCCTCTTAAATTTTTAGGGTAACAAATAAATTTAAAAAAGTACAATTGTAATTTTGTTATGAGCTTGCATGTGTAATAATGCAAGCTCTCTCTGTTTTGATTTTAAATGTTATATATCTTCTGAAAAACATTTTTTTGTCAACGTTTAGAAGTACACAATATATATATATATATATATATATATATATATATATATATATATATATATATATATATATATATTAGGGCTGTCAATCGATGCATTTTTTAAATCAAATTAATTACATGGTGTCCCAATTAATTAATCGCAATTAATTGCATTTAATCGCATATACAAATATTTGCTGAGAAAGCCCCCCATATAACAATAATTCAATATATAATGATGAAATAATTATACATAGTTAACTTGAAATATTTTTAAATTAAAATAAATGAAGATTATGACAAAAAAAAAAAAAAAATGAATAATATATATATATATATATATATATATATATATATATATATATATATATATATATAATAAAACATTCAGTTAATTAAAATGCATTACACTCTTGTGTCAGAAGAATTAATCATTGATAAGACAATACAAAAAGTGGCTTTAGAATACAATGTATTGTTTACTACCATGTTATTGAACATAAATCAATCATTGGCATACAGTTCACAGCAATCCATTTCACAAGTGAATTTGTAAATCAGTTCGAGATTTATTATGAGGGCTTGTTTAAGGACAATTTACACCTGCATCAGACATGCTTGTGTAGCATCTCGGGTGCGTTGCATCATAAACTTAAAATTTTTAGCTCACTGTGTCAAGTTATATATAGTTTAATTCTTAGAACACATCTTGAGATCCCTTAGTTCGAATTTGCGCTCCATCAAGTGTTTTGAATGCAAGAACATAACGCATGTCTGTAGTTCTGGGTTCGGTACAGCTCTATAGATATACAAAAATCACATGTTCAATAGGCTATGGCACTTACAATGAAGAAAATGGTCCAGTTCAAAATGTTAAAATAAACATTGTTTTAAAAGTATAGATTTAGGATTTGTGTGTTAACATGATGCTACAGTATGTTATACAATAGCCTGCTAGCCTTGTCTGTTTAAAGTTATATCTAATATTTTAACTTTGTTGTCATGATGACGTAATGACGTTTGTAAACCCTGTATAGTCCCAGTAACTTTTGCACACTGCACAATGATACTAAGACAGGAGGTGATGTAACTTCATTGTTTACATGAAGCTGATCCCTCATATTTTGGGATCAGCTTCCATTGACTTCCATTGTAAGTGCCTTATTTTTCTCTCTCTCTCTCTTTTGATGGAAAAAACATATCAATTATTTTGTATTGAAGCCTAGAACATTTCTTTAATACATAGCTTTCCAAGTTATGCTTTCCTTCTCTGAATACTATGTGTGTGTGTGTGTGTGTGTGTGTGTGTGTGTGTGTGTGCGTGCACGCGTGTGTGCTTATTGTTGATTATATACAATTTTGCATACAATTGATTGGATCATTGATGAGCATCTGCAGGTCTATAAAGCTTATTAAAAAAGACAGACTCACTGTCCTCATTAAGACTAATTTGTGTTGCAGGAGGGGAGAATACTTTATGGATAATAACCTTCTAAGTCAGGAATAAACTACACAACAACAGCAAAAATTATAAATACATTTATTCATTTGGCAGACTAAGTTTTTGATGAAGTCCAATAAACAAGGCACGAACATCTGTGTTATCTAAAATTTGCCATAGGGGCAGTAGAGCTTCAATAACTTGATCCAATAGTCAATCAAAATACAGTGGAGACCAGCACAATTATTAACATAATTTCAGAATTCATAGCTGACACAAATACACTTACAGCTTGCTACTTTTTCTATCTTTAAAAATCCTACACCAAAGACATACAAATGAAGTTTAATTGTGTTTCAAATTGTATTTGATCTGAAAGTTAGAAATTGTTTAACATTGGGTTCACAAGGATCAAGCATGTTTGTTTTATCTCCATATGCTATACCAACCTTTTTTAGTCTTTAGCTTTTTTTTACTGTAATGTTTCCTCTGATATGTGCACTGGTCAATTTAACATTTCCTTCACCAAAGTTATGCTGTGATAAAGTCAAGCTTTATAGAGTTAAAGAAATCTCTCCACAGTATTACCTATAACAGCAAAGGCACAGCAATAGCAGAATAGACAGGAAATCTGAAGCAACCACAGAATGTTACATGGCAAACTGTCATTTACTCTTCTGAAGTGTTCTGAAACTAAAAGTTTATTTTGTAGATAAAAATAGACCTGTTTTTTTCCACTGTGGTGATGGGGGCATGGCCGAGCGAAGTCTGTGAAGAGTGAGGCCGAGAGAGTGAGTGTGGTAAGGATTGACACCTATGGGAAATCTCTTCTAACAGCTGTTTTGTTTACAATGAGAGAGGAGAGGAATTTAAAGGGCAATCCAGACTGCCGGAGGAGGGAGAGAGAGAGAGAGAGAGAGAGAGAGAGAGAGACAATCCTGAACTTGTGTGATTGCGGTAAGGATTGACACCTGTGGGAAATCACATCTAACAGCTGTTTTGTGTTTGCAGTGAGAGTGGAGAGGGATTAAAAGGGCAATGCAGACCACCGGAGGAGAGAGAGAGAGAGAAAGACACACAATGCTGAACTTGTGTGAGTACGGTAAGGATTGACACCTGTGGGAAATCACATCTAACAGTTGTTTTGTGTTTGTGTTAGGAGAGAGAAAGAGCAGAGCCTGAAATTTTGGGTGTGCTGAAATTGTGTGGGCTGAAAATTAAACCGTTTGTCTTACACTGAAAATTGTCAATTTTAAAGTGTAAAGTTTTCATTGTAAAAATAAAGAATTACAAGAACTGTTCATCTGGCTCCTGCTTCCTCCTTGAGAGAGTACCTTGTCACATCCACCTTGTAACGAGTGAGCCTTTTTCCTTTTTGTGTTTATTTAATAAAGTATATTAAATTGTCTTTATTTCTTGTGGGTCTTATTGATAGAGTTTTAAATGCTAATGCAGAGTCTCCCGTGGACTAAGTTATAATTTGTGCCTGTCCCACCATAGGAAACCTAAGCCATGTGCTTTTTGGCAGGGATAACAGGAACAGCTGGGTGATACACTTTCATGTTGGTAGTTAATGTGTACAGTATACTCAACTAAAAAGTCCCTTTTAATTTATAAAAAGTTTTGCCATTAAGAAAGCATTTATAATTTATTTGGCCATAAGATGACCTTTAATTTCTTCTAGAAGAGCTAAAGGCAGTCTTTTCGTTCACTGAGGTAGACGAGAGTATCTGCCAACAGTTTTTACAAGGATATGAAATGTGCCTTACACACATGTTCTGAGGCCTCAAACATCAAGCATATGTGAAACCAGAAATCCTAACCTGGAAAAGTCTTTACAAAAGCAGAATATGCTGACCAAACTGAAACCCACTTCAAATGGGGCTGTGTTTCTTACAGAAGACACAAGATGCATAAGAATCACAATATACAGTACCAATGAGTTCTTTTGGTCTTTTGAGTTTTTGCTTAGGATATGTTTTGCATTCTGCATTTTACATTTGCAGAAAGTGCGTGCCGAGTCTGTGACTATTTTTGAAAATGAAATAATCGTTGTGATTCAGAAACACAAATGTTTTCTGTTTAAATTCTGTTTTCTGATGCATATACCATGGCATCTTACTATTTAGGTTAAACCATCTAGCCACTTTGTATAATGTTTTTCAACTATATTTGTATTTTAAGAGGAGGGGCATCATTAAAAAAAAAATATTTTGAGCCCCACCTTAGTGGTTCTTTACAATAAGACCACACACACACACACGCAAATATACTTACGAGCCATAAGAGCCATTAGACAACAACATCAAGAAATTAATTTGAGGTAAAATATTTTATGCATCTATTACGTCTGTTCTTTTTTCTGAGATTGTATATATGGAAAATTTTACACTTTAAAAAATTATACAGTACAGTACTGATACAGTAAAATCTTTCACACAAAATATTGTTTTTAGTAGGCAGCACTAATTTATTCTTGTAGTTTGTTAATAAAAAACATAAATTAATGTTTTTGTTATTTGATTCAACATTACGCTACAAAACCAGTATATATGTAATCCATAACTTAGTTTTAAAATAGATTTAAATATACACATTTGAACCCTTTAATAAAAAAAGAAACAACTCCAATGGAAATATTTTTGTCAAAAATAATCACTTTTCTCCATCTGTGTTAATTTTTTTACTTATCCAATGTATTAATGGGAACATTTGATAAGACATATTTATCGCTATTATGTACATACAGGTGACATCCAGAACTTTTTCTAGAATGTCCAGCAAGGTCGTGTCAACCGACAACACTACAGTTGTCATCCAAATAAATCCACAGGTGGCACAAGACAGCGTTATTTCTGATGATGGGCATCACGTTGAAGTTGAAAGTGCATCACATTGCAATACTGTTCTTAAAGGATTCCTCAAAGTACAACCAAAGTCATTGGGGGTATGTATATTTAAAACAAAATTTGTCTGCTGTGTGTTTCAAAAGTAACAAAGCTTAAAAATAAAACATAATCTTATATTCATTTAATTATTTATTTTCTTTTGGTATTTAAATAGTACTGTACTACTAGGACACCTTTTGGAAAAATGCATAGAAAATACAGACAAACACTTGTGATGTGTCCTCAACTATGGAGCCAGAGAAATGACAAAACAATTTGAATTTGAATTGTGTAAATTTGAATTATAGACTTTTGAATTTGAATTATAAGTGCGATTTTGCCAAACGTTGTATTTTAAATAGGTTAGAATTTTTTAAACTCCAATCCTGGACAATTCATATTTAACCAAATTGAATTGTTTTATTTTATGGCACAATTTTATAAATATGTATTTTCAAATAGCACATTTTTGGTTCTGAATTCTTACACTAAATATTCCGTTTTAAAAAATACAGCTTCAAGTTTTCAAGACGAAGAAGAAATTCAGAACACCAAATTCAATATTCTAAAATTCATACCGCAGTAATTCAGATCTACAGAAAGTGGGTCAGAGATCAAGCTTCCGTGTTCCACAGGGAAGAGTAGAGGGTCTCGGAAAAGTCGGACGGAGCATTTTGGCCAATTACAGGTCGAGGTGCAATAATTCTCTGGCACAAGCGTGATTCAAAAGGTCGCTATTCTGACCATGAAGTGGTTCTTAAACTTTTATGATTTATATTGTTATGGTTAGGACGTTAGCACATTCTCAGCATGAGACATTTGTCTAAGCGGTCTCTGGTATTTGTTTTAGTATAAAGTATATTTAGTATGAAAGTGATTAGTATGCCTAAGAGTAAGCATCGCATAGAACTCAATAATGAATGCTTCATGCTTCAATTCTGCTTCATTCTGTGAGCAGAATCCACATCAGATCCAAGTCTGATGTTATTTCAAACACTTGTTGGTGTTTGTAAGTGTGTTTTGAGCTCAAGACATGAACATCACGAATGATCATTCAGATGTGTGTGATTTAGCAGGCGTGATTACATTATACCAGTGGTCGGGAACCTATGGCTCGTGAGCCACATGTGGCACCGGGTCTCTCACCATTTACCAACACATGAATGTTTAAAACTTTCTAGAGAGACTTTTCCAACAGAAAGTGTGGGTGTGATTGCAAAGCTTGAAGTCAATGACACTGTTTTGATTTCCTTTCTCCCAATGCAATGACAGTGCTTCTCCAACAAACGCACTGGCACACAGCTGGCAGACGCACTTGCACACAGCTGGCCTGCGGGACTGCGCAAGTACGCATTTCCCCCAGTGAGCCTTCTTGCACAGGTGCTGTGCAAGGTCAGGGAGGACAAGGAACAAGTCACCCTTGTGACTCCTTATTGGCCCACCCGGGCCTGGTTCTTGGATCTCGTACTCCTCACGACAGCCCCTCCCTGGCGAATTCCCCTGAGGAAAGACCTTCTTTCTCAGGGACGGGCTACACTCTGGCATCTGTACCCAGACCTTTGGAACCTCCACGTCTGGCCCCAGGACGGGATGCGGAAGATCTAGCTGATCTACCACCCACGGTCGTAGCTATGATCAACCAAGCCAGAGTCCCTTCTACCAGGCAACTTTACGCCCTGAAATGGCGCTTGTTTGCGAATTGGTGCTCTTCCCGTTCTGAAGACCCACAGAGGTGCGCAGTTAGGTCAGTGCTCTTATTTATGCAAGAGAGGCTGGAAGGGGAGGCTGTCCCCTTCCACCCTGAAAGTGTGTGTCACCGCTAATGTGGCCCACCACGATGCAATAGACAGCAAGTCCTTGGGTAAGCACGACTTAATCATCAGGTTCCTAAGAGGTGGCCGGAGGTTGTATCACAAGGTAATACAAGACACGTTCACCTTGATTCTAAAATTGAGTTCTATTTTTTTTTCTTTAAGGCAACATAAATCTGACCAAAACGGAATACAAACACATTTGATAAGAACACACATTTTTTGGGAACACAATAATTTTTTAGGCTTATTTATTATGAATTATTATAATTATCTTTACATTTATAATTGTCTTTAGTTCTTAAGTTGTATGCTAGTAATTTTCACCTGTTGCTGCATACTGATACTTGTGTGATGGCAAATGGAGCCGTTGGAGACAGTAAATGTTTGGATTTGGGTTGGTGGTTATATAGAGGATTTTGTCACTTCGTTATTTGTATTGCTTTTTCATTTCGTATAAAGTGCAATTTGAGTTTAGAAATGTCTTTTCGTGAGTTTTTCGTAATGAATAACATTTTTAAAGCAAAATCAATAAAGCAAAAATATTCTCTGACCTTGGAGATTGATCATATAACCGAATATTGATATTTTAAATGCGATTATCATTCAAATGTTTTTTACATATCGTCAAGCCCAAAAGGGAAGTTACATTTTTCATGAAGCAAAATTAAGTGATTTTATGGAGACCCGCACAAACATGTGTACTCAGTTCCATATTGCAACATGTTACCTATTAATGTTTGCATATTTGTTTGTTTTTGAGTAGTCTATGGGCAATATAAACATTTTATTTTATTGAAAAACTTTGTTTTTGAAAATAGTAAATTATTTGTTTGTGGTATGGCTCTTTAGAAAAATTGCATCAAACCAAAAATTGGCTCCTTAGTGAAAAAAGGTTATTATACGATTCATTTCATGCAAATTGTAGGCTTATTGTAAGGCGTTTAATGGCTAATTTACACACCGAACTCCAACAAACACAGTATGACATTGTCATTCTCACACGTGCACATCCCTATGGATGTTTAGTCATTATGCCATTTATTTTTAGTTTGACAGTCAGAATCATTTTAAATGGAAAATTTCACGTGTTCTTGTCATAAATCTTCAAAGTTGCAAAATAAGTTTAAACAAGCAGCATAAAATTTTTCGATTTTGGGCAATGTTGATTATTGTTAATAATAACAATGTAAAAATGTATAAGCCTTTTTACTGTTTCATAATTTTATTAATCATTATGGTCATCGTTATGAAGGCATTTCAATGCCATTAATCCACGCATGTTATTGATGCTTGGTTCAAATTGGTTAAATATGAAATGTCCAGGATTGGAGTTTAAAAAAATCAAATTCAAACCAATTTAAAATACAACGTTTGTCAAAATCACAAAATCAAATTGACATAATTCAAATTCAAATTGTTTTGTCATTTCTCTGGCTCCATACTCAAGTGTATAGATATATGTTGATCTGTGTGTTTCTTTGTGCAAATCAGTGTCAGTGAGAGATAAAAGGATGTAATTCATAATGGCATAAACTACATAAAGTAAACTGAAAAATAAATATATAATAATAATAAAATAAAACAATTGTCCAGGTGTTTACTGTTTGATCACGTGAGCAAGAAACGTCTCGGTTACGTATGTAACCTCCGTTCCCTGATGGAGGGAACGAGACGTCGTGTCGAAGAAGCGACACTAGGGGTCTCTCTTGAGCGCCGAAAGATACCTCTGATCTATGAAAAAAGGCCAATGAGAGTTGGCGAACAGTATTTGCATACTCCGCCTCCGGATACGGATATAAAGGCGAGAGAAATACGCTCGTTCATTCAGGATTTTTCTGAGGAGCCGGGAGTGTTCCGGGCATCTCAGCGGCTCGGCTCAGTGACGTGGCCGGGAAGACACGACGTCTCGTTCCCTCCATCAGGGAACGGAGGTTACATACGTAACCGAGACGTTCCCCGTCTGTCGCTCACTTCGACGCCGTGTCGAAGAAGCGACACTAGGGGTCCACTTCAAAACTCGCCATGCGCTGAGCCGTGTACGTGTACTGCTGACACAGAAGCGGGCAGGTATTTTGCACGTGCACAAGCGACCAACTGTGTTCAGGCTGCACGTACTCTTCCCCAATGCCCCGAAAAAGCGTCAGCACCCTTTTGGTTACCCTAGGGGGGAACAAGGTGACGCTCCCAACTAGGGAACGGGCCAAGCCTGGCTGGGCCTCTTTTCTCTCTATGTTTTCTCGGCATAGAGCAAGAGCAGCCGGGGCCCTTACCGCATCGAGGGAAGGGGGTCTTATTCCGAAGTCCTATTCTTTTAGGGGGAAAAGACCCTGCGGAGGCCACACCCGCCCAGCAGGGGAGGTATAGGTGGCAAAATACACCACATGGCCACTTTGGGCATGTGGGAGGAAATGGCGCGGTGGTAGATCCAGCCTCGAGGAGGGGGGAGTTGCTACAACACGGCGACCGGAGGGCAGCGAAGGACTGCCTAAGGGAGACGCGGGTCAGCTCGCAAGGTGACCGTACCGCGGAAATACACACAGAAGGAGTCCCGTAGGAGGCCTGATCTGTGGAGCACCTATTCCAGTAGGGGTAGCCTGGGGTACCCGTAGTGGACTGGACCAGCACGTTCCTCCGCTGAACTGCTGCGGGCCCGAAGGGCTAGGGAGGAATCAACCAGGGACCTAGGTCCTCTGGGACAAAAGCGCACTGTTTTGCCTTGGCAGAGGGAAACGGCGCTGGAACAAGCGGTTCACCCGGTCAGATCGTCGACGTGTACCGAGTTCTACGGGCTCGGACCTGAGAGAACACGGGACGAGACTGACTCAACCCTGAGATCATAAGGGTGTTAGGTGCTGCCCAGCCCGCAGCTCTGCAAATGTCTGCTAGGGAGGTGCCCCTAGCCAGTGCCCATAAGGATGCCATGCTCCCAGTGGAGTGGGCTTGAACCCATAAGGGGGGCATGGCCTGGGTGTGATAGGCCAACTGAATGGCATCCACCACCCAGTGAGACACCTCTGTATGGAGACAGCGTTCCCTTTCTGCTGTCCTCCAAAGCAGACAAAGAGCTGCTCAGAGCGCCTGAAGCTCTGGGTGCGTTCCAGGTAGGCACGCAAGGCACGTACCGGACACGACAGTGAGAGGGGCTGGGTCTGCCTCCTCCCGGGGCAGCGCTTGTAGGTTCACTACCTGATCTCCAGAGGGCGTGGTAGGAACCATGGGCACATAGCCCAGTCAAGGTCTTAGGATCACATGAGTATCTGCCGGACCGAGCTCCAGGCAAGTGTCGTTAGTAGGGAACGCTTGCAGGTCCCCGACCCTCTTGATGGAAGTGAGCGCGATCAGCAGGGCCGTCTTTTCAGGAGAGGGCCCTGAGCCAACTGATTCTAGCGATTCAGAGGGGGGGATCTCTGAAGACCGGCGAGGACCACCGAGAGATCCCAGGAGAGGAACAGGTTTGGCCGGGAGGGGTTTAACCTCCGGGCACCTCTTGGGAACCTGACGATTAAGTCGTGCTTACCCAGAGACTTGCTGTCTACTGGGTCGTGGTGAGCTGCGATAGTGGCAACATACACCTTCAAGGTGGATGGGGACAGCCTCCCCTCCAACCTCTCCTGTAGGAACAGGAGCACAGACCTAACTGCGCACCTCTGTGGGTCTTCTGCCCGGGAAGAACACCGATTCACGAACAGACGCCCTTCAGGGCGTAGAGTTGCCTGGTAGAAGGGGCTCTGGCTTGGTTGATCGTGGCTACGACCGTGGTTGGTAGACCAGCTAGATCTTCCGCATCCCGTTCGGGGGCCAGACATGGAGGTTCCAAAGGTCTGGGTGCGGATGCCAGAGCGTGCCCCATCCCTGAGAAAGAAGGTCCTTCCTCAGGGGAATTCGCCAGGGAGGGGCTGTCGCGAGAAGTACAAGGTCCAAGATCCAGGCCTGAGTGGGCCAGTAAGGAGCCACGAGAGTGACTTGCTCCTCGTCCTCCCTGACCTTGCACAGCACCTGTGCAAGAAGGCTCACTGGGGGAATGCGTACTTGCGCAGCCCAGCCGGCCAGCTGTGTGCCAGTGCATCTGCCCCGAGGGGAGCCTCTGAATGGGCGTACCAGAGCGGGCAGTGGGAGGTGTCTCGGGAGGCATAGGGGTCTACCTGGGCCTTGCCGAACCGTTCCCAAATCAGCTGAACCGAGTGGGGGTGAAGCCTCCACTCTCCGCCAGGCAAGCGTTGTCATGACAGCGCGTCCGCTATCACATTGAGGTTGCCGGGGATGTGAGTGGCACGCAGCGACTTGAGTCGGTGCTTGCTCCAAAGGAGGAGACGACGGGCGAGTTGTGACATATGATGGGAGCGTACGCCGCCTTGGCGATTTATGTACGCGACCGCAGTGGTGCTGTCCGACCTGACTAGGATATGTTCGTCCCGAATTAACGGGAGAAACTTCCGCAGGGCCAAAAGGACGGTCAACAACTCGAGGCAGTTGATGTGCCAACGCAGCTGGGCCCTTTCCAACGGCCTGAGGCTGCGTGCCCGTTGCAAAAGGCGCTCCAACCCAATCTGGAGGCGTCGGTCGTGACCAGGACGCGTCTGGACACCTTCTGTAGGGGTACTCCAACCCGTAAGAAACAGGGGTCTGTCCAGGGGTTGAATGTCTGACGGCAGGCGGGGGTGATTGTTACCCGGTGCGTGCCGTGGCGCCATGCTCGTCTCGGGACTCGGGTCTAGAGCCAGTGTTGGAGCGGTCTCATATGCATCGACCCCAGCGGCGCGACCGCCGCGGAGGATGCCATATGCCCCAGGAGCCTCTGGAAAAGTTTTAAGGGGACCGCTGTGCCTGGCCTAAAGGCGCTGAGGCAGTTCAACACTGACTGGGCACGCTCATTGGTGAGACGTGCCGACATTGAGACCGAGTCTAACTCCATCCTGAGAAAAGAGACGCTCTGAACTGGAGTGAGCTGGCTCTTTTCCCAGTTGACCTGAAGCCCCAGACGGCTGAGGTGCCTGAGCACCTGGTCTCTGTGGGTGCATAGTAACTCTCGCGAGAGGACAGAGATAAGCCGAAGGGGAGGACTTTGTACTGATACACCTGGCCCCCGAACGCAAACCGCAGGTAGGGGCGGTGTCGGGGCAGGATGGAAGTACGCGTCCTTCAGGTCTACCGCTGCGAACCAATCTAGATGCCGGACGCAGGTTAAGCGTGAGCATTTTGAACGGGAGTTTGTGCAACACTCGGTTGAGAACTCGCAGGTCCAAGACTGGTCGTAAGCCGCCGCTTTTCTTGGGTACGATGAAGTAAGGGCTGTAGAGACCCTTCTTCATCTCGGTTGGAGGGACAGGCTCTATCGCGTCTTTGGCCAGAAGAGTCGCGATTTCCGCGCGCAGGGAGAGGGCATGTTTGCCGTGTACTGCGGAAAAGCGGACGCCCATGAAGGGGGGCGGGGGCCTGGCAAACTGAAATGCGTAACCGAGTCGGATGGTCCGGGCCAGCCAGCGAGACGGGTTGGGAAGTGGAAGCCACGCGTCCAACCTCTGCGCTAGGGGCACCAAAGGGATGATTAATTTTGACGTACCCGGCGGGGCTTCGCAGCGGGGCGGAGCAGGTAGGGCAGCGTTGGGCGGTGACGGGGCGACCCGCGGCTGAGGTGCTGAGACAAGACTCAAAGCACTTACCTTGCTCCGCACACCCGGCAGGGGGCGGGTTAGCGACTGAGGAGGAGGTCCTGGGTAGGCGTCCTCTAGACTCGTCGGAACCGGCCGGCCGGGGGACAGTCGTGGGGCTGAAGACGGGTGGTCCGTGTCCAGGAAGCCAGGACTGTTGATATCTGGGGGCAAAGTGCCGTGAGAACGGCATTTGCGGGCCAGGTGACCCAGAGACAAAAGGAAATAGCTCATTACAGAGAATATGAGAATGTGAAAATTAATTCAACAAGAAAAGATTCTCCTCCCGGCCCTCCACCGGGGACGGAGCGGTCTTACCAGCCTCCGGAGCTAACATCTTGGTCCCTGGGTTGAACGTCTACGGACAGCCTGGGAGCCTTCCGGGTCCTCGAGGGGGTCCGTGAGACGGGGGTGTCCATTTCCTGCAGCGTGCTCGACGCTGGGGCTGAGAGCTGGGCCCGGGTTGAGGCGGAGCAGGGTGTTTCACAGCCGCAGGAGGACGCCCGTCGGCGAGCAGACGGGGCATGGCCCATGGCGGCAGGCTTGCGGCAGGGCAGGATGTGTAGTGGCCTCCGTCTGCCTCACCGCTGAGGACTGCTGGGCAGAGTCGTCAACGGTGGCGCCGAATGGACGGAGCTGGGAGACGGGGGTGTGGGAGAAGGTGTGCCTTGTCCGCCTCCCGCATTTCGACCAGGTCCAGTCCACAGGTGCGTTTCTGGACCACAAGGGGTGGCCATCGCCTGTTCGAGTGCCAGCGCTTCTGACCTCCGTGGCCCGGGGGCGCGGTTGGTCATCCAGCGCAGTTCCTGCAGCACATCAAGAACAGGACTACCCAAGGTGCAAGTTTTGAAGTGCCTTGGCCTGGCATTGGTTGCAGGAAGGGCCGTGGCGTGCAGAGTGGAAGCGGTCTGGGACCGTTCCACCGCGAGGGTAGTGAGAGCGGAGGAGCGAAGAAGCCTTGGCTTAGCTCAACTCGTCGTGCACGTCCGGGAAGAACGGAACGGGGGGGGGCGTGGCTGTGAGCGGCGCTCCTGCCCGCGGAACCGATCAAGTATCCCGGGAAAGCATAGCGGATCTCCGTGCGTCAGGCTCAGGCTGGGCGGCAGACCCGAAGGTGGTGGCCCAGGCGAACGATCAGCATCCGATGCCGCTGTAACGCTCTCCGATGCAGCGGTGATGTCATCCAATTCTGAGGCAAGCAAGCGTGCCGGGGAGGCGGGCGGTTCGAGGGGGTTTACCCGGCGAACAGAGCCCGTCATATTCCCCAAATCGCCTTCATCGCCCGCGGCGCCTGCGCCGATCCCGTAGGAAGAAGGCGGAGCGCGGGGGGCGGCTGAAGTGGCTTTCTCTCATTACAAAAGAAAGCCGTGCGACCGCAATGCTATAACGGCCATGTTCTCACACTGAGAAGATGAACCATTGGAGAGAATACTCATCCCGAGCTCAGACGGAAGCAAACAAGCGTGCCGGGGAGGCGGGAAGTTCGAGGGGATTTACCCGGCGAACAGAGCCCGTCATTGTCCCCAAATCGTGTTCATCGCCCGCGGCGCCTGCGTCAATCCCGTAGGAAGGAGGCGAGGCGCGGGGGGCGGCTGAAACGGCTTTCTCTCATTACAAAAGAAAGCCACACGACCGCAATGTTGCCATGGCTATGTTCTCGCACTGAGAACATAAACCATTCATAAAACATTGCTTGCGTGCGATCGCAGCCCAGGCATGCAAGACAGTGTTTTATGACCGAGAGAGGTGGGGAGAAACTACACAGGGGCGGAAATTACATCTTTATAAAGACACTTCCTGAAAAGGACGTTCAACGCCGCTGTGTAATGCTCTTTCAGAGAAATAAACTCTTTTATGGAGAGAATCACTCTTTCAACTCTTTTAACTCTGCGCTGTCGAAGCGCCCAGGGGCAAACTGCACGCCGGCAGTGAAGAGAAAAGCCGCTGTAGTGCGCCGTAAATCCAACAGCAAAGCAGAGCGTCAGAGGATCAGAAGCAGGATCAGTTGTGTTACTCGCAGCTGACTGCATACACACGACCATCGGCTCCGAAGAAAATTACTGAATGAACGAGCGTATTTCTCTCGCCTTTATATCCGTATCCGGAGGCGGAGTATGCAAATACTGTTCGCCAACTCTCATTGGCCTTTTTTCATAGATCAGAGGTATCTTTCGGCGCTCAAGAGAGACCCCTAGTGTCGCTTCTTCGACACGACGTCGAAGTGAGCGATAGACGGGGAACCAATTTACCAATTTTTTGTATTGGCCTACAATATTCCATTGAGACTGTAGTACATACAATTTTCAAATATTTTATTTTTGTTAATGGAATGATTTTCAATGACGTTTTTAAATTAAACTGCTGAATGAGGACTTTATATGAGGAGCTCTATACAAATAGAAATTAATTGACTTGTGTTTTAAAATGCTAACAAGAATGAAACACTAATCAAAAGATCTGCTCTCTTTAGACTGTCCAGATTATGACTGGAGTGATTGGCATCTTATTTGGTATTGTTGACAACAGCATTTTCCTCAACAACTACTATTTCCCTGATATAACAAAATATATTGGCATATTCTACTGGGGATCCCTCATTGTAAGATACATTTCATAGTTTTGCTTTATTGTCTCTGTCTTTATTGAGCTTGTTATAATTTCCAGTTTGAACTTCTACATTTCCTATGTTTCTTCCACAGTACATCAGTGCCGGCTCGTTGTCTGTTACAGCAGCGAATAAACTTAATCCATGTGTGGTGTGTACATACGTATAACCCATATATCTTATAACATAGCACTCTTCATTTGTGAGGTTGCCTCAAATGCTCCAAAGTTACTTAAATTACTGCTGTACAAATTCAGCCACCACAAGCTGTCAGAAATGTGTCAGCAGTTCAGGTGTTAGTAGCAAAGCTTTGAGTGTTTCATTGTGGCTTTACTCTGGAGGACGAAGTACATCATATGCATTACTGAAATGGCTCCAACTCATCTGATACTCAATTGTAAACATTAGTTTCTGCAAGCACAAATCCTTTTATAAATGATCTGTTCCCTATCTGTCACTCACTCGACGTTGTGTCGATGAGTAGACACTAGGGGTTCACATTTGGGAGCCCAGACATCTCTGATCTTTGAGAAAAGGCCAATGAGAATTGGTGTGTGGAATTTGCATGCCACTCCCCCGGACATACGGGTATAAAAGTAGTGCCGCTTGCAAACACACGCTCAGATTTCTTATTCGGAGCTGAGCAGACGTATTCACAGAGCTGAATTCCTCCTGCTGTTCCATTCATCTCTCTCTCTGAAAAGCTGTTAAATCTACATCGCATTACAGTGGTTCTCCCCCTCAAACACAACGGTTGTGTTGAGTAATACCCCTGGGCACTTCGACAGCTGTGCAGATCTACTTGTTCATACTCTCACTGCGAGTGTATGATTTTGGCAAAGTTGCTGTCATGGCTTTCTCTCGTAAGAGGGAAAGCCACACCAGCGGCTCCCCGACTCAGTCCTTCTACCAAAAGGTATGAGGCAGGGTCGGTTAACACTGGGGGCGATTTGAGGGTTTCAATGGGAGCTTCTTCGCTGGGAAACCCCCCAGGGACCTCCCATTTCCCAGCACACTCGTTTGCCCCAGAGAGTTCTGCGATGTGACCGCCGGTTCGTCCCAGGGCAAGTTCGCAGTCGCGTTACTTGACAGCCATGCTTGCCCGGGCAACTGCAAGCATCGGGATGGAGTGGAATCCTCTGCTCCTGCCTGAACCCTCGCGACCCGATGATTGGTCCCGGGGCACCGAGAGCCACTTACGGCTGCGACCCGCCCTTGTAACTTTCTTCCTGGAAGTGCATGATGAGCTCACACGATCGCGGCGGGAGCCTTATACTGCCTGGACCCAGTTCGCGGGCTCATCCTCTCTCACTACTCTCAATGGTGGTGCTGCCAGGGGATGCTCGGCGACTCCCCAGGTTGGTAAGGTGATCGCGGTGCACCTGTGCGCACTGAGCACCGCCACCTGGTGGAGCCATCCGATTATGTCATCACTCACGACTGAGCCTACAGTGCCACTGGACAGGCCACCTCCGCCCCTCTGTTTTTCGCCAAGGACGTCCCCCTGCGGCAGCAACATTGGCTCTGCCACAGCCCGCCCCACTAGGCTGGCCCCAGCATAGAGCCACCCGCAGAAAGCAGATGCCACCTGTCTCATGGCCGGTTGCCAAGAACCCAAGAAGGCTTCAAAGCATTTCCCGAGATGGGCAGTCCAGGAAGTAGGAGATCCGTTGCACAGTAGCTGGTAAGAGCACCACTCTTTCCCCCTGTGGAGGGCCAGGTGGAAGTTCTTTATTTTCCTTTTCTTAATTCACTGCATGCTGCAAGGTCCATGGTACCCACATTCTAAGAAAAGGTTTTCTAATTTCCTGGGCCTCACATTCGGTGTCCGGGGCAAGCATGTGTTGGTCTGGATGGACAACACTCGTCGAATGTCACACTTGCCTGTCGTCTCCTCCTCTGGATTCAGTGGCGGCTCAAGTCGCTGCGAGCCACTCACATCCCAGGCCACCTCAACAGCACAACAGACATGCAGTCACAGCAGGTTATGCCTGCAGGAGAGTTTGGGACGGCTGCCCCCCCTTCACCTTGATTGTGTGTGTAGCCTCTATATCGGCACATCACAATGCAGTAGAAGGTAAGTATTTGGGGAAGGCTGGGCAACACCTAACACCTTTGTGAGGTTGTCATGGTTCCCCGTCTGTCGCTCACTTCGACGTCGTGTCGAAGAAGCAACACTAGGGGTCTCTCTTGAGCACCGAAAGATACCTCTGATCTATGAAAAAAGGCCAATGAGAGTTGGCGAACAGTATTTGCATACTCCGCCTCCGGATACGGATATAAAGGCGAGAGAAATACGCTCGTTCATTCAGTAATTTTCTTCGGAGCCGAAGGTCGTGTGTATGCAGTCAGCTGCGAGTAACACAACTGATCCTGCTTCTGATCCTCTGACGCTCTGCTTTGCTGTTGGATTTACGGCGCACTACAGCGGCCTTTCTCTTCACTGCCGGCGTGCAGTTTGCCCCTGGGCGCTTCGACAGCGCAGAGTTAAAAGAGTTGAAAGAGTGATTCTCTCCGTAAAAGAGTTTATTTCTCTGAAAGAGCATTACACAGCGGCGTTGAACGTCCTTTTCAGGACGCGTCTTTATAAAGATGTAATTTCCGCCCCTGTGTAGTTTCTGGATGCGGTGATTTCTCCCCACCTCTCTCGGTCATAAAACACTGTCTTGCATGCCTGGGCTGCGATCACACGCAGGCAGCGTTTTATGAATGGTTCATGTTCTCAGTGCGAGAACATAGCCATGGCAACATTGCGGTCGTGTGGCTTTCTTTTGTAATGAGAGAAAGCCGTTTCAGCCGCCCCCCGCGCCTCGCCTCCTTCCTACGGGATTGACGCAGGCGCCGCGGGCGATGAACACGATTTGGGGAATATGACGGGCTCTGTTCGCCGGGTAAACCCCCTCGAACCGCCCGCCTCCCCGGCACGCTTGCTTGCTTCAGAATTGGATGACATCACCGCTGCATCGGAGAGCGTTACAGTGGCATCGGATGCTGATCGCTCGCCTGGGCCGCCACCTTCGGGTCTGCCGCCCAGCCTGAACCTGACGCACGGAGATCCGCTATGCTTTCCCGGGCTACTTGATCGGTCCCGCGGGCAGGTGCACCGCTCACAGCCACGCCCCCCCCGTTCCTTTCTTCCCGGACGTGCACGACGAGTTGAGCAAAGCCAAGGCTTCTTCGCTCCTCCGCTCTCACTACCCTCACGGTGGAACGGTCCCAGACCGCTTCCACTCTGCACGCCACGGCCCTTCCTGCAACCAACGCCAGGCCAAGGCGCTTCAAAACTTGCACCTTGGGTAGTCCTGTTCTTGATGTGCTGCAGGAACTGCACTGGATGACCAACCGCGCCCCCGGGCCACGGAGGTCAGAAGCGCCGGCACTCGGACAGGCGATGGCCACCCCTTGTGGTCCAGAAACGCACCTGTGGACTGGACCTGGTCGAAATGCGGGAGGCAGACAAGGCACACCTTCTCCCACACCCCCGTCTCCAGCTCCATCTATTCGGCGCCACCGTTGACGACTCTGCCCAGCAGTCCTCAGCGGTGAGGCAGACGGAGGCCACTGCACATCCTGCCCCGCCGCAAGCCTGCCGCCATGGGCCATGCCCCGTCTGCTCGCCGAGGGCGTCCTCCTGTGGCTATGAAACACCCTGCTCCGCCTCAACCCGGGCCCAGCTCTCAGCCCCAGCGTCGAGCACTCCACAGGAAGCGGACGCCCCCGTCTCACGGACCCCCTCAAGGACCCGGAAGGCTCCCAGGCTGTCCGTAGATGCTCAACCCAGGGACCAAGATGTTAGCTCCGGAGGTGGTAAGACCGCTCCGTCCCCAGTGGAGGGCCGGGAGGAGAATTTTTTGTCGAATTAGTTTTCACATTCTCATATTCTCTGTAACGAGCTATTTCCTTTTGTCTCTGGGTCACCTGGCCCGCAAATGCCGTTCCCACGGCACTCTGCCACCAGATCTCAGCAGTCCCGGCTTCCTGGACACGGACCACCCGTCTCCAGCCCCACGACTGCCCCCCCGGCCGGCCGGTTCCGACCAGTCTAGAGGACGCTTACCTGAGACCTCCTCCTCAGTCGCTAACCCGCCCCCTTCCAGGTGTGCGGAGCAAGGTAAGTGCTTTGAGTCTTTCTCAGCACCCCAGCTGTGGGTCACCCTGTCGCCGCCCAACGCTGCCCTACCTGCTCCGCCCCGCTGCGAAGCCCCGACGGGTACGTCCAAATTAACCATCCCCTTGGTGCCCCTAGCGCAGAGGTTGGACGCGTGGCTTTCACTTCCCAACCCGTCGCGCTGGCTGGCCCGGACCATCCGACTCGGTTACGCAATTCAGTTTGCCAGGCCCCCGCCCCCCTTCATAGGCGTCCACTTTTCCGCAGTACACGGCGAACACGCCCACTCTCTGCGCGTGGAAATCGCGACTCTTCTGGCCAAAGACGCGATAGAGCCTGTCCCTCCAACCGAGATGAAGAAGGGTTTCTACAGCCCCTACTTCATTGTACCCAAGAAAAGCGGCGGCTTACGACCAATCTTGGACCTTCGAGTTCTCAACCGAACGTTGCACAAACTCCCGTTCAAGATGCTCACGCAGAAACACATCTTAACATGCGTCCGGCATCTAGATTGGTTCGCAGCGATAGACCTGAAGGACGCGTACTTCCACGTCTCCATCCTGCCCTGACACCGCCCCTACCTGCGGTTTGCGTTCAGGGGCCAGGCGTATCAGTACAAAGTCCTCCCCTTCGGCCTGTCTCTGTCCCCTCGCGTCTTCACGAAAGTCGCAGAGGCAGCTCTTGCCCCGCTCCGAGAAGCCGGCATCCGCATACTCAACTACCTCGACGACCGGCTCATTCTGGCCCACTCGCGAGAGTTACTATGCGCCCACAGAGACCAGGTGCTCAGGCACCTCAGCCGTCTGGGGCTTCAGGTCAACTGGGAAAAGAGCAAGCTCACCACAGTTCAGAGCATCTCTTTTCTCGGGATGGAGTTAGACTCGGTCTCAATGTCGGCACGTCTCACGTCTCGGCACGAGCGTGCCCAGTCAGTGTTGAACTGCCTCGCCGCCGTCAGGCCAGGCACAGCGGTCCCCTTAAAACTTTTCCAGAGGCTCCTGGGGCATATGGCGTCCTCCGCGGGGTTGATGCACATGAGACCGCTCCAACACTGGCTCCAGACCCGAGTCCCGAGACGAGCATGGCGCCATGGCACGCACCGGGTAACAATCACCCCCGCCTGCCGTCAGACATTCAACCCCTGGACAGACCTCTGTTTCTTACGGGCTGGAATGCCCCTACAGCAGGTTGCAATGGGCACGCAGACTCAGGCCGTTGGAAAGGGGCCCAGCTGCGTTGGCACATCAACTGCCTCGAGTTGTTGACCGTCCATTTGGCCCTGCGGAATTTTCTCCCGTTAATTCGGGACGAACATATCCCAGTCACATCGGACAGCACCAATGCGGTCGCGTACATAAATCGCCATGGCGGCGTACGCTCCCGTCACATGTCACAACTTGCCCGTCGTCTCCTCCTTTGGAGCCAGCACCGACTCAAGTCGCTGCTTGCCACTCACATCCCCGGCAACCTCAATGTGATAGCAGATGCGCTGTCATGACAACGCTTGCCTGGCGGAGAGTGGAGGCTTCACCCCCACTCGGTTCAGCTGATTTGGGAACGGTTCGGCAAGGCCCAGGTAGACCCCTCTGCCTCCCGAGAGACCTCCCACTGCCCGCTCTGGTATGCCTGTTCAGAGGCTCCCCTCGGGGCAGATGCACTGGCACACAGCTGGCCGGTGGGGCTGCGCAAGTACGCATTCCCCCAGTGAGCCTTCTTGCACAGGTGCTGTGCAAGGTCAGGGAGGACGAGGAACAAGTCACTCTCGTGGCTCCTTACTGGCCCACCCGGGCCTGGTTCTTGGACCTTGTACTCCTCGCGACAGCCCCTCCCTGGCGAATTCCCCTGAGGAAGGATCTTCTTTCTCAGGGACGGGGCACGCTCTGGCATCCGCACCCAGACCTTTGGAACCTCCACGTCTGGCCCCCGAACGGGATGCGGAAGATCTAGCTGGTCTACCATCCACGGTCGTAGCCACGTTCAACCAAGTCAGAGCTCCTTCTACCAGGCAACTCTATGCCCTGAAATGGCGTCTGTTCGTGAATTGGTGTTCTTCCCGGGCAGAAGACCCACAGAGGTGTGCAGTTAGGTCTGTGCTCCTGTTCCTACAGGAGAGGTTGAAGGGGAGGCTGTCCCCATCCACCTTGAAGGTGTGTGTTGCCACTATCGCAGCTCACCACGACCCAGTAGACAGCAAGTCTCTGGGTAAGCACGACTTAATCGTCAGGTTCCCAAGAGGTGCCCGGAGGTTAAACCCCTCCCGGCCAAACCTGTTCCCCTCCTGGGATCTCTCGGTGTTCCTCGCCGGTCTTCAGAGATTCCCCCCCCCGAGTCGCTAGAATCAGTTGCCTCTCCTAAAAAGACGGCCCTGCTGATCGCGCTCACTTCCATCAAGAGGGTCGGGGACCTGCAAGCGTTCCCTACTAACGACACTTGCCTGGAGCTCGGTCCGGCAGATACTCATGTGATCCTAAGACCTCGACTGGGCTATGTGCCCATGGTTCCTACCACGCCCTCTGGAGATCAGGTAGTGAACCTACAAGCGCTGCCCTGGGAGGAGGCAGACCCAGCCCTCTCACTGTCGTGTCCGGTACGTGCCTTGCGTGCCTACCTGGAATGCACCCAGAGCTTCAGGCGCTCTGAGCAGCTCTTTGTCTGCTTTGGAGGACAGCAGAAAGGGAACGCTGTCTCCAAACAGAGGTGTCTCACTGGGTGGTGGATGCCATTCAGTTGGCCTATCACACCCAGGCCGTGCCCCCCCCCTTTTTTTTGCGGGTTCGAGCCCACTCTACTAGGAGCGTGGCATCCTCATGGGCACTGGCTAGGGGCACCTCCCTAGCAGACATTTGCAGAGCTGCGGGCTGGGCAGCACCTAACACCCTTACGATCTCAGGGTTGAGTCAGTCTCGTCCCGTGTTCTCTCAGGTCCGAGCCCGTAGAACTCGGTACACGTCGACAATCTGACCGGGTGAATTGCTTGTTTCCAGCGCCGTTTCCCTCGTTCGAGGTAAAACAGTGCGCCTTCTTTCCCAGAGAACCTAGGTCCCTGGTTGATTCCTCCCTAGCCCTTCGGGCCCGCAGCAGTTCAGCGGAGGGACTTGCTGGTCCAGTCCACTACGGGTACCCCAGGCTACCCCTACTGGAATAGGTGCTCCACAGATCAGGCCTCCTACGGGACTCCTCCTGTGTGTACTTCCGCGGTATGGTCACCTTACGAGCTGACCCGCGTCTCCCTTAGGCAGTCTTTGGCTGCCCTCTGGTCGCCGTGTTGTAGCAACTCCCCCCCTCCTCGAGGCGGGATCTACCACCGCACCGATCTATTTCGCCACCTTTACCTCCCCTTTCGGGTGGGTGTGGCCTCCGCAGGGTCTTTTCCCCTTAAAAGAATAGGGATTCGGGAATAAGACCCCCTTCCCTCGATGCGGTAAGGGCCCCGGCTGCTCTTGCTCTATGCCGAGAAAACATAGAGAGAAAAGAGGCCCAGCCAGGCTTGGCCCGTTCCCTAGTTGGGAGCGTCACCTTGTTCCCCCCTAGGGTAACCAAAAGGATTCTGATGCTTTTTCGGGGCATTGGGGAAGAGTACGTGCAGCCTGAGCACAGTTGGTCACTTGTGCACGTAGAAATACCTGCCCGCTTCTGTGTCAGCAGTACACGTACACGGCTCAGCGCATGGCGAGTTTTGAAGTGGACCCCTAGTGTCGCTTCTTCGACACGGCGTCGAAGTGAGCGACAGACGGGGAACGTCTCGGTTACGTATGTAACCTCCGTTCCCTGATGGAGGGAACGAGACGTCGTGTCTTCCCGGCCACGTCGCTGAGCCGAGCCGCTGAGGTGCCCGGAACACTCCCGGCTCCTCAGAAAAATCCCGAATGAACGAGCGTATTTCTCTCGCCTTTATATCTGTATCCGGAGGCGGAGTATGCAAATACTGTTCGCCAACTCTCATTGGCCTTTTTTCATAGATCAGAGGTATCTTTCGGCGCTCAAGAGAGACCCCTAGTGTCGCTTCTTCGACACGACGTCTCGTTCCCTCCATCAGGGAACGGAGGTTACATACGTAACCGAGACGTTACTGATGTAACCTCTGTTCCTAAGGTTCCTGAGAGGCGCGAGGGGGTTAAACCCCTCCAGGCTGCGCCTCTTTCCCTCGTGGGACCACTCCGTGGTCCTTCGGGGCCTTCTGGGATCTCCTTTCGAGCCCCTTTCTCACTGCCCAGCATGTGCCAGTGAGGCACATGCTGGGCTCACTGGCCCAGCATGTGCCTCCCCCTGTTGGCCTGTGAGCCCATTCTACCAGGAGCATAGCTGCTTCTTGGGTGTTGTCCCACAGCACCTCTCTAGCAGACATCTGTACAGCTGTGGGCTGGGCAACACCTAACACCTTTGTGAGGTTGTCATGGTTACTGATGTAACCTCTGTTCCCTGCTGGAGGGAACGAGACGGTCTGTCCCTCTTGCCACAACACTGAACCAACCGCTGAAATGGCCGGGTCTTTGACTCGGCTCCTCAGTGCGAAACCTGAGTGTGTGTTTGCAAGCGGCACTCCTTTTATACACGTATGTCCGGGGGAGTGGCATGAAAATTCCACATGCCAATTCTCATTGGCCTTTTCTCAAAGATCAGAGATAGCTGGGCTCCCAAATGTGAACCCCTAGTGTCAACTCATCGACACAACGTCTTGATCACTCCATCAGGGAATGGAGGTTGCTTCACTAACCATGACGTTCATTGAGAAGAAACTGCATATAGGAATGTTACATTTTCATCAGTGGAATAAAAGTCAACCACAATACTGCATGTTCCATGGTAAACTCTCTTATACCTCAGCTGTTGTTGTATTGCTGCACTGGATATTTTGTCCTTCTTTAGGTTTTCAGCAAGAGAAATACCTGCTGCAATTCCAGTCAGTGAGCTTAATAATTACATCAGTACAAATACAAACATACATACAAACATTTTAATAATGAGCACAAACATCGCAGCTGATGGTTTTTCTTAGTCTTCCTTGACAAAATGAGACATTCATCTCTTTACCACCAACAGATTAAGACAATGGGACCATTATGTATAAATGATAAAAATGCACATACTGTATGTATATAAAATTCATTTATGAAGTTTTAAGTTCATGCAATTAATAATCCAGTTATTTGAATCCTTTTCTACCTAGGTGAAAGCATCTCTTGGAATGAATGTGTTCAGTGCCATAACTGCAGGGATATTCACAATTCTGTTGTCCATGGACATTATTAACAGACAATATCATTACAGAGACTCTGAACTAAGTTCAAATAAAAAGGTATTAAAATGTGTGATGTGTGAATTTTGCTATGATTCATTAAACATTATTTAATTATTTATTAATTTGTTTTAGGTTTTCAAAGTTTAATGCAATGCCTCCTTCAAAATAAGTTTTAGAAACTCAGTATATTTGATGAGATTTCATTTGTGGTTCTACTTAAATACATGGGGATGTTGAATTCTTTGTATATTCATGTTAAGGGGATCAATGGAATATTCCTGGTGTTCTCCATTCTTCAGTTCATCATCTCCATCAGCATCTCAGCATTTGCCTACAAAGTCACCTGCAACAGAGCCTCTACAGTGGTCAATATTTTACTAAACTAGGTAATCAATTTACCAAGTGGTGAAGAATGTACATTGGCCATTACCAGCTTGTTAGCAGGCAGTTTTATCCCAGCTATTCTGGTATCCCACAGTTTTAGGCAATAGGTACATTTACTTTTTTGTTATTAACCAATGTGAAAAAGCATTGTGAGCACACTTTTAGAAAAAAATGTATCATTTAAGGTACAAAGCCGTCAATGGGTACCCTTGTTTTGATTACATATTTGTAGCCTTAAGGAGACAAAAAGTTCTGCTTTTCTGTTCCCACAGGATATATAAATGTAACTTTAAAGGTACATAATATGTCCATATGGCACAATAATATTTTTAAAACAAGCTTTTAATTTTAACTAGAGGCACAAAAAAAGGTCTTATTTAGGATACCACAAAGTGATGGCCCTCATTCTTTAAATTGTACCTTTTCTTCTGAGAGTGCAAGCAAAAATTTAGTTGAATAGTACAATGCCAGAGCATAAGTGTAAGTACAGAACAACAGAGAAAGGACACTTTTATAGTGCCGTCATATATTAGGTTATTATGATGTACTGTATTTAAGTATTTTTGGTAGTTAACACCCGAAAGAGTGATAAAAAGACATACCACCAATAAGGCACAGTGAGTTTAAAGGCTACAGGAAATACCCTTGTATCTTACTGTGATGGCACCATAAATCAGGTTGAGGAAAGACAAGGTAGGAGCCTCAGGTAATACTTAGTCATGTGGCATCTGAAAAAGAAAGGAGAGTGGTCTCAGTGTAATGTCCACATTTGAAGCCAGATTCATTGACTTCATCCCCTTGCATGTCACAACTCGCCCGCCTTCTCCTCCTCTGGTGTCAGCACCACCTCAGATTGCTGCTAGTCACTCACATCGTGAGTGACCTTAACACTACGGCGGGTCACCCGCAAGGGAGAGCGGAGACTCAACCCTCAGGTGGTTCAGCTAATTTGGAGTTGTACCTGATCGCCTCCCCAGAATCCTCCCATTGCCCACTCTGGTACACCCTGACCTAGGCCCCCCTCGGCATAGACGTGCTGGCACGCAGCTGTGCCACCTGGACTATGCAAGTATGTGTTCCCCCCAGTGAGCCTACTTGCACAGACCCTGTGCAAGGTCAGGGAGGACAAGGAGCAGGTCACCCTAGTGGCTCCCAACTGGTCCACACAGACTTGGTTCTCGGAACTCATGCTCCTCGCGTCAGCCCCTCCCTGGACAATTTCCCAGAGGAAGGACCTTCTTTCTCAGGGACGGGGCACCGTCTGGCCCTTGGACGGGACACGGAAGACCTCAGTGGCCTACCACCTGCCATGGTAGACACCATCACTCAGGCTAGGGCCCTCTCTACGAGGTGCCTGTATGCATTGAAGTGGTATCTGATCGCTAAGTGGTGTTCTTCCCGACACGAAGACCCCCAGAGAGGCACAGTCAGCTCAGTGCTTTGCTTTCTGCAGTAGAGGTTCCACCAACATGATTTGAAACAAGAAAAAAACAGCTTTCAAATTTGGAATGTTTCAACGGCGTAAATCACCGGTCTTTACAAAAAACCCCACCCAGTTAAAGCAAGAGTCTGCAAAAGAGTCTGAAACAAAGAACCATAACTCAACTGTAGGAAAGGACAGCCCAGTTGACCCTGTGACTCTGAAAAGTCACTTCTGATTGGCGCAGGAACCGTGTGGTTTCTGCTGTGTCTTCCCTTTGTCCGGGGGAGGGGCATGCAAATACCACTCGCTAATTCCCATTGGCCTTTTTTCAAAGATCAGCGGTGCTTCCTCAAGAGTGACCCCTAGTGTCACTACATCTTCTTGTTCCCTCCATCAGGGAACAGAGGTTATGAAAGTAACCAGGACATTTAAATTTTTTGCTAAATATAATATAATAGTAATAGTCATGTGACCCTTCATTTAATTAAAGTGCTGATGCCGAGTTTCTTGTGAACTAACTATTGAAACATGTCTGTCACCCCACAGAGACCCTGATTCATAGCGAGGAGATTTTACAGTCCAAATGTTGCGAAGAATTAATTTCTTATACTGTAGCTCGTGACGGCTAAAGATTTTATTCTTTAAGTATTTTCTGTTATGTTCCATTTTTATGTTATGACTTTTGGTAAATATGTAAATATGGAGAAAAAGGATATGCTTCCATCCAATACGCTTTGTTCAAGCCCCAAATGTATGTTATTCATTTTTATTCTCAAATGTCTGGCATGAACCAAAGGTTGCATTCTTTGATAAAGACTAAATGAGCTGAGTATATCCTGAATGTGTATGTTTATTGTGTGTCTGTTATCCAAATGAGTCTTCTGAGGTTCTTCATTCTTAGAATTAATCGACAACACAAAATGAATTAAAAATGGCTAATGAAAGTGATCAACTTAGGATCTGAAATATTTCCTACAATTTTCTTTTTCTTTTTTTGAATGCAGTGGACATTGCAGATGTGTAATTTTGTCAAAATACATTATTTTAAAACACTGGCGATGCGTATATTATTGTGTTTAAGTACAAATATTATTTTAAGGTTAATGATGGACAAAAACACAAAACAAAAACAAAACGTAAAAACAGAACAAAATATGTATCTTAATGTCTTCATTATTAATGTCTTGTACTGTATATCCTGTCAGTGTGTACCAATAAATTGATGCTCTTTCAATTTCTAAGACTTGTAACATGTGTTAGATAAATTAATTAATGTCACCGGTGTAAAAATATAGCCACAGAAAACTAAGGTTGATGTGATCTGAAGAAAAAAGACAAAATACTTGAAAATTAAGGCACTTAGAGCTCCTGGAAATTTGGACAAAACAATATAAATATTTATTGATTAAACTGATTAAATTATAAGAACAGTCATTTTGTCCAACTGTAATACTGTAATTTGGATTGTCTTCTCCAGCAGTAGGTGAGATCATGAAAATGTATAGTGATTCATTAATGCATCCATAAAACTATTGCAAAAGCCTATATAATTTTTAAGACAAAGCTATAAAAATCTGTGTAGAAATATTTATTTTGTGCTCAACAGAATCAATGTAAATAAACAACAATTAGGGCATAACCATGTAAAAAGTCACACTATTTTTGAGAAACTGTGGCAAGCCTTTTGCTTTGGCCGGCATGTTTTGTGTCATCCAGAAACGCTATAAACAGTATATGTTTTTGAACAGGGTTTTAGAGCAAATATTGTGAGCACATATGAGAAAAAGAAAATTCCATGTAGTTATAGATTTGCATCTACGGAATAAAGAGCAACCACATTATGTTCCATGGTAAAACCACTATTGCAACAGTGTTCTGAAACTAGAACATTCAGCAGTTTATGTCCTGATGAACTGAATGGTTAGGCTTGCTTGGGGTTTCAGCAAAATAAAGACCTGCTAAGTGCAGTCAGAGAGCTTTAAACTTACACAATTGCATGTTAACTAATAATTTATCAGTAAACTCAAACTGTTTTAGCTGATGCTTTTTCTTAGTCTCAGTTTAACACAATGAGATATTCTACACTTTAACACTAGTAAGACACCGGACACATTAGGCTATCACTTCACATAGATAAACTTCCTGCATAAAGTGGGCACCACCTTAATAGTTCTTCAGCTTCAGTCCACCTGAGCATACACTATCAGAACATTTAAACAACAACCTCAACAAAACGCATTTCACTTCAGGTACTTTGTGTATAAATTCACTTCTTCACTTTTGTTTTGTGATATATTCTCTTAATAGATATTTTCTTGGTAAGTAGTAAGTACATTTTTCTTGATTGTTGTACTTGGTACCAAAAAAAAATAAAAAATCTGTAAATTATTATTATGATCTTTTACAAAAGACTGCTAATATTTATACTATTCACTCTTGTGTCTTGGAACTAAAACTATTTTAAAGCAATAATTTTTCATTACATTTTTTCACACAAACAAGACTACAAAATACCAACAAAATCAAAAGAATGTAAAGGGATGGTCAAAACTGTTAAATGTGTGCTATATGCAACCCTATACGAGCAGATGTATTTTTAGCTGTAGGCTACTAACCTTTGTTGCATTATAGCTTTTCTTTAGTAGGCTAACTATGCCTTGATTTAAAAAGGATAAGAATATTGTTTTTGCAATAAGCATATCATTGTGAACCATTCAAATATTTAGATGTTCTCAAGTAAGGTGTTAATAAATCTCTAGGCATGGCTATATTTAGATGTATATATTTATAGCGCAATTGCATTAAAGATTTTGCATTTCTCAGTTCAACTATTTGGTCACTTCAACTATTTCTAACTTTTTTTAGAATGTCTAGCAAGGTCATAGCAACCGACAACTCTACAGTTGTTATTCAATTAAATCCACAAGTGGGTAGTGTTATTTCTGATGATGGACAAGAAGAAAAAGAACCATATCACAATACAGTTTTTAAAGGATTCCTTAAAATACAACCAAAGGCATTGGGGGTATGTATTTTTCATAATGTATGTGAACATGTGATTTCCATTCAAATCCATTCATTTACTATTATCAAAGGGGTATTTTTAATTTCTTAAACATCTGCAGGAAAATGGAATGCAAATTCAGACGTTCTCTTATGTATCATTATGACATGTGCGTTGGCCTCTGTGCTTATTTATGTGGATCTGCAGCATTGTGAGATGAGAAACACACACGTTTACACAATCATAAACAAGCTACAGAAAATAAAGCGTGTCTCTGTTTCAATGCTGCTGGTTAGCATAAACAAGAAACCAATTTTAAATGTCATGTTTTGGCATACCAATCGGTAACACTTCAAAAAAAGGTTACATGGGAACACTTTTACCTACATGGTAACACTTTATAATAGTGGTCCATCATTAACAGGTAACTATGCAGGAATTAATGTAGGATTAATGAGTAGTACTACATTAACACTTTAGTTACTACTATTAACTAATATGGAAGCACGATTAAACAGTCAGTAAGTAATAGTGAACTGATGACTGAGGTAGTTCACAGTTAGGTAATCAATAATTACAGAATTAGATTTTCCTCATTAAGAACTATTACCTAGCTATAGCTAATTTAAAATAACAAATAATTAATTACAAATCAAAACATTAACATCTAAAATGTGAACGATTATGTTTTTATTGTGAACATAATCATCAAATGCGCCTTCAGAGGAGCATGCACCTCTCGTGAACATAAAAGCTCTCTAAATCATGGCAACAGTGTCTGGAAGAGTATCATAGTCAGTTTAAAGATGTATGTGCCCAACATTTGTATTCCTTGAGATATCTCTTCTGTTCATTATAAATTATTAACTTCGGCAGGTTTGATATTGGGCGTCTTTTTTAAAATAGTTTTGGTAACCTAGTTTTGGAGTCAAGTGTTACAACATAAACATGAAGGAATTACAAATTATTTTAATGTGGGGGTCATGGTAACGCATTATTAATTAAGGAATACACACTTGAATATACTTTTTTGTTTTGTTTTACAAAACATAAAAAAAATACAAATATATTTAATTCATAGATACTGTAGGTTAATCTTACAAGAAGTGCTTAATTTAATTTGAAGTGCATTTTATCTGAGTAACTTAATGGATCCAATAAAAAAAAAAAAAAAGAATGAGTCTCACATCCATTAGGCTTCTAATCCAGTCAGGGTTGGCTATATGCAAAGCTCTTGCTGAAACTGAAAGAAGAGCAAATATGGCAAGTCGAATTCACTTTTATTAATTCGCAGAATTGTAGATATCAACAATTAAGTTAGAATTCTAACACTTGTTATCAAGAATGTAATTTTCATTAGTGGAAATTCCAATTGTTGATTTAAATAATACATTTCCACTAGTAAAAATTTTAAATCTTGATATAAAAAAAATTATGTCATCACTAACAGAAATCACATTCTTGACATAAAAAAAATGGGATTTCAACAAGTAAAATACCCATTTTTATATCAACAATTGAATCCCAACTAGTAAAAATGCAATTTTTTGATGTCAGATATACAGTTTTCACTAGTGACAATTTTAATTTCTGATATAATGTAGTAAAATAATTTTTAGATATCATTATACCATTTCTAGATAACAGAAATCCCAATTGTAGAATTAAATCTTCTTGATATCAGGAATTTATATTTTTACTAGTAACAATGTAATTGTTGATATAAAAAAATATATTTTTACTAGTAAGAAATACATATTTGATATCAAGTATTAGCATTTTCACTAGTAAAAACTACAATTCTTGATCTAAAAAATTGTCATCACTCGCAGAAATCACATTCTTGATATCAAAAAGGGAATTTCTACTAGTAAAAACTATAATTCTTGATATCTGTGACTGAATTCTTACATGTAAAAAAGGAATTGTTACATGTTGAAATGTAATTTTTACTGGTTAAAATGGTCATTTCAGATATCATAAATTCATTTTTAGATAATTGCATAATAAGGAGGAGTGCTTACGAATTCCTTACGTACCTTGTGAATATTTAAAAAACAAATAGTATGCAACCTCGAAGGGGATACACAAGGGAAAAGATACATTTTTCATCCCCACGATCTGTTTCCTCTGTCATTTATAAAACACTTTTATTTTTCATATCAACACCACAAGGTGTATATTATTTTTATATTTAATAACAAGCAAAAGAAATTATGCTCCAAACTATAGAAGGTGCTAACACTGCATTGGTCCTGAGCCTGATGTGGCTCTGCAGCTCTGAAGATGGACGTATCATACAATGTTTACTTTTTTAGATTTCAAATGTGCTGTTTTTACATCGATTTTGATACATTTAATGGTAGCCTTTTCAACACTTTTTAATAAGGTTCCATGTGTTAACATTAGTAAATACAGTAGGTTTCATGAATTAACAAAGAACCTTTTTAACATTAATTAATCTTTGTTAATGTTAATTGATAAAACATTGTTCTTTGTTCATTTATATTTTATTAAATAATGTTAACATTTACAACTTCTAATTTTAAAAATATATTATATAATAACATTAATAACCAATATTAACAAATGCTGTTACATTATTGCTCATTGTTCCCCTTCTGTCACTCACTCGACGTTGTGTCGAATGAAGTGACACAAGGGGTCTTCCTGAGACGCCAAACGTACCTCTGAACCTGAGAAAAGGCCAATGTCAAGTTGGCAGACATAATTTGCATGCCCCGCCCCGGACATATGGGTATAAAGGGAAGCGGAGCAGTGAGTACCAGTCAGAATTTTTCTTTGGATTCGAACGGTTGTGCAACAGCAAGCTGAGTTCACAACTGTTTCACTCACCTCTACTGGCACTGCTGTTGGATGTATGGTGTGTTTCCAGCTTGCATTCTCTCTCTCTGCACGCTGTGCAGTCTACGCCCCTGGGCGTTTCGACAGCGCTTTCATTGCCTAAAAAGAGTTTACTTCCTCTAAAATAGTTTGAGTTCCCACTCATAAAAGAGCAATCCACAGCAGGCGTTGAACATCCTTTTCAGGACGTGTCTGTTTAAAGACGTCTTTCCGCCTCTGTGAAAAGCTGCCTCGCGTGCCTGGGCTGCGATCACATGCAGGCAACGTTTTATGAATGGTTCATGTTCTCAGTGCGAGAACATAGCCATGGCAACATTGCAGTCATGGCTTTCTTTCTCACAAGAGAGAGCCACTTCAGCCGCTTCCGTCCAAGCTCGGGATCAGTTTGGCTCACCTCGCGGCCATCCGGCATTCACCCTTGAGCCCCCGGAATTGGATGACGACATCGCCGCTGCATCAGAGAGCGTCACAGTGACCCCCCCCCACCCCCCCCACACACACACATCTTGCCACGGCACCCCAGCCCCAAAACTCTACAGTCCTTGGTCCCCAGACGCAGTTCCCTCGCCTCCGGCCACACGACTGCTCAGCCCCGGCAGGCCAGCGCTGATGAGTTCCAAAGACGCCTCTTTAGGACCTCTTCCTCAGTCTCTCACCCGCCCCCTGCCGGGTGCGTGGAGCAAGGTAAGTGCTTTGAGTCTTTTCTCAGCACCCATGCCTCGGGTCGCTCTTCTGCCTCCCGATGTGCTATTACCAGCTCCCCCCCGCCGCGAAGCCCCGCCCGGTATGTCAAAAGCGATCGTCCCGTTAGTGCCCCTCACGCCGAGTTTGGATGAGTGGCTTTCACTTCCCAATCCCTCGGTCTGGCTGGCCAGGACCATCCAACTCAACCACACGATTCAGTTCGCCCGGCTCCTGCCCTTAATTATTACATTATTAAATTTGGTCCCCATCAATTCTGAATATGTGGTTACATCCTTGACTATGATTCTCTACCAGACACTATAGCCTTGGTTAAGCAACCTGTTACATACATAAATTATTTCTCACAAAGAACCCATGCATGATCTTGTTCACAATAAAAAACATAATCGTTCACATTTTAGACACATGTTAATGTTTTGATTAGTAATTTATTAGTAGTTATTTTAAAATAGCCATAGTTAGGTAATTGTTCTCAATGAGGCAGATCAAATTCAGTAATAGTTGATTACTCAGTCATCAGTTTACTATTACTTACTGACTGGTTAATCATGTTTCCATATTAGTTAATAGTAGTAACTAAAGTGTTAATGTAGTACTACTCATTTGTCCTGCATTAATTCCTGCATAGTTACTTATTAATGATGGCCCATTATTAAAAAGTGTTACCGGTTACATTAGTTAATGCATGAGTTATCATGAACTAACAAAGAACAATATTTATTAACAGCATTTATTAATCTTTGTTAATGTTAATGAGAACACAGTTGATGATAACATGTTGATGATAACACAACTGTTAATTGTTAGTTCATGTTAGTTTATAATGCATTAACTAATGTTAAAAAGATTTGTGAATGTTGAAATGAACATTAAACAAAAATAACAAATGCTGTAAAAGTATTGTTCAATGTTATTCATGTAAACTATTGTGGTTAACTAATGTTAAAAAATAGAACCTTATTGTAAAGTGTTACCCAACCATCTATAAATAAGATTACATTCCACATCAAGAGTTGCTTTTTTTAGTATCCAAATGCTAACATGAATTTGGCCTGTATCTGCCCTCTATAGACTGTCCAGATAATGATTGGAGTAACAATCTTCTTATATGGCATTGTACTCAACAATATCTATCTTGATAAAATTTCAGTCTACAGTGGCATAACCCGCTGGACATCCCTCACTGTAAGTGCTAATTAACTTGTTACTTTATGTTCTTAATAAAAAAATCCAGTTAAAAAAATTATCTGTTTCTTCCACAGTACATCACTGCTGGTTCTCTGTCTGTTACTGCAGAAAATAAACTTCATTTGTGTCTGATGTGTACATGCAACTCACAGGTTTTTAATCACGTTATTGATGTTCCTTTGTGTGGATATCCCACCCTATTATTCAGGTTACTTTCAAAATAAATTTTGAAAATAAATGCTCATTTATATATATATATATATATATATATATATATATATATATATATATATATATTTTTTTTTAAACAAAACAGAATGTCAAGTGTACACTGGTACAGCACATTTTGTCAACTAATAGCCAATACAGAACATTTGCATACAGTTAACAGTAAAACATAGTGAATTTCTTTGAAATGGTAGTAGTAGTATTATGTTAGTGTGTAATTTTTAATATATCTATAGAGGTACTGCCAAGAAGGGGGAAGCTTTTCCTGGCTGTCATTGAACAGTCTGCTGCACCAAAACTGTGTTTTACTACTCGCTGTAAAATTTTAAAGATATTTGTGGCACCATTTGAAGTTCATGACATGCCACACCCGAACCACCAGGAGACACTTCAGACATCTTTTAAAGGAATCTCAAATATCCTATTTATGTACTCAAGAAACATTAAGATAGATTTCTATGGTACTTGCAGTATGTTTATCAGAGAACCGAAAGGGTGTCTCCAAAGGAGCTCCAGAGGGTTCCACCGTTGTGACATGTGAGGAACCTCAGATGGTGCCTTGAGTATCTTTACATTTTTACAGTGACAAACACGCTACTGGTTCAGTTTAGTGCTTATTTACTATCAAGTAATTTTACTAGGCTCAAATTTGAATCAGCTGCTTTTTCTTAGACATCAATTGTGGAATATTTTTTATCAAGTTGAATATAAATTAATCAAGTATAATCAATGCAAATATAGCCATTTTATACTACAATTATTTCTGATGGTCTAGCGTGTATCTTATTGAGAGTGTCTGTGTGGAGTTCTGTGTAGAAATGGTTAACTGCTCACATATGGTTAACTTACTTTCCTGTTTTTGACATAAGAGAAAATATATGGTGAGGCCCCTCCACAAATATTTCCTGTCAACTTCTTAAAAAAATAGACTGGAGTCACAGAACAAAATGGTAGATAATAAGTAATATGTATGGAATGTATTAGCCAATCTTTTGGTAGATATATAAGTGGGAAGAATCCTAGTTGCTGGAGTTCCTCTGCAGATGACTCGGCTTTTCTATCTCTGATAAAAAGGTATATCTTCTGGCATCAAAACCTCAAGCCTTTGAGAGAACAATCTCAACTTTCTTAGCACAATGAGATATTATCATACAATAGTAAGTTAATTAATATATGTCTTTATCTCACTTAAATGCTTTTCTCCTTGTAGGTGAAAGCCTCTCTTGGAATGAATGTGCTCAGTGCCATAACTGCTGGGATAAACATAATTCTGATCTCCATAGATATAACAGCACTGTCTACAAATAGGCAGCGTTGTGTCAACAATGAAAGTTTTGCAGATTACCATAACATGCATGCCTGTATATATTTTGAGGTATTATTCATATTCATATTGATATTATTATGTATTATTGTTGTTGTTGTTTATGTTGATCTTGTTATAATTAGCATTATACAGTTAGTGCATGGTGCTTGCTATTACTTTTCTAAGTGATCAGATTTATGACCATATATGGGAAGAAAAATCCCATAGACGTACACTCACTGAGCACTTTATTAGGAACACTATAGTCTGATTAGATAATTGCATGAAAAAGTAGGTGAACAGGTATTCCTAATAAAGTGCTCGGTGAGTGTACATTGAAGGAAGGTCCCAAGTCATAGGGAGCAGAATATGACATGCTTGTGGGTGGGCCTTTTTGACTTGAGCCAGTAAGCAATCACCTAGCCAGAAAAAAAAAAAAAAAACGGAACATCCTAACATTTGCATAGCAATCTGCTAAAAAAATCAAATAAAACAGTATTTTGAGCCTCTGTGTAGCAATGGCATTATTATTACTATAATAATAATAATAATTATTATTATTATTATACTCATAAAAACAATAACTTTTAACTTATTCAAATTTGTTGCACTAATTTCGCATATTAGGAATTTCACTATTATTATTTAATTTAAAGATAAAACATTCATGTATTAGGTCAGTTAAAGTTTTATTTTTTTTACTTCAATATTTGAGGATGTTAAATCTTTTGTAGACTCTCAGCCATGCAGTCATCGGAATATTTTTGGTCTTCTCCATCCTTCTGCTCATCATCTCTATATGTATCTCAGCATTTGCCTGCAAAACCACCTGCAGCAGTGACTCCAATGAGGACAGTGTTTCACTAAATCAGCAGGTAAATTATTTAGTAGGTGGTGTAATTGATAAAATCATGTTGATTATTTTATTCCAACAAGCAATGTTATTTTAACTTAAAGAATAGTTCACCAAAAAATGAATATTTGCTGATAATTTACTCACCCTCAGACCATCCAAGATGTTTTTAAGATTTTTTGGATTTAATTTTAGACAATGCAAGTGAATGTCCTCCATTTTTTGATGGACCAAAATACATATTTAGGGTGCATCAAAATAATCCACACGACTCCAATCAACAAATACATTTCTTCTGAACCCAAACGATTGATTATTTTTAGAAACAAAACAATACTTATATACTTTTTAACTACAAATGTTCGCTTCTGTACATCTCTGTGACACGCTTATGAGGGGGATGACGTAAGCTCGTTATTTCGGCGTAATGTCGTTGCTTTATCTACTTGTGCTTTTTCTTTAGCAGACATATATATAGGCTATATGACAAAGTTTTCATACATACCTGAGTTCGCTGGAAAAACAGCACAGGCACAGCCGATGAATTCAGATATCGACCCTTTGTTTCTTTCGATGGTCTGAAATCCTCAGGGGTAAAATTTTCACTGCACACCCTCCAATATTTGAGATTTGGGGTTACTGAAGGTTAAAGCATCCAGGATACACACACCAAATGACCATTTTGAACAATACACTTATACAAATACAAATCTACAGCAAAAATAATTAAACTTTTGTGCAGCACTCCTTCCAAACAATGACACTCTTCCTGCTTCCTCCTCCACGCGTGACCTTACCAACGAGCTTACGTCATTCCTCTTATGAGCGCACGTCACAGATATGTACTGAAGTGAACTTTTGTAGTTAAAAAGTATATAAGTATTGTTTGTTTCTAAAAATAATCAATCGATTGGATTCAGAAGAACGTCTAGTTTACGTATGTAACCTCCGTTCCCTGATGGAGGGAATGAGATGTTGTGTCGAAGAAGTGACACTAGGGGTCTCTCTTGAGCGCTGAATCTGTTCTATGAAAAAAGGCCAATGAGAGTTGGCGAACAGTATTTACATACCCCGGAGGAGCCTCTGGGAATGTTTTAAGGGGATTGTTGTGCCCGGCCTGAAAGCGGCGAGGCACCCCAACACTGACTGCGCATGCTCGTTGAGGAGACGTGCTAACAATGAGACTGAGTCAAACTCCATGCTGAGAAAAGAGATGCTCTGAACTGGAGTATGCTTACTCTTTTCCCAGTTGACCTGAAGCCCCAAACGTCTGAGGTGCCTGAGCACCTGGTCTCTGTGAGTGCATAGTAACCCTCGTGAGTGGACCAGAATGAGCCAGTCGTCTAGGTAATTGAGTATGTGGATGCCGGCTTCTCGGAGCGGGGCAAGAGCTGCCTGTGCGATTTTCGTGAAGACGCGAGGGGACAAAGACATGACGAAGGGGAGGACTTGTACCGATACGCCTGGCCATCAAACGCAAACCGAAGAAAGGGGCGGTGTCGAGGCAAAATTGAGACGTGGAAGTATGCGTCCTTCAGGTCTACCGCTGTGGACCAATCTAGATGTCGAACGCAGATTAAGATGTGTTTCTGCGTGAGCATTTTGAACGAGAGTTTGTGCAACGCTTGGTTGAGAACTCGCAAGTCCAAGATCGGTCGTAAGCCGCCGCCTTTCTTGGGTATGATGAAGTAAGGGCTGTTGAGACCCTTCTTCATCTCGGTTGGAGGGACAGGCTCTATCGCGTCTTTGAGTAAGAGAGTAGTGATTTCCACGCGCAGGGACTTGGCATGTTCGCCGTGTACTGCGTGGGGGGGCGGAAGCCTGGCAAACTGATTTGCGTAACCGAGTCGGATGGTCTGGGCCAGCCAGCGAGACGGGTTGGGAAGTGAGAGCCACTCGTTCAACTCCGCGCTAGGGGCACCAAGGGGACGATTATTTTTGACATACCCGGCGGGGCGGAGCAGGTAAAGCGCCACCGGGAGGCTGTGACGCATCCCGAGGCTCTGGTGCTGAGAAAAGACTCAAAGCACTTACCTTGCTCCACACACCCGGCAGGGGGCGGGTTAGCAACTGAGGAGGAGTCCTCTAGACTCGTCGGAACCGGCCAGCCGGGGAACATTCGTGGGGGCTGGAGGCAGGTGGTCCACGTCCAGGATGCCGGGACTGTTGAGATCTGGCGTGAGAACGGCATTTGCGGGCCAGGTGACCCAGAGACAAAAGGAAATAGCTTTGTTACTGAGAATATGAGAATGTGAAAACTAATTCAACAAAAAATTCTCCTCCCGGCCCTCCACCGGGGACTGAGCGGTCTTACCATCTCTGGAGCTAACGTCTTGGTCCCTGGGTCGAGCATCTATGGAGCGCTTGGGAGCCTTCCAGGTCCTCGAGGGGGTCCGTGAGACTGGGGCGTCTGCTTCCTGCGGAGTGCTCGACGCTGGGGCTGAGAGCTGGGCCTGGGTTGAGGCGGAGAAGGGTGTTTCATAGCCGCAGAGGGACAGCCTCGGCGAGCAGATGGGGCATGGCCCATGGTGGCAGGCTTGTGGCGGGGCAGGATGTGAGATGGCCTCCGTCTGCTTCACCGCTGAGAACTGCTGGGCAGAGTCGTCAATGGTGGCGCCGAATGGATGGAGCTGGGAGATGGGGGTGTGGGAGAAGGTGTGCCTTGTCTACCTCCCGCATTTCGACCAGGTCCAGTCCATAGATACGTTTCTTGACCACAAGTGTGGCCATCGCCTGTTCGAGTGCCAGCGCTTCTGACCTCCGTGGCCCGGGGGTGTGGTTGGTCATCCAGTGCAGTTCCTTCAGCACATCAAGAACAGGACTACCCAAGTGCAAGCTTTGAAGTGCCTTGGCCTGACGTTGGTTGCAGGAAGGGCTGTGGCGTGCATGGTGGAAGCGGTCTGGGACCGTTCCACCACGAGGGTAGTGAGAGCGGAGGAGCTTTGCTCAACTCGTCATGCACGTCCAGGAAGAAAGGAACCGGGGGGGGGGGGGGGGGGGGGCGGCTGTGAGCAGCGCACATGCCCACGGGACCGATCAAGTAGCCCGGGAAAGCATAGTGGACCTCCATGCGTCAGGCTCAGGCTGGGCGAGCACACCCAAAGGTGGCGGCCCAGGCGAGTTATCAGCATCAGACGCCGCAGTAACGCTCTCCGATGCAGCAATGATGTCATCCAATTCTGAAGCAAGCAAGCGTGCCGGGGAGGCGGGTGGTTCAAGGGAGTTTACCTGGCGAACAGAGCCCGTCATAGTCCCCAAATCGCCTTCATCGCCAGCGGCGCCTGCGTCAATCCCGTAGGAAGGAGGCGAGGTGCGGGGGGCGGCTGAAGTGGCTTTCTCTCATGACAAAAGAAAGCCACGACCGCAATATGGTCATGGCTATGTTCTCGCACTGAGAACATGAACCATTCATAGAACGCTGCCTGCTTGTGATCGCAGCCCAGGCACGCGAGGCAGCTTTTGTGACGTGAGAGGTGGGGAGAAAACACCACATCCAGAAACTACACAGGGGCAGAAATGACTTCTTTATAAAGACGTGTCCTGAAAAGGACGTTCAACGACACTGTGTAATGCTCTTTCAGAGAAAATCACTCTTTCAATGTAACACTTTCAATACTCTGCACTGTCGAAACGTCCAGGGGCAAACTGCACTGCCATGCAGAGAAGGAGAAAGCCACTGAAGTGCGCCGTAGATCCAACAGGAAACAGAGCGTCAGAGGAACAGAAGCAGGAATCTGGTGTGTGTGACTCGCAGCTGGCTGCATACATGACCATCGGCTCCGAAGAAAATTTCTGAATGAACGTGCATATTTCCCTCACCTTTGTACCCGTATGTCCGGGGGCAGGGTATGCAAATACTGTTCACCAACTCTCATTGGCCTTTTTTCATAGATCAGAGGCATATTCGGCAATCAACAGAGACCCCTAGTGTCGCTTCTTCGACACGACGTCGAAGTGAGCGACAGACGGGGAACTTTATTTGTCGACTGGAGTAGTGTGGATTATTATGATCCACCCTAAATATGTATTTTGGACCATCAAATAAATGGAGGACATTCACTTGCATTGTTTAAAGGAGGAGGCCTGAAATGAAATCCTAAAAATCTTAAATTCTGTTTTGATGAAGAAAGAAATTCAGATACATCTTGGATGGCCTGAGGGTGAGTAAATTATGTGCAAATTTTCTTTTTTTAGTGAACTATTACTTCAAGCAGACGTTTCTGTTGCTGTCAAGGTTTTTCAGAGAAAGAGACCTCTCCACTGAACAAGCCACAACTTCAAAGATAAAACTAGTAGGATGAAAACGTATGTATCAACCACATGCTATTTCAGATAAACTGCCCTTTTGTGGTCTGATACAAGTAAATTCTGCTGAAGTTGTCAGAAATGTTTTAACCTTAAACTTCTTTATTAGAGCTCTTTAGTTTTCAAGTCTGTCTTACTGTTGAAATGTAGTTGTGTTATGCAGAACATAGCTTCTGAAACTCCTAATTTTAAAATAAGCAATAACATGACATATATCACATGCAGAATGAAAAGAGTACAGCAACTATTGCATAAGGCAACCAAAACATGCTGCACTACAGCCTGTCTATAGCTGGTTCCTCCCAAATTTAATACACATTTCACATTTTTCTTTTAATAATTTGTTAAAGACAAAATTTATATAATGGTCTTCATAGCCAGGGGTTATAATGTTATAAAAATACTTAAAATGGTTAATGCTGAGTCTCTTGTAGACTAACTAATGTAAAGTGTCTTACACTCCACAGAGACCCTGAGTCACAGTAAGGAGTTCCTACAGTGCAAAGGTTGCAAAGAATTAATTTCTCCTATTGCTACTTATGATTTCTCAAGTTATTTTAATAATTTTCTTCAAATGTTTTAGTCTTCTGAGCAGAAAAATTTGATCCTAAAGATAAGTAGACATAATGCACAGAATGAGTCTGACTGAGCAGGTTTCCTTTAATAGTGGAATAGTATATACATTTTTTTGCTACTCTTGTCAAGGCTGTTAATGAAAAAAAAAAACATAAGCTAATGTATTTGAGAACAGATTTTGACAAAGTAAAACATGTCATGACATATGCTACTGTATATGTATGTGATATGGGGTAAAGGCTATACTTCTATTAAACATCCAGACAATCCATTTGCCCTATGACTAGTTGATGTAGGTTTAATTATTGAAGCTTTAATTATTTTTTTGTTGTACTAAAAATTACAATGAAGTCATTATTTATTCACTCCGTGTTGTTATAAACCCATGCATCTTTCTTTTTCTGTCCACACAAGAAGACATTTTGAAAATAAATTGTGCTTAGTTATGTCAAATGATGGGATTTTATGGTGACCACTGTTCTTTTTGGTATTTTCTGATTTGTTCTTTTGTTTTTTGGGGGATTTGGATTGTGTTTTATATATTTGTTTTGTATCTGAATAGTTATTTTGTTTTTGGATTTGCCATTGTGTTTTCAGTCTTGTTTTGTTTTGCACTTCAAAGCCACCATAGGTTATTGATACCAGGTCCACGACGATACACTTTGTTGATGCACTGGCACCACCCACAGGAATTATGTAGGTGACCTAGAGCTAAAAGTTCATCCACCACCTTGAACTGTATTTGAGCTTTACAGTGCATAATAATAAAGATTTTTTACAGAATAATTTATGTTATTATTATATTATATTATATTATTAAGTGCTTTATTAAAAAAGTGAGCAAGATATTTAGGCAAGGCACTTATAATGCTTACTCCATTTATACATGCCTTACTCGAACACTGATTTTTAGAAAGTGAGGGATGAACAGAAATAATATTTCTTGCTGTCTGATCAACATGATGCAACATATGCTGTTGACTGAGCTTGACCTATATTGAAAGCAGAACATTCCTTGAAGTTGCATTTAACTCTGCATCTATTTTCTGGGTGAGCAATAAAGGAGGAACTAAAATATCATTACCGGTGTGAATGAAAATTGGTTGGTGATAACCATACAAGTGGTACATGGATGTTAGGTGGGTGGCAAATATTTACTTACTTAAAATAACACCTAATTTGCGATCTTTAAAAAAAACATGTAATTCTATATATTGGTCTGCCAGTCCACACTGCATTGTATTAATCATATGACTGAATTTTAAATCAACTTAATCAAGGGATATTGGGATGAACAATAATATATAACCTTTTTTAGGTCAAAGACACATTGGTGGATAGAGAGGGAACAGGGACCTTTTTTTCTGTAAAGCTTCTTATTTTCTGAAAAGAGCTATAGAGATAAAAATGACTTGACAGTTATATATTGTGCAATATTGAGATTCATTTTTAGCCTAGCCTGTAATAACATACATTTAGAACCATATTAATGTACACTCACTGAGCACGTTATTAGAAACACCTGTATACCTACATATTCATGAGCTTATCTAATCAGCCAGTCATGTGGCAGTAGTGCAATGCATAAAATCACGCAGATACAGGTCAGGAGCTTCAGTTAATGTTCACATCAACCATCACGTAGAATGATTGACAGGTAGAAAGTTATTCAAAGTCTTCTGATTGGCTAAATAAAGAATGTGGCCAGCTGGTCATATGGATTCATTGTATGCTGACATATGTGATTTTTGGAGCATCAAAATTATGGCACCCATTAACTTTAATTGTATGCACCAAAAGAGCTGAGAAATTATTCAAAAAAATCTTCATTTGTGTTCTGCTGAAGAAAGAAAGTCATACACATCCATTGTGGCATAAGGGTGAGTATATAATAAGAGATTATTCATTTGAGGGTGAACTATTCCTTTAATGGCATCTATTTTAGTGATATCTGACAGATAATATGGACCTTTTCTGCGTGTCATTTCATGAAAAATAAATGACTTATTGCACTTCTAACTCCAATATTTGGTTACACTTGGCAGAGCTCATGTCTTAATTAACAAACAAGCTAATACACTTATACAAATAAGAATTAGTTGACTGTTATATTTTGTGAAAAATTGAGTTTCATTTTTAGCCTAGCCTGTAATAACATACATTTCGAACCATATTAATTAACTCACTGATAACTTTACAAGGAACACCTGTACGTATGCTTATTCATGCAATTATTTAATCAGTCAATCGTGTGGCAGCAGTGCTGTAGCATCTGGATCAATCAGACACACAATTATTAATTATTTAATGAATAAGCCAACAGATGTCTCAAAACTGTAACAAGCAAAGGTCCAAGCTGACTCCGTTATGTTTAATCCCCCACTGATCATTATCAAGCCTTTACACTGTCTTTACAAGGTCCAGCAACAAGTGGACATCAATGACATTCCAAGCGAGGGAGGGTAGCTGCATGCCAGAGCAATCTTTCCCCCTTAAGAAATGGACTCAAAGCCCAGAACAACAGACTTTCCTTCATTAAATTATAGACAAACTGCCTATAAATTCACATGTATATCCCCAGAACATTGTGTATAGGATCATTACTGTCTTGTAAAGTGTTTTTTTGTACTGTATAATGTTTTTTTGCATGACTTATGACAGGACTAAGAGCTAATGTAAAATTATGTAGTATAATGTAGTATAATGTTTCCTACCAAATGAATCCTTGTGTGACATCCTGCACAATAGTATACTGTATATATATATATATATATATATATATATATATATATATATATATATATATATATATATATATTTCTGACAACATCCATTGTATTCTTGCTATATTAATCAGTGCATAAAGGGGCTTAAACTAACCCCAATCATGCTGTGACGTTTAGGAAGAAGTCAAGAGAGAGCTGGATCTATGTGCAGCGAAGGATTTTAATGAAAACAAATACCAATAACTGGGAGACACAGGAACAAAGTAAAAACCTCCACAATGGTAGACAAAAACATAGACATGAGAAAACATACATGAAGGGCAAAACACGGTAGGTCTAGAATCTTACAAATACGTTCAACAACTGACAATACTGAACAGAAATCAGGGCATTAAATACACAAAGACAAATGAGAACATTAAACACAGGTGAGGAACAATAAGGAATAGCTGGAGGTGATCAGAGCAGGGGATGATGGGAAGTGTAGTCCATGGGGAACAGATGACAGAGGTAAAACACAGGAATCGTGACATATGCAAATGAGTCAGCTTCCAAACAAAGGAACATTTCCCATTTGGAAATTGCACCTTTCTCATTGGTCAAGCCAGACTCCAGAGGAGGGACCTCCAGCAGAAATGAAAAGACATGTCCCGCCTCCGGTCCCAGGCTGCAGGCCGGCAAGCCTCAACACCTCAAGCCATGTGCAAATACCTCAACCATAGAGTCAATGAACACCACATTTTATCCTAGTTTCTTCCTTCAACATGGAAGAAATTGATTGCAACTTGAAAACCATCGACTCGAAGAACCATCAAGACGTTCTCCTGCGACTGCATCTGGGCTCTCTCAACAGCCAAGGCAATTGCAAGTATCATACCAGTAGCTAACTGAACCTAGCTTTAATATAAGAGGTAAAACCCTTCGTAACAAAAGCTGCTTTTAAATTAAGAAACGGATGGTCCTCTCAGACAGTCAAAATGACTCATTTCATAACTGCATTTCCCCTATTCTGTTCCGGTTTCATTTTATTTCCATTTTCCCCTTTCCCATGTATGAGTGATTTTGTGTGTATGTTTTGTTTAGGTTAGTTATGTGTTCATATTTTAGTTAAATAAACATTTGTGTACATTCCTGCAAGTTGATTCTGGTCTGCTTGTAAATCATCATCAATGTAACGATTCGATCACTGCTACATGCTATGAAAGAGTTATTTTTGTGTGGCCACGAAAAGTATCCTTTCTGAGAATTGATAGATGATCAATACTGAGTGTTTGCTGGACGAACAGATAAATTGATTGTAATATTAATTCAGCTACATCAAGTTGATTCTATTAACTGACCCAAATGTTCATAATTAATTATAATGGGTTATGATTAATTATTGATGTTTTCCCTTTTAAAGACATTTTGACTGTGGTATATTGTGATAAATAATCTCATCCCTGTTTCTAAAAGATTTTGCTTCAAAGCTGTACCTAAATATGTGTAATATTTTTTTCAATAAGCCATGAGAATAATATTACTCCAATAAGAGAATTAATCAATTCTCTTATTAAAGCTAATTCCCTACAGATGAAATTGTGAGCTGATACAACGAGATGTTGTATTACGATTTCAATGGTGGAGAATTTTATTCAGACAAATAATCAAGTTATTTGTCATTTATCTAAATTGTAACGGTTGACAAACGTGACTGATTCCATTATAAATTTCCTCACATAGTAATGTAGAAACAGGACAGTTTAATTTAATTCCTAGCTCACACATACTGTTTCCCTTACAAATAATGGTAATATACACGACACTTTAAACTGTGCAGTGACATTTTTCAGACCAAATTCACTACATATATTGGTGTGAGAATTTGGGCATGTTAACTGACTACTGTTAATTTGTGCATTGTGGAACGTGCTGATGTTCATATGCATCGATGAAACTGTTTTCATTAGTGTTGACCGAGATCACAAATCACTTATGTTGGTTGCTATGGCGACAAAAGTTCACAGGGAAGTCCTAAATAGACTCTTCCGGGGCAACTAACCGCATATGCGCAACCTGCCGACACCATATTGTCAACAGAGTACAGCTAAGCTAATAGCATAATACAACACTGCTAAACTAACCAGTTAGCAAACTTTCAATTAAACTCCTAAATACACTACAGCGCAATGAATAAAGTCCTGCAGATACGGGTCAGGAGCTTCAATTAATGTTCACATCAGCCATTAGAATGGGAAAAAATTAGGTCTCAGTGATTTCAACCATGGCATGATTGTTGGTGTCAGATGAGCTGGTTTGAGTATTTCTGTAACTGCTGATCTCCTGGGATTTTCACCAAAACAGTCTCTAGAGTTTACTCAGAATGGTGCCAAAAACAAAAAACATCCAGTGAGCGGCAGGCCTGCAGACAGAAATGCCTTGTTGATGAGAGAGGTCAACGGAGAATGGCCAGATTGGTTTAAGCTGATAGAATAGCTACGGCAACTCAGATAACCACTCTAGTTGTAGGGAGCAGAATAGCATCTCAGAACGCACAACACATCGAACATTGAGGCGGCTAGGCTACAAAAGCAGGAGACTACATAGGGCACTTTATTAGGACCATAGTGTTCAATAATAAAGTTTTAAGTTTTAAGTATTAAGTGTATTTACAGACTATATTTTATGATGCCTACATTGCAAAGCCATTAAAATAGTCATCATTGATGTACAGTCATATTCTTGTACATTACATTTTAATTTTACTAAATACATTTTAAAAGACCCTGGATGAATAAGGAAGTCTGACTCCTGCTGAAGGCATGTGATGCTGCTTTCAGATCTGGTGACCGGGAAGCCTACAATTTATCCAAGTCCAATCTGAAGAGGGAAATGAAAGCAGCCAAACACAATTACAAACTGTGGATTGAGGTCAAATTTAAGAACAACTACCCCCAACGTATGTGGACAGGCATGCACTGCTGCACTATTGAAAGTATCCTAACAAACTGCATCACAGTGTGGTATGGCAACTGTACTATCTCAGACCAGAAGGCCCTCCAGCGGGTGGTGAAAACTGCCCAATACATCAGTGGTGTTCAGCTACCCTCCATCAAAGTGTTAAAAGACATGTCCCGCCAGGCCGGGGACCGGAGGCTCCACCACAAAAGCTGCCTAAGGAGGGTGAGAAGCATTATCAAAGACACTTCTCACCCCAACCATGGTCTGTTTACTCCTCTCCCATCTGGGACACGCTATAAGAGTCTTCGCTGTCACACCAGCAGACTCAGGAAGCTTCTTTCCCTCAGCTGTCAGCCTACTGAACTCTAAACGCAAGCGCTGAACACTACATCCCACCTGGACTACATATTTTATATATATATATATATATATATATATATATATATATATATAGACATTTTCATAGAGCTGGTCTCTGTTTCTCTACCTCATAACTTTGCACTCCATAAAAATCTTTATTGCACACACACACACATTATATATATATATATAGCTATTTGCACTTCAAGTTAGATGTTTACTGCTGTGGCTAAGGTGGTAGAGCGGGTTGTCCACTAATAGCAGGGTTGCTGGTTCGATTCCCAGCCCACACGACTCCACATGCCGAAGTGTATTTGGGCAAGACACTGAACACTAAGTTGCTCCCAATGGCAGGCTAGTGCCTTGCATGGCAGCTCTACCATCATTTGTGTGTGAATGTGTGTGTGAATGGGTGAATGAGACACAGTGTAAAGCACTTTGAATACTGCTAAGTTTAAAAAGTCGCTATATAAGTGCAGACCATTTATCATTTCATTGGCTCTGTACCTGTTCTCTGCACAATGACAATAAAGAAATAAATGAATCTAATCTAATCTTAATATGGAACAGACAATGAAACATTCAGCTGAATTTTAGCTTCTCAACTTTGTCTTTGGTTTAGGTTAAATTAATATGATTTTTGATTAATTAAAATTTCAAACAATAATTTGTGTAGAAAAGGGATTCCCTGCTCTCTGCTGTAAGTGGAGGGGGAGTCCCACAGCCTACCAGGAGCCAGTTTTTTTTCCCATGTCCATTTCAGAGCATTTCAGTAGGTACAGCCTAAGAATCACATTTTGTTAAGCAGTAATATGGTTGAAGTTGGATTTAGAAGATTCAAATTGATGTTTTGTATGTATTAAAATAGTTGAGCTTCAATGAATCATTGACTGTCTAAAATCTGTGCACATCACATTTTAAAATTCTCTTTTGAATTCTCCCGTTTAGTTCATAAATTTGCAACTTGTCAGATATTGAGGAACAAACTGCTAGAGATCAAGGTCAAAGCTTTTTTTCAAACAAGAATGTGAGATGAATTTATAAGAATACCACACTGTTGAAGAAATATGAATACTGATTGTCACAAGCTGGGCTAGAACCCAGGTATCAGGTGTGGAGAGCGGAGCGTTCTACCACTTAGCCACAGTGGAGGTAATGTTGAACCCAAGTGAAACACTCAAGGCAGTACTCCAGGCGAAGTAACAGTAGAGATTATGCAAACAATAACAGGAGAGAAATAAAATAACTCCACGAGGGGAGAAAAACTAAATCAAATAACTAAGAACAGCTTACATGGGAAAACCGAGTGAGAAACAAGGGGAAAAAACACAGCTAAGGGAGAAGACAAGACAGGTTTTAGTAAAGAAACATGAAAAGTAGGGTTAATTCTAAGTGAACAAGGAAGAAACAAACGATAAGAAACAGGGTTCACTTTCCTTGCTATGCGAAAAGGGCCGATGTACTTCTGGGAAAGCTTCTTAGATTCGACCCGGAGGGGCAGGTTCTTAGTCGCTAACCAGACTCTTTGTCCAGCTCGGAAATTAAGGGCCATCCGGCGGCGGCGATTAGCCTGGCTTTGGTATCTCTGGGAGGTCCGAAGGAGGGTATGCCTGGCCTTCTTCCAGGTCCGCCTACAGCGTAGGACAAAGCGCTGGGCCGAGGGAACACCAACTTGCGCCTCTTCCTCGGGAAACAATGGAGGGGTGTAACCAAACTGGCATTCGAAAGGGGACAATCCGGTGGCCGAGGATTGGAGAGTGTTGTGGCATATTCAGCCCAAATGATATAGGTGGCTCAAGATGTGGGATTACTGGCCGCCATACACCGCAGGGTGGTCTCCAGATACTGATCAATCCGTTCTGTCTGCCCATTGGACTCTGGATGGAACCCAGACGATAGGCTGGCTGTGGCCCCAATAAGCCTGCAGAAGGCCCCCCAAAACCATGACGAGAATTGGGGACCTCGATCGGAGACAACATCCAGTGGAATTCCAAATATCCGGAAGACATGGTTCATTAGGAGTTCAGCAGTCTCCTTGGCTGAAGGCAGCTTGGGCAGGGGAATAAACCGGGCAGCCTTAGAGAACCGGTCTACAACCACCAGGATAACTGTGTTGCCCTGGGATGGAGGAAGTCCTGAAACAAAATCCAGAGAAAGGTGTGACCATGGCCTGTGGGGGACAGGTAAGGGACGGAGCAGTCCCTGGGGTCGCTGACGTGTCGACTTTCCCTGGCTGCAAACAGGGCAGGCCTCCACATAGACCTGAACGTCCTTCTTGATGGATGGCCACCAAAACCTCCGATGGAGGAATTCCAATGTGCGAGCACTTCCTGGATGGCATGTCAAGGGTGACTCATGACCCAACTGCAAGACCCGGGCCCGAACAGATAGAGGAACGTACAGGCGTCCAGCGGGGCCACCGCCTGGATCGGGATCATGGACAAGGGCTTCCCGTACCCCTCTTTCCAGTTCCCACTGAAGAGGTGCAACTATCCTAGACCTAGGAATAATCGATGCCAAGGGCTTCTCTTGCATTTCAGGAGAGTAGACTCGAGAGAGGGCATCCGGCTTGACATTCTTGGTGCCGGGTCTGTAAGATAGGAGAAACTGGAATCGATTAAAAAACAGGGACCACCGCGCTTGCCGAGGGTTCAATCGCTTAGCCTGCTGGAGATATTCCAGGTTCTTGTGGTCCGAGAGAACTTGGAAAGGATGCTGAGCCCCCTCAAGCCAATGGCGCCACTCCTCCAAGGCCAGTTTTACAGCAAGCAACTCTCGATCCCCCATGTGGTAGTTGCACTCTGCCTCGGACAGGCGGCGAGACATGAAGGCACAAGGGTGTAGTTTACCATCCTCACCCCTCTGTGACAGGATGGCCCCCACCCCCACCTCTGAGGCATCTACTTCCACCAAAAAAGGTCTTTCAGGAATCGGAGCGGAAGTAAAGCAGCACTTGAGATCCTCGAAGGCCAGCGCTGCCTTTGGACCCCAGTGAATCTTGGTTCCTCCTCCCTTAGTAAGAGCTGTCAAGGGGGCTACCACAGAGCTGAAATTCTTAATGAACTTCCTATAGAAGTTCGCAAAGCCAATGAAACGTTGAACTTCCTTGACTGTGGTAGGCGTGGGCCAGTTGTGGACTGCCTTGACCTTCTTGGGGTCCATCTCCAGGTGGCCAGGGGAGACGATAATCCAGAGAAACTGAGTCTGGGAAACATGAAATTTGCATTTCTCTGGTTTTACGTAGAGATTATTGTCAAGGAGTTTCTGAAGAACCCGGCTAACATGCCCCTCATGCTCCTTCAGTGACCTCGAGAAGATGAGGATATCGTCCAGGTATACAAAGACAAACAGATTAAGCATGTCCCAGAGAACATCATTAATCAGGGCTTGGAATACTGCGGGGGCATTGGTGAGCCCAAACGGCATCATCAGATATTCGTAGTGGCCTGTGGGGGTGTTGAAGGCCGTCTTCCATTCGTCTCCTTGCCGGATCCGCACGAGATGGTAAGCATTGCGGAGATCCAGTTTAGTAAAGACGGAAGCCCCTTGAAGCAGCTCAAAAGCAGTGGCCATGAGAGGAAGGGGGTATCGATTCCGAACCGTGATCTTGTTAAGGCCCCGATAATCAATGCAAGGCCTAAGACCCCCGTCTTTCTTCTCTACAAAAAAGAAGCCCGCCCCAGCCGGGGAAGTAGAGGCACGGATGATGCCGGCTGCCAAGGACTCCTTAATGTAGGTATCCATAGCTGAGTGCTCGGAGAGGACAAGGAGAATATCCGACCCCTGGGAGGGCAGGAACCAGGGAGTAGATCAATGGCACAGTCGTAAGTACGGTGAGGCGGTAAGGAAGCAGCCTGGGACTTGCTGAACACTGCCCTGAACCGATGGTAAACACTGGGGACTCGGGAGAGGTCGACAGACTCTTGAAACTCGGAACTAGGGGCCGAGGGACTCTGAAGCATGCAGGTGAGTTGGCAAGTGGAACCCCATCTTAGAATGGTGCCCGTAGGCCAGTCGATCTGGGGGATTATGTCTGCACAGCCAAGGGTGACCCAGGATGATAGGATACTCGGGGAGTCAATGAGATAGAAGGTCTCCTCCTCCTGGTGTTGATAGACGGTAAGTCGCAGGGACTGATTCGCCTCTGTTACTTTGCCTGGTTCCAGGGGTCTGCCATCCAAAGCTGTAACTGCCTGGGGTTGAGGAAGTAGTTGGGTGGGGATCTTAAGTTGCTTAGCCAAGGTTAGGTCCAGGAAGTCTCCTGCGGCACCGGAATCGATCATAGCCTGGACCTGATGCTGGTGGCCCTCCCAGGACAGAGTGGCTGGAATAGCTAGGACAGCGTTAGTAGGAGGAGCTCTAATTTTCCCCATCACAGCCCTCCTGTAGCTGGGCGGGGACAGGCGTTTCCCGAAAGCTCGGGTCAAGTGGAGCGGAAGTGGCCGGCAACCCCGCAGTAGAGGCACCGACGCTCCCGCATGCGAAGTTCTCTTTCGTTGGGAGAAAGCCTGGAACGGCCTAACTGCATGTCCACCGGGGAATCATGGAGCTGTTCAGGGGCCGGGGAAGCTCTGGATGAAGGTGCACAAACTGGAGAAATAGAGTTGCTCAGAGGAACTTGGGACAGAGACATTTGGTGGTGTGCCTTTCTCCGTTCTCTCAGACGATTGTCCAGGCAGATGGCCAATGCTATGAGGGACTTGAGATCCCCAGCTGGTTCTCGGGTGGCTAACTCATCTTGAAGGGGCTCAGACAACCCTCCCTGAAAACAGGCCCTCAGCGCTTCATCATTCCATCCGCTCCTTGCTGCTATGGTCCGAAATTCAATGGCAAAATCCGCCGTGCTGCGGGAACATTGACGGAGAGAAAGCAGGCGCTTGGAAGCTTCTCGACCACTGACAGGATGATCAAAACCCCGCTTGAACTCTTCCACAAATGCCACGTAGGAGTCACAATAGGCCACCTGGGATTGCCACACTGCGGAGGCCCAGGAGAGCGCCTTGTCTGAAAGAAGGGTAATAATGTAAGCGACCTTCGAACGGTCTGTGGGAAAACTTGAGGGTTGGAACTCAAAGGAGCATTGGGTTAGGAAACCATGGCAGGAACTAGGATCTCCAGCAAAGGGCTTGGGAGGTGTAAGTCGGAGTCACCACTCGGGGGTGGTCTGGAGGAAAGTGAAGGACCAGGGAGGCGCTCGGAGAGCTGGCAGATGGAACTCATCATATCAGCCAGGATGACTGGCTGAGAATGGCTTCGGAAAGATGCCTCATGTTGAGCAATCACCGCCAACAGGTCCTTGGAACTGAGTGTCTCTGGGTCTGACTCAGTTTTTCCTTTCACAAGCTGGGCTCGAACCCGGGTCTCAGATGTGGAGAGCTGAGCGTTCTACCACTTAGCCACAGTGGAGGTAATGTTAGACCCAAGTGAAACACTCAAGGCAGTACTCCAGGTAAAGTAGATTTATTAGAAAAAAAGGAGTTCTTTGCAAGTAGAAAAAAGCCAACAAAAGTTCTTCTCAGAAGGAGGTATTACTAACAGTAGAGATTATGCAAACAATAACAGGAGAGAAATAAAATAACTCCACGAGGGGAGAAAAACTAAATCAAATAACTAAGAACAGCTTACATGGGATAGCTTGGAAGGTCTCAGTGGAACACAGCATGAGAAACATAGCCATGACTCAAAAACCAAGTGAGAAACAAGGGGAAAAAACACAGCTAAATACTCTGGGGGAAACAAGGCACAGGTGACCTGGATTAAGCTAACAGGGGCACACAAGGAAGAACTAAGGTAGAAGGAAACACCGGTGACCTCTAGAGGCCCGGAGACAAACAACAGGAGGCAGGATGCTGACACTGATAAGATGAATTGAGCAAAATTATAATAAAACAAAAACAATTAGTAACGATTTGGTTAGTATATTCTCAATGCTCGTATTGATAATGGATGATCCAATTGCAGTTACTAAGTAAAATTATTTGGCATTTTAAAAATATCAACATATTATTTTGCTTTCCATAATTAAAACTGGTGAATATACAGGTAAGTGGGATTATTTAGTGATGGTGCCCATTAAAATATAGATTTTTGTTTTGTGGAGTTTTCAATAGGAATAGATTAATTAAAGGTATCAAGAAAAAATAGCAAAGACTTATTTATCTCTTTTATTGCCATAGTTGCTGCTGTAGTTGCAATACAATAAAAAAAAAAAAAAAAATTTAATTTCTGTCTTCCATCTCCTTCCTCTAACTCTGTCTTTCCTCTCTCTCCTTTCCCTTCTCATTTCGAGTATGAGTTAACCCATATCAGCAAAAAGCACCTGCTCAAAGTCATTACTTTATTAATGACATGAATCCCTCCTTTTTCATCTTTCTGTACAATGCTCCTTTAATCTGCCTCTTTGCATTCTTATTCACCCCTAAGCATTTGTTTATCCCTCTTATTTCTGATCCACAAATCCACTGCTGTCTGTGGTGCAGGTATTCTTGCGAAAAACTGAAAAACATTTTGTGGCAAAGTGGCAAACTTATTTCACAGTTGTAGGTCAAAAAGTCTTTCATATGAGTGCCTTTTAAATAGTGTTTCAGTCTGTTTAAAAATATGTTTAAAAGAGAGTGGATCTTTATCTGTATTAGACATATTATATGTTTGTTTGAATTAAATTAAATATTTATGAGATATTTTTCAATTATCTTATAAGAAAAGCATTCACATGTTAAACTGATCCTTTGATTCCGAAAAGTGTGAAGGCTTGGAAACACTTCCATTTGCTTTACTATGAAGGCGTCTTGTTCAACATTTCTTACAGGTAGATTATCTGGTGGTTTATTTCATGAAAGTATCATTATGGAACACAATATGTCAGTAGTTCACTGACAAAGGCAGTGACATCTGTGAACAGAAGAAAATACCTGTTTATAGGATTACAAGGTTACAATTATTGCACATGCATGACATCTACTCTCTGCGTTTGTTTTCTTTACAGCCTTTTCACCTGGAAAAAAGTGATAATGATCTTGCCTAATTTTACCTAGATTGGTGAAGCCATGGAATCAGAGAGTAAGATTCTATCTTTCAAGATGTCTAGCTGTAATCATGTCACAGTTTTCAGATATTCTGTCATCTATCCACACATGCTGTCTTGCTTAGTTATGCAAGCTCACATTTGACAGAATCAATCAAAATACCACCCAGTGTACAGTTTGTGAATTTTTGAAAAATACCCTTATTTCATCTCAATTTGCACATATTTACACATATTTTTTATTGTATTTTTATGTCTACATTCTACGTTCCTTAACTATCCTTCCGGACCTTTCAACAGTACTGTCTCTATAACGTACCTGATTCTCAAATTTCCTATTGCTCTGTGTTTTCTTTGCTACATAACAACATACAAATAAAATGAAATTCCATTACAGCAAACATCAGTAGAAACAATGGACCTAAACTGACATAAAAATAAAAACACAATGTGTGCCCAACAACTTAAAGGTGAAATGTGTAATTTATGCACCACGATCGCCAACAAGCGACAAAAATAAATAAAAACGACTATTTTCAAACAGGTTTCCCGACTCAAACAGACTACCCCAGTCTGCCATATTTTAAGAAAAAACAGAGAGTCTCACCCCATAATTATTCCATTGGCTGATTTTATTTTGCAATGCCAGGCTGGTTGATAGTGCCATTTAAACAACCTTTGAATGGCTTACATATAGTTGTCTCTACATATTAAGCTAGGGTAGTATAAACTATTTTGACATAGAAAAGTTTACACACATCACCTTTAAAGACGAACACACAATTATTGGCGGTACTAAAAAAAAAGCAGTTACTATGCATCTTAGTATGTGTCAAAGCACTCCATTCACTGCTTGTTTAAAGGCTAAAATAACTATACATTTTCAGTCTATAATAATACAAGCTATCCATCTTTCAATAGTAGTCTACTCCGTATGATACTAAATCTTCTTTCAGCAATTTTTTCATAGATAAAAAAATATTTTAAGGGCATATTTTATGCCACAAAAAGCTCAGTCCAAAATCATTGATCAAGAAGCCATTAGCCAAATAATAATATTAGTAATAATAATACCTGACAATTATATAGCACTTTTCTAGGCAATCAAAGCACTTTACATAGTATATGGGGAATATCCTCAACCACCACCAGTGTGCAGCATCCACCTGAATGATGTGACAGCAGCCATAGTGTGCCAGAATGCCCACCACACACCAGCTATTGGTGGAGAAGAGAGATGTAGCCAATTCAGGGATGTGGATTATTACGAGGCTATGATAGATAAGGGCCAATGCAGGGAATTTGGCCAGGACAACAAGGTTATGCCCTTACTCTTTACAAGAAGAGCCCTGGGATTTTTAATGACCACAGAGAGTCAGGATCTCAGTTTAACATCTCATCTGGAAGACGGTACGTTTTTAGAGTATAGTGTCCCCATCACTATACTGGGGCATTAGAACCCACATAGACCACAGGGTTAGCATCACCTGCTGGCCTCCCTAATACCACTTCCAGCAACTTTAGTTTCCCCCAGGAAGTCTCCCATCCAGGTACTGGCCAGGCTCAACCCTGCTTAGCTTTAGTGAGCAACCAGGTGATATGGCTGCTGACCAAAGATTTGCATAATTCAGTATGCAAAATAAAAGTAAATAGGGTGTGGTTAGTATCTCATCCGGCCACAAAGAAGTTTCAGTTGTAAATTATTCATTTTACTCCTTTACAAGCTGTGGCTTGGTATTCCATAGCTGTTGTGAAATCTCATGATGTTCCAGGGAAACCACTGGTTGACTGTTCCAACACTAACATGGGGTTGAGACATTATAGGTGCTGTCCTCCAGACGTTCATCTTCACTCAAGCTAATATGAAGGCAGGTTTCATTCAGAGGCAAAGAAAACTCAATTGTTTGCTCATAGCCTATTGGTGTTGTAGAATGTGGTAAAGTCCCACCATCCACAGGTGGATGATCCTCAGGCAAGCTGCTGCAGGTGCTGGATGTAGAGATGAAAGCAGAGCTCTGGTCATCAGATGGGTCACCTCTGGATTGGGGGGAGACTAGGGATTTGTCATCCGAGCGTACGCCAGAATCCTCACTGGCTGAACAAGATACACTGATGCTATTGGTGAAAGAGTAGAAATCTCCATGTGAAACGGAGCAAAGAGTGATGTCAGGGTAGGATGAGCTGTTCATCCTTGGGAGCACACTCCCATTTATGGGCGTAGCAGCCAATTTTGTTTCCGCCTCTACACCAGGAGAGAGAGTCCTGTTTGAGCGCTTGCGGTTGAGCGGCTGGGGTGGAGGTTCCAACTTAGGGATAATTTGTTTAAACCTGCAGACAAAAAAAATATACATTTTTTCAGTTGTAGTGTTTGTCTTGGTAATGGATATTGTATAAAACACTGAACAGAACATAATATGAAAGTGATAACTATAAGTGTAGGAAAATCAAAGTAGGCTGAATGGGATTAGAGTGACCTGAGTGCTGAATCATCAAAAGGAGCACTTCATACACAATTCTTTTAGACACATTTTCCATTCTGATTGTGTGTGTGAGTGCACTTATCTCTGTCCCACAGTTCCCAGAGAGAGAGAGAGAGAGAGAGAGAGAGAGAGAGAGATTGAGAGAGAAAGAGAGAGAATGGGAGTTCGAGATGCAGGTTCTTGTATTGATGGCTCTACTAAAAATAACTGCAATGCAGTCACTCAGCATGGGACAGAGAAAGCAAATATAACTCTCTCTCACTCATACACAATCAACACATGCAAATGCAACTCAAGTAAACACATAAGTATTGTAGTAATTAAAGGGATAGTTCACCCCAAACTAAAAATTCTTTCATCATTTGCGCAACCTCATTTTGTTCAAAACCTGTGTGACTTTGTTTCCTCCATGAACAAAAAAGGAGTAATTAACAGCAGAATGTTAGTCACCATTCACTTTCACAGCATCTTTTTTTAAATTCAGTTAAAGTGAATGGTGACTGAGGCTGTCAGTCCCTGACATTCAGCCAAACATCTCATCTTGTGATCCATCCAAGTCATTTGGGTTTGGCTCAACATGAAGGTGAGTCACAAAGGACACATTTTTCATGTTTAAGTGAATTATCCTTTTAAATTAGATTTGTACATTGTCAGATTATATGAGTGGTGCAAAAGTCATCACCGCAATGCTAGGGTGGTTGCCAGGGTATTGATATGCGGTTGTTAAGGTATTATGAGTGTATTTCAGCATGTTCTATGTAGTTGCTATGGTTTTTTTGGTAGCTGCTTACAGGCCAAAGCCAAAAGAGTCCACCTCGATGTCTCTATATGTAAATCATGAAACACAAACAGAAGGAATTTCTGTTTAATTAGTTGATAAAACCATTCCTACATAAATTGCAGCACTGAATATAATAGGGCAATTTGCATGAGTGTTTTTTTCAAACGTTTTATACATAAATTCTTCCTCGTGTTGCATGAATGAGAATATAGTGCCTGTCCAATTTTTCCCATTCATTTTTGCGAGGGATTTCATAAAATAATTGAATGGAGTTCTAATTCACAAACCAAACGAGCCAACACTTAGGTGAACTACAACATTACAAAGATGAAGCAAAATATAAAGCAAGAAAGTATTTGAAAATCAGACAACAAGACAACGGCACAAGACTGTGTTCAATGAAGCATTGCGAATGATGCAATTAAGTTAATATACAGAACTATTAATTTAAAGTTACTGATTAAAACTAAACAATATGTTATAATTGTATTGCAAAATATTCAGATATATACAAATAAATATGTAGTTTGAGAGTGAAAGGAGACAGACTCAACTTGTCATTCAATGTGTGTTATGGGAGAGTACAGTCGCTTCAGAGCTCTTTTGGGGAGGTTTGTTGGCTACGATTCTCTAATTGGTGGATCGTTTCCCTTTTGGATTCATGGGTAGTGTAGTTCATCAACAGGAATTCTGCTTTTAAATAAGTTATTTTTTTATTTAGATAACTTGGACTGATAGAGCTGTTCTGTTTATAGTCCAAAAACCCTGAAGACAATGGGTTCTCTTGGGATAAGTGGATAATAGAAGTTGGATGGATGGACTTTCATACCTCAAATGTGAATTTTGAAGCCGTATTGAGTTACATTCTTAAAAAAAAAAAAAAAAAAAAAAAAAAAACAGCGGCTTCAAAGTTCATGTTTGTGGTATAAAAGTGTGTCATTTATGTTGCAGGACAAAATGTCCACATATTGTCAAATAATGTTCACCACAGACATTATTTTACACATAATTTGAAAAACCCCATTATAAAATCCCATAGGAAAATCCCAAAGGAACCCATGGCAAAATTAGACTTCTGGGTTTGCCTACAAATTGACATCATGGCTGAACAGCTCTATAACTGAAACAGAAGCATATACCATCAAATAACAACCTCAGGTCCCACGGTAGGTCTATCTTTAAAAGTTTACAAGTTATTGTTAAAAATCTGTATTTATTTATGGTCCGTCAGAAAAACTCATAAGTTACAAAAGTAACAGCCCTCTTCTCCAAGTGCGTTTTGAAGCATCACCCATGTTTGTAGCACAAATATATGATGAGTTATGCACTAAAGTTTAATCCTTAAATTTGATTGTATGAGCAATAGTAATAGTGAATTGTCTTAAAAAGCACCAAAAATAAATCCAAACACAATCCAACACATTCTGTGCTACATCGCATACAGACCTACTGGCATTTGATCATGGTCATTTGTCTGTTATAAGTTTAAGATTTAGCAGTTTTTTAGCAGTTTTTTCCCCACTTTGCCTCTTCTCTCTAATTAGCATACTGTATGAGCACATCAGCAGTACTGTCTGACCCAGACCAAATGCTGTCATATCTCCTCCACCATATCTCTCCAGAGAGCCTTCTGCCTCCCTCTATTTCCTTTTCCTCATCTCAGGGGACCTCATATTGTCATCTCTTCCTGTGGGTGTCATAAGTTATGCTAATTTAATTTTCATCACATTTTCAGTAATATACCGGTACAACTCTTCTGTCTAAAATATTGTGATTATCCACTGTTTACCCTGTTGTACAGACCAGCAATGCTGGTCACCAGAATATGTTGTATTTCGGATACTGGTCCCCTGATGTTTTGCTGGAGCCCCTACAAGGCTTCCTAACTATCTTAACCAGCAAGCCTCCCTTGGTCAACTTGCTTTAACACAATGGCCAGCAAGCATTTATGCTAGTGAACAATTTGGATATGCTGGTCCACCAGCAATAAAAAAACATATAAATCAGCTCGAACAAGCATTTACATACAGTACATGCTGGTTTAAGCGGATCTACTCAGGAAGTACATGTACGAAAAAGATAAAAAAGTCTGCTCTTGTGGATATGTGATTGAATGACACTCCAACCAAGTCTAATAATAATATAACCTTAAGGGACATGTGAAATGTCATTGCCTTAATAAAGATTATGCTGTATTGACTAATCGTCTTAATGCAGAAAACTAATTATTTAATGTTGCACATGTTAAGCAATTTGTGTAGGCACAGGAGCCGTGGATGTGGGATGCTAGTGATAAATTGTGTTCATCAAATGAAAAATTAAAAGCTCCCTGAAGGAGAACATTAGAGTTGCTTCTGTGTTTGTGTGTGTGTGTGATTGTGTGTGTTTGTGTAAGTAGATAGATAGTTACTTTATTGATCCTTGAAGGGAAGTTGTGTACAGTGTGTGTACCAAGACCTTTAAACCTGATTTATTATCTTTAAAACCCTGACGATAATTGCTACCAAGACACACACACACACACACACACACACCAAACCTCATTTCTTGAATCCACCACTTTATAGCATTGACAATGATAGTGTATGCCGGTGAACTGGTTTGGCACAAGGCTTACCATAATTTACCACACACACACGCACGCACGTTGGTGCGGCTATCCTTATGAGGACTCTCCATAGACATAATGATTTTTATACTGTACAAACTTTAGATTCCATCCCCTAACCCTAAACCTAACCCCTTACAAAAAACATTCCGCATTTTTACCATTTCAAAAAAACATTGTTTAGTATGTTTTTTAAGTGATTTGAATTATGGGGACATTAGAAATGTCCTCATAACCCACATTTATAGCATAATACCCTTGTAATTACCAGTCCTCGTAAACCACCCAAACCTGCCCACACACACACACAAAACACTGTACTCATCAGTCATGCTCATTTGACAAGCTGATGTGATTACAGAAAAGATCAATTATACTCACACAAGGTTGGTAAATGTAGAGAAGATGAAAGGAGAGGGGGATTTAGGAGGAAGAAAGAGATGACAATTAAGGCCATGAAATGGAGAGAAAACATTAATGAGAGTGAGGAGAAGAGAAGAGAAAAAAGTCTGTGTTACAGGAGGAAGTGGATAATCAGAAGGGGAGGCTCTTCACATGTGCACCTGAGCAGAAAAAACTAAATAAATCTCTCTCTAACACACAGAAACCTTCTCACATATACATCTGAGAAATGCATTAAATCCGAAACTGACTCCCACTACAACCCCGCAATTAGTATCAGTGTATAATCCTGTCCAGTGTATGACAGGCATGCACACATATACCCACACATATATTAGTCTCATTAGCGGTAATCAAGGAGCGAGTGAGGATTATGGAAGATCAATAAAACAACAGATAGACTAATCCATGACTTTAAAACCCTTTGCTTTCATCTCTCTCATGTTTACAAAAAGACAAAGACACACACACACATTTGTCTTTCAATCATGGTGGGGACTTGCCACTGACTTCTGTTGTTTTTGAGCAAAAATGATTTTCTATCCCCTAACCCTACCCCTACACCTAACCCTCTTACAAACCCTTTAGCAATTTTAGATTTCCATTATAATATTATTTAGTGTTAATAAACTAATAATAAACTAATCAGTTTTTCAGAAAACACACACGACATACACACACACAAATAAGAAAAAAATATGTAAAGACTTTGTAGTCAGAATATCTGTCCAAAAGAAATAAGAACTGATTATTTCAGACATTATTCAGAGAACAAAATGGAATATATAGTTATGCTTGTGGATATCTACTTTACTTGTTACTAATAAAAAAAAAAAAAAGTGGCTTTCAAAGATTTGATGCTTACCATCCTGGTCAACTTTTGCAAATCATGGAATTCATTAATCCACAAAAGCGCATTTAATCAACTGGGCAAATTGTAAACACAACTTAGTTTCCAGTAGGACTAATAAAAAACAAAACCTGTGTCCTTACTTCAATCGGTTTAGTCCATTATTTAGGACACTTTTAAGACTTTTTATAGAGATTTTTCTATATATGTTTTTTAACAGATACCCAACAAATACCCAGAGCTTCAACGATTCACACCTTAACTCGACAATTTTTTTGTTTGAGCTGAAAAAGGTAGAGTGGGGACTCACATGTTGCCAGGCAATAAATAAATAAAATAAAATAAATAGCTAAATAAACATCAGTAGTTCTGTTTAGTATCAGTCAAATGATGACAATTAAAATAAAGAATACAAAAAATTAAATAAATAGCTAAAAACATCAGTAGTTCTGTTTAGTATCAGTCAGATGCTGACCATTAAAATACAAAATAAATAAAAATAAAACAAATAGCTAAATAAACATCAGTAGTTCTGTTTAGTATCAGTCAAATGCTGGCTATTTTAATACTGCCAGTCAATTAGTGTCAGTCGACTGATATATATCGGTTGGGCACTAGTATTAATCAATGACAGTGAACAGCCCCTTACCTATCAGTCCACATGTGACTTACAAAGAAATTCACACTAACTGCTGTAACTTTAAAGAACATTATTTAAAAAGAACAAAATAAGCACACACGCACGCACGCACGCACACACACACACACACACACACACACACACACAAATTAACAGATCTAAGGAAAGTCTCAGAAAATATACCCATACTCATATAAACACACTCTGTAGCCCTAGTGAGTTGGGACTAGGAAGTTAGGTTCATTCTTGTTTCACAGATGTAGATTTTCATCATTTTAATTTAGAGCAAATTATGAGCAAAATCTTTTTTTTGGCTAACTTGGATGTCTTTTGAGAAATGTAATCCCATCTGAATATGAATGTCTGTATTTGCATTATATAATTACTTTTTCTTATTTATTTTGAACCGTAACCATAATTGAAAACCGTAACTAAAGCTTAAAGGTGCTATATGTAAGATTGACAACAAACATTTGAAATATTGGAGAGTTGTCTGCAAAAATACACAAAACATAACATGACAAGACTCGAAGCTCATGTGGGTTTCCTGAATGTTGACATGCATATTAGCCAACTCAGCATCCGTTTTCAAGGATTTCTGAGCTTTAAGCTGTCTCCATCTTTTAAAGGCATCTCCGATATGTATCCTTGTTTTACTACGCCTCTGGTCATGGTGGTTTTTAGACGGATGGCGAAGCTTTTTAGGTTGGGTGGAGTCTGTTATCTCTGATTCAGTTTGTTTGCTGGCTTCCATGGCTGCAGCACACAGTGTTGCTTATCCACTGTTCATGACTACATGTACAGTGGATAAGCAACCAGATTGAGCCTTAGTACCGCGGTCGTGTTAAAACTTTAAATTGTCACACATGAGACACGTTCACAAAATCACCGACATGAGGTGCAACGGACACTCTTGTCACTCAGTGTTGGTGTTTTTAATGAGTGTTATCTGTGTATACATGTTTTTGTATATCCTGCAACATCTGGACAAACCAGGTACATATGCAAGGATCCTTATTGTGGACTTCAGTCTGGCTTTCAACACCATCATCACAGCTTTACTCCAGACTAAATTACACCAACTCTCTGTTTCCATGTCTATCTGTCAGTGAATTACCAGTAGGGAGGAATAAATCAAATCATAAAAGAAAGCAAAAATTCATATTTGGACCATTTGGAATATGAAAGTAAAAACCAAAGTAAATTGGAATGTTATCGGGCCCTAAAAACAAAGTATAATCTGGCAGAATATATCTACACTGTAAGAGATACAAAACAGGGATGCATCCTCATCAAATAAAGGTTCAGTGATCACAGTCTGGCCATAGAAAAAGGCAGACACGGACAAACATGGCTTCCAAAGGAAGAACGAATATGTGCTCACTTTGAGACAGAGACACACTTTCTCCTTCACTGTGAGAAATTTACAGAGGTGAGGAGAGAGACAGTTTCCCAGTTCAGCAGAAACAGATCAGATGCTGGTGTTACTGGGGGAGGACAATCATGTGTCAGTTGCAGCAAAATTCATTTTGAGCTGCACACCATAAGAAACCAATCACTGCCTTAATGTACTTTGGTCACAGTATTTGTTTTATGTTCATAATGTCTTGTTAAATGCTTATTTTATTTTATATTGTATTATGTATATTGTTATAGTTTTTTTTATTTTATTATATACATTACCTGGTACCTTCTATTTATATTGTTAGGTTTTTGTCATGTCATGCTCTGTTTTGTGTATTAATGCTTTGGCAATATTGTATGTAATACCATAATGCTAATAAAGTACTTTAAAATTGAAATTAAGAGAGAGCGAGAGAGAGAGAAAGAGAGAGTGAGTGAGCGAGAGGTGTTCTGCAAGCCCTAAATTGCCCTAATAAAGTGTGAAAATTAATGTTTTCTGTATGCAAGAGACTGCAGCTGTCCACAGGGACACCCATAATTGTGACATAAGTCACACACACACACGCGTGCAAGCGCTTACACATACTCATTGTAGCGACTCTCCATAGACTTCCATGCATTTTATAGATATACAGATCTAACGATAATTTCCATTTTCAAAAAACATTGTTTAGTATGTTTAATATGCCATTTCCCTCATGGGGACCGCTGGATGGTCCCCACAAGGTAGGTTTTCTCTGGTTTAACTATCCTTGTGCGGACATTTGTTCCCCACGATGTAGTATAAACATGGTTACACAAAAACACATTCTAAGTACATAAAAATTGATCCATCTAATAAAATCAACTAAAAATGAAAGCTAATCAAAGCAACAGTACATCTTCAATTTCTCTGCAAAAGGGAATAGTGTGTGCTGCAAAGCTTAAGAACAGTGTACTATTGGTATTTACGCAAACACAAACATACAGAGCAATAGAATGTGCAGTGTCGTTGAAGGTCAGAATTTTTCATTACTATTCAAGGAAACCTACTTGCCAAAAGGCAAACAGCACTCTGCTTTTTAATACACTTTCATTACATTAGTTTACATTTCCTACAACCAATAGCCATTCAAAATGTTCTGCAGTCTGTGTATTGAGAGAGAGACGGACAGAATGTGAGGAGAGAGTTAGAGAAGACAGTAAGAGGAAGTGGGATTATGTGAACTAGTTTTAGAAAAATCAAACACTAGCCATATGTGATTTTTAAAAAAAAAGTAGTCTTCACAAACATAAACTTATAGTTATTCTTTTCAACATAATTTCTGGTTAATTTTTTTTATTTCTGGGATTTGTTTCAGTGCTGCTCAGCTCTACTCTGTTCCACACACTGACACACTTATTTTGTCCAGATGTTGCAGCTCGGATTTCAGCTCTTACCGTCATTATGAACAAGCATGTCGGAAAGTGGTAAAAATTTAAACACATGAGTGCACACAGATGCACACAAATAAGGACTATAAAGTTTAATTTACCAATTAATGTTATACAAAGTCCAGTAAACATAAAAAAGCTAAATCAATATTTGGTGTGACCAAAACACTTAATTTGTTTTGTGAACTATCCCTTTAAAAACAAGAAAGAGTCTGGTCTCACAGTGCCTGTCTGCACTTCCTGATCTCTTTCTTGTCTCATTGGCTGAGTTGAAAAGCATACTACCATGCTATTTTTTTTGACTATTTCTGCCATATGTTTGCCATTTCAAACTAAGCCAGCATTCCCTATTCTGTTCTGCCTGTTGAATTCACTTACCATTTTAACAGCAAGAGGTACAACTGCAAATCTTTGTATGCCAGAACCAATCTCATTTCTCAGTATGCATGTGTGCCCATATTAAAAATGAAGAGCTATTATCTGACAAGATTGTAATTACCTCTCATCAAGTGCTGTCGAACTAAGAGTCTCTGGCTTAGCAACTTCCCTTCTCGCTGCATCCAATCCCTCTTCACTTCTTGTGTTCTCTGGATTCCCATTGGCTGCAATGTTGGGTGGTACACCACGCAGGTTTAGCAGATTGAGGTAGGACTCAGCATGGGAGGAGACAGGAGGGTTTTCTGGCTTCCCTGCTGAAGAGGAGGTGATGGGCTGGTCTGAGCGAGGAGTGTAAAGGTTCTTCAGGTTCAGAGAAAGAGAGCGAGTGGGGATGCTACTCCATGTTGACTCTTCTTCTAAAAAATAAAAAATCTAATTTGAGATATAAAGTAAAATCCTTAGTCTCTCTTAGACTTCAGTACTAATAGATTAGATGTAATCTAAAAGATGATTTAGATCTAAAGAATCTTAAAAGAGACCATATTTTTGTGGCATTTAGACTGTGTGTGTTAGCTTTGAGGTCATCTATATACTAGTGTAATCCTAAACGTAATTTGCTTTTAGCAGATGTACAATATTTATCTTCTGGTAAAACAGACCAAATGCATGTATACTGATGGCTCATCTTGCACTGCACAGATTTTTGTCCAATGAAATGTTCTAGAATGAAATGTTCCTCCCCCTATAACCACGTTATGTTGCAGCAAGTAGCAAATCGTGGTTCATGGCTGAGATGTAAATAAAGCTTATTTTTAAAAAGTTTAAATAGGAAAAATATCAATAGAGAAAAGAAAACTGCAGCAGATCTTTAAGCTGGCATCTCACAGGTCTGATAACAATTCAATAACAATTGGCGATGTCACACCTTCTCTATTCGTCTTTATTTTTTAGGTCTGTCCTACTTGTTTAAAAACAAGTGTTTGCTGAGGAAAATGTCTGGGTCAGATCCAAGCAGGACAATGGGTTGCCAGTTCTTCAACATGAGAAAAACCTCATTGGTCATTGCCAAAGCCATGAGAGCTCGTCCCACCAACTGCCACCAATAATATCAAACATGCTGGATGTTGTCAAAGAGTTAGCAGGGCCATTATATCAGCAGGTTGTTGAGTCACTAGGGCTGTTAACACCCACCAGCTGAGAGATGTGGCCACACACATCTCTGATTTTTCAAATGACAAAGTAAATGAAGCTTATGGTTGAAAATCTGTTGTAAAAATCAGCTATTGGAATGCTGGCCTTGGGGTTAAGTGTCTTGCTCAAGGGCACAATTGTAATATGGGACTTCTATGACTCTCCAAAAATCCAAAGTTAGTACAATTAGTCAGATTACACCAATACATCACCACCATCCTACCAAACACAAACTAATGCATGTACACACAAACTCTAAAAGATTGGTGAGAGGGAAACTGGGCATGGAAACTCCTGTACTAAACTCATTGAAAGGTGACTGAAGTTAACATTCTGCCTAACATCTTTTGTGAAAGAAATTCATCTGGATCTGGAACAACATGAGATGTATAATTTAATTAATAATAAGTAAATAATGAGAGAATTGTAATTTTTTGGTGAACTTTCCCTTTAAAGATTGATTATACGTCACTCATTACAAGAACAAAATATAATGTAACTGAAGTTTAGCCAAAAAATTTGAACGTTTATAGGTGGTTCACTGATGAGCTCTTTGGTGGGTTTTTCTGTTCTGGGATATGGTGAGTCACTTACAATGGAAATGAATGGAGGCCAGTCCATAAGTTTTAAAAGACTCACTGTATTAGAATTCTAGCCACAAGAAATAAACAATATGTATGTTAACATGATTTTAGTGTGATAAATATCACTGAATAACCTTTTCTATGTAAAGTTATATCCAATCTTACCACTTAGTTGCAATGACAACGCAAAGCCATAAACCCTAAAATGACAATTTATAGCTTAAATAATACACAAGATTTAACAGAAGAATGAATGTAATTGTTTTTATAAAATTATAAGCTTCACATTTCTGCCTTTTAACCCTCCAAAAATTGGACCACATATTGAACCACTTTGATGCAATCAATTTGGCTTCAATAAACATTACTGTCATTTTCAGTTATCAGTGTTTAGTTCTAATTGCTGCTGTTTGCTTTTTCAGGTGGATTATGGAGTGCATCTTACTCTGTGTGGCTCCATTGACTCTTATCTCCAGTTGGCTAAGGTGTTTGACCAGCAGGGCTGTGTGCTGCAGTAAGTCTTGGTTCTGCAGTAGCAGCTGGTGAGTTCTGGCCTGCACCTCCATGCGGGCCGCCATCTCTGCTGCCAGCTGATCCTTCAGAAGCTGCACCTACAACATTGGCACTCTGTCAAGACTGAGTATCCATGCTGGCCTTAATGAAAGGTCAGGTAAGATAGTTTACAAGTTTGAGGTCTGTAGGTCCATACAATTCAAGATGTTGATTTTCCAAGTCTTTTTTGCTAGAAAGTCTTTTCCCTGCCCAGAACCAGATGCAAGCATGAAGAATGTGAATCAACAAAAACACAAGAAGAAGAATGTGAAATTTAAAGTGGAGATTCACTGAGCGGGGGAAGAGAATTTATAGTAACAATTGACTGAAATATTGGCCTGTTTCTCTCCCACACCCATCATATTGCTTCTGAAGACATTGATTTAACCATGGCGTCATATGAATAAATCTTATGCTGACTAATGTGATTTTTGGAGCTTCAAAATTTTGGCATCCATTCACCTGCACTGTATGAACCAAAAGATCTAAAGATTCTAAAAATCTTAGTTTGTGTTCTCCTCACCCGGAATGGCATAAGGGTGAGTAAATGATGAGAGAATTTTCATTTTTGGGTGAACTATTCCATTAAGAATTCTGCTCTTAAATTTTTTTCTGCCAAGAGAAAAAGACCATAGTAATCTCATTTGTGTTTCCATTAGAGTTTCAGAAGAGTTCTCACCAATGTCACATACAGTGCTCAGACTTCCCAAGATAGCAAGTCAGAGATTTCAATATGAACATTTCTCATCATAGTCTCCCAAAACCAAATTATCTGAACTATGCTGTCCACATCAATTTTACCCCTCTTCCCGAACTGAATGTCAACAATTGACACAAGTTTTTCTATTTTCTCCAAACGAATTTTAGGAGAAACATGGTGTTGGTCCTGGTTCTCTTGGTGCCTAATTAAGATCAGACAAAACTATTGGAGACAATGTTGATTGCTAATTGAAATTTAACTGCAAACTCCTTTAAGTCTCTTGAGAAATAGAAGAGAGAGCAACTTCATAACCATAATATTTTCATAAGTGGTTGTGGGTAAGTGTATGTCTATCTAATTTTCCATGCATTACTATGCAGCAGCATGACTGCTGAATGAGAGCTGAGAGCACATCAGTGTCCTCTCTGTCTCACATGAGATTATAGCCATAACATTATCTCAACCCTATATTCCAAATGAGAACAAATATCATGAGTCGGAGACAGAATGACTGAATAAATGAACAGACGAGTTAATGAAGATGGTTATTGATTCTATCAGCATCACCTTCTGTCTCCTGCTCTAGATTTATCTTTGTTTCATCATGGTAATGGAGATTTGCTTATACTTCGAGAGTATGGAAGTACTTCTTAACAAAGGCGAAGTGCAGAATATGTGCCACAAAAATTGCTGGAATAAGTGAATAGTTATGCATTCTGGTAGGGGAGCAAGTGATTGTGAAACAGCCTAAATAGCTTTAGAATAAACTGTATCATAGAGCCATAGTGCCTCCTAGTGATAAAAACAGGACTGTTCAGGTTAGAAACAATGTGCGCAAGTTTATCGCATCTTACCTGTGCTACAGCAGTCTGTGTTTGTTGTTGCTGCTGTAGCAACTGTTGCTGGAGAAACTGCAGGTGATGTTTGGTGGCCAAAGGTGTGAGAGAAGGAGAGCAAGGAATGCTGGGAGACAACGTGTAGAGAGAGGCACCCTCCAGGTCTTGTAAAGACTGTGTGATGCAGAAAGAGAAGAGAAAAGAGTTTCCACACAATTAAATAAAAATACACATTAGAAACTTTGTGTCTACACTATGTTTCTGCCTGTCACAATTTGAGGGACTCAATCTGCTTTGAGCCTGTGTCCAATTAAAATTTTGCTCTTCTTTATTATTTATTATTATTTTCATTTTTTGTATACTTTTATTTCTGTTTGTAATTTTCAATCTGCATCTTTTCGTGTAGTCTACCCCCTATACCTTTCTTTGTCAATAACACTATATATTTAGTCAGTGATAAAAAAAATATATTTAACATTTTTAAGACAGTCAAGAGAGGAAAGTAAATAATAAGGTAAAGAAGATGGAAATGGAACTAGTGTATGAAGTGAACTGGTTTTGAACTTAAGTTGTCTACATATGAACACCACGACAAGGCTTGAGGTATATGGCAAACTTTAAGAATAAGGCTCTGTCAACAAAACAATATGGACACACAAAACATTCTCTTGTTTGAGTATTGAATGTGTTTTTTTGAAACATTGTCCTCTGATGTTTGCATATGAGGGTTATTGGCTGTGAGAGTAGAGTAAAGGGTTAAATAGTGTGTGTTTGCATTAAGAAATCACATTAATTTCCCCATGGATTTGGATCCCCAGGAGCAAAGGTCACCTTAAGTGCTTTAATGTTAAGTGGAACATGTACAAAATTAAACACACACACACACACACACACACACACACACACACACACACACACACACACACACACACGCAAGCGTGCGTTGTCCTATAAAATGGAGGAAAATCTACTTACAAAAATAAAATAATTAATAAAATGTAAATCTCTTAATAATCTGACAATAATAGATATAATATGTCAATAAGAGATTTCTTTGCAAATCTCCATGTTGGTATAGCTGCAGGCCGAAGATCTCCAAAAGAGGGTGGGGTTACTTGAAAGGGGGGCTGCACCAACTCCAAAAGGGGGCATTACTTTCACTCACATTTAAGGTAAGGGAAAGGGTTAGGTTAGGAGATCTGTGTATCTTTGCTTGCAGTTTAGAGCTTCCGCACCTTTTTGGAGCTCTGCCTACAGCTATATCCATCTCCGTGCTACAGCATAGGAGTGGTATGATCTCAGACAAGTAAAAGGTCATATAGAAAAATCCACTCCATGTATATACTCTATCTAAATTCATTAAAATAAAATCCTTGATTGCTACCACATTTCTGTCGTCACACACTTGCAAAGTAGACAGCTTTATTAATTCTAATGGGAGCGGTCGTGACGCATTCCGTGTAGATAGAAATTAAATTCAATACGTCTTTCATAGAATACTGACATAAACTGAAGGAGCTGTCTGATTTAGCCAAAGTCAGTTTACTTTGGTTGAAACATATTAGCTATTAAACAAATCACTTTCAAAAAGTACCATGATTTTACCAGTTTTTTAGACATGTAGGCTACCACGGTAACCATTCAGAACTATGGGATTACTATCTTGATACCATTCCATGATTCCATAACATTATTGCTGTAAGATCCCCAAAAATTGGAATTAAAAGTACCATAGAAATTTTCAGTTTAATACAGAGGATGATGAGGTCAGACGAGATGAAAATAAAAAGTTTAAAAGTACTGTGGTGTTACAATGTATATTTAAATAGGATATATATATATATATATATATATATATATATATATATATATATATATATATATATATATATATAAGAACACAGAACATTTTCTGTGCAATAACTAATGAAAACCACAAGAAGGAGCTACAAGTTTAAATTTGAATGTGTAAAAACCCAAGGGAGGAGAGACAGAGGATGTAGGTTGCAGGACATGTCTGCCAAGGCAGGGAAATGACAAAAATGAAACTGCTTATATAAATAAAAACACCCTCTGTCTGTTAATGTCCATTATATCCATGCTGCAAACAGGAATAGCATGCTGTGCCTCACTTAATTTACAAGTGTATTAATTCTTATAATCTTATAATCTAATACAGTACTTTCTCCTATCCCATCATAACATAAAGTGACAATTATATGTACACAATTTGAAGGTTGATTTCCCAGAAAATGTAAGCACTGTGGCTCTATGGCACTTTCAAAACATTGCTCTGTATGTCTGATCATCCCGATCAGCCCGATACAGCCACATTGGCTCACACATTGGTGTAAATTTGGGATTATCTGTTATTTGAGAGGATTGGGAACATGTTAGAAATCAAGCATTATTTTTTGCAATTCCGTTTGGTAACACTAGTGGCACAGAAATTACACTCTTTGGCTTTCAGTAAGATGACAAAAAGTTCTTAGTTAGGCTACTACATAAGAAAAAGGAACAACAGAGGAAGCTGCACGAACGGATGTTCCTATTCTGTGCTCATTTATCCAGCAGTAGAGCATTTGTGATGAATGTCTGCTGCAAGGCTAATGAAACACCACTGGATCTTTGATGTGTGCAAGACAAGAAAAACATGAATGCATTATTAATGTATTGCTGCTACATTAATACATGCTAAATAAATGAATGCATTGTTTCTGCTTTCAGGCTGTGCCGCCAATTTTCACTGGGAATTATTTGTAATGAACAACTGATAAATATCAAACATCAAACATTATTGAGTTTGACCTGATTTCATTATCCTTGTGGCTCTCTCTTACGACAGATTCTGAACACAGACAAGCAGCCAAATGACCCTGAAACTCATTAATGTCCAGGTGCTCCGGTTTAAAAGGATCGACCTGTGTCTGAACAGGTGCCCTCATGAGAAAACTCAAGTGCTTTTCACACATCCAATCACTCTGAGGTCTTAGAGCTGCAGAGCAGTGGTCTTTCGATTGAATGAATCTCATAAAACCTGTCAAGGGCATGACCAGGTCATACTTCACCCCAAAATCAAAAGAAAGCAAGCCTAATTAAAGGAATAGTCCACCCCAAAAATTTTAAATTCTTTCATCATTTACTCTCTTTCATGCCATCCCATATGTGTATGACTTTTGTTCTTCAGCTGAACACAAGCAAATATTTTTAGAAGTAATAGGGATGCACAGATACCAATTTTTCTCTTGCAATCCGATTCCGATATCGGAAATCTCAGTATTGTCCGATACAGATCTGTTACAAGTGTTGTTGTTTTTTTGCATAATCGGTTTATAATATTTTTACATTATTGTGTGGGACTAATTGGGAGTACTCTTTAATATGTAAAGAAACACAAACCTCTAACTACACATTATTTTAATATAAATGTATAGCTTATTAAGAAAAACTTTATTATTAACTCTTTATTATTAACTAGTATACAGGATAATGTAGTAGCAAAATTAACTGTAATTCCAGTATAAGTCATCAGTAGAAAAGAAGCCTCTTTTTCAGCTTGTATCTGGACTAGATTTTTTTTTTCTTTTTTTTTTGTTCAATTTAGTTGTAAGACATCAGTTCACTTTTCATTCACACAGTTATTTTTTGGAATCCATTCAACATAAATAATATTACCATTTGTAAACAAATGATAATAATAATAATAATATATTATAATAGTTATATATAGTAATATATCTCAATCGATCGCCTTTAACTTTTAAACCCTTGCGCTTTTATTTTGTCATTCTGAACGCTCCAGGAAGTCCTGTATGTACCTGTTTGTAGGTAAGTTGACAGTAGTTTAATTCGCTTCTTATTCAAATTCTGGTAAAAATGCACCTCCAGTGCCGTTATAAATGCATATAAGTGAACCGAACTATTGAGCATCTAAATCTGAGATGTTGTTTGTGAGTGGCGCTCAAATATTGTGCACTGCATGAAGGCTAAAAATAGTATATAAACATAAAAATAGTGTGTGAACAGAGCAGCGCCAATCACTAAAGCACTGGCGCTGCGCCTACTATATATTTACTTATAAAACACAGCCTTTTGTGATTCACAGAGCTATTGCACGTCTTCAAGTGGCTTTGAATAAAATGCACGAGTCATATGAACTTCTTTAATTGTGTTTTTATGTTCTTTTATGTAATTTTTTGAGCTTGACAGTAACGAACATGACAAACACACAGTATCGGATTTGGATCGGGCTCGTCGGACTGATACCTCATCCATTTAAAAACGTTTTACGGTATCGAATCAGTGCATCCCTATGAGTAAATTATTTTTACTTTCATTTTGGGGTGAAGATTATTTGCACCAGCATTATCTTACTGACAATTAAGCACATCCCCCTCCTAATTCTCATTATCGTAATGCAAAACAATAAATAAAAACAAATATTTATAAATCATGGTAGTACTGCACAACATCATTGCTGTACTGCTTTTACCGAATGCTGATTTAAACAAAAAACATTTTTAATTATTATTAAAGTAATGAGATTCTAATGAGCTTCATCTGAGTGATCAATGATGAAAATTTTAAAAAAAATTGTAGTTTATTCCCCATACATATGTTAAGTACACATTTTTCTAACTTTATCTGTTTTTGTCTTTTTTGCTTCACATTTACAGATGTGATCAAATCTCAGAACTTGTTGCTTTGTTTCATGACTTACAACTTTATATTGAAGAAATCCTTATGTAGAATATACATTTGAAAAATACTTCCAGAACCAAGACGGCTGCAATACAATAGCTCTCATGTCATCAAAATAGTGCCACAATAAAACAAATTATATTAATAATCTAAACGGTCCTAAAAATATGCTTAATTTTCTTAATGCATATTTACATTTTTTTTATTTCTTTAGCAGTTTAAAAGGACGCCTGAGGCCTGACATCTAGCTATCAAAGAGCTGAACTTGTCAAAGATTAAAAGAGGCATTCATTATTTTATCTTCTCCTTGCTCTCTCAGTTGTGGCTTACTGAACGAGTGAGGTTTTAGCTGTGAAAGAAAGAAGAAAAAAAAGATGACATCTGTGCTGTGCTAGCTAATTTCACTCTAGCACAACAAATTCCTGTCTCACTGGATGCTAGCTTCACTTCAGACAAGTTACATGTTAAGTTAAGTGGTTGAAGTCAGGCAAGGATTTTGAAAACTATTAGAGTGAAAATATTATGCAGGCCTGAGGCATTACAACAGCATCACAGATTACCGAGAAGTAGGAAAAGGGAGGAGATAAAGAAAGATAATGTGAAAGGGGCTTCAGCAGACTCAGCAGACATCTGTGGGGAGAAATGATGCAAGAGCCTCTCTTCTAAAAACAAGCATATCCTGCAATCAATCTCACCTGGAGGGTTTGTCCAGGTTTCACCATGTTAAGCTCTGACAGGCTTTGAAGGATGTCATCCATAGCTTGCTCACTGAGCTTTGCAGAATGTGACTCAGTTCCTGTTACATTATCCATTCTATGTTCCATTCCTATTGGCTGCCGACCTGTAAACAACAGCCGCATTTTGCCAAAAAACTTTAATGCACAATTTAAAAAAAAGTGTTGTACCAGGGGTCAGCAACCTTTTAGACATGATGTGCCATATACAATTTTTCTTGTTAATCAATGTGCTACATAACCCCATTCCCTTGTTTCCTTCTATGCACAATCCCTCTTTTAAACAGTCAAATTCTCTAATTTACTAATTATTGTTTTGAATGCAAAAAGAAGAAAAATCTAATCTAAGTCCATTACTGTTAGTTTTGGATTACTTGGCTTCCCATAAATAAATAAGACACATGTCAATGATAACTCTTGATTATCTGCACTTTTAACATCACATTAGACACATGATAGGACTTCTGTACTGACAGAATCATATATTTGATATATTGTGAGATGACGTATTAGTGCTCTGCTGTGACAGCACAGTCTCACCTTCAGTGCTGGGCTCTTCTCCAGACTGATCACTCTGACCGTCTGCAGGGCCGTCTGGCTGCTCATCTACATTCTGCTCAGCATGCTGCAGACTCAGCTTATGGCACACCTCAAATGCCTGTCCCACCGTTCGCACTATCCGCATGGCCTGACTCTGAGAGAAGGAAGAGAGACTGAACTATACAAATACAGACATTTAAACACACGTAGAATAATTTTATACAAATAATTTCAAGTAAAAATTGTATAACAATGTATAGAGCTTACTTATAAATTACACTGTACTTTTACTTGTTATAAAAAATATTTCTGGTCACATTATTGCAGGAAAGATTTGTCAAGTTTTTTTCTTGACCTTATCAAATGGAATAATTTTGTTGTTGTTTGCATTATTTTTCACATTGGGTTGAAGTTATTATCAGTATGGCGTACCGGGTTTCCCCCCACATTATTCTCTTATCGCAATTCAACTGCGTGCATTTTCCACATGCATCCGCTTTCTATATTTATTGCGATTAAACTGTATGCATTTTTCAGCATGCACCTGTTTTTCTCCTCTGTGTTATATGGATTATTGCATCGATCTCAAAGCACCGCTTATCAAGAACAACCACCAACAACAACAACAAACAATTGTATGAGGGATTCACATCAATCTCAAACCATAACCGCTCAGGAACAACCAACAACAACAAAAACCTGCGGTAAGTCATGGCATCCTCTCATGTTATTTCTTCCTGCATTATATGTCATGTTTACAATAGCCTCTTCCATCAGCAGTGAAAGATGCACATGTGATAAATGTAAGGAATTAGTCAGGCTGACGGAGAAGGTTAATGAGTTAGAGACACGCATCCGAACGCTAGTGGAGGTCAGTGAGAAAGAGAAGCCAGTAGATACTGTTTCAGATGCGGGCAGTACAGATAGCAACACGCACACTTTGGTTCCGGCTGAAGAGCCCCCGCAGAAGGGCGTTTGGGTGACGTCTCGGCGGCATACTCGCCCAGCAGTGCGATACCACTCTCCCGGGTTTGTTAGGGTTTCCAATCGATTCTCCCCACTCAGTGATGAACCCACTGAGAATCATGTTGAAAGAGCCCTTGTTATTGGTGTTTCTATTGTAAGGAACGTGGAAATAGAGACTCCAGCCAATATTGTTAATTGCATTTCGGGTGCCAGAGCGTCTGACATCAAACCAAATTTACAAGTGCTGGCTAATGCTAAACATAGATTTTCTAAAATTGTTATTCATGTCGGCACTAACAATGTCCGGCTTCGCAGTCGGAGATCACTAAAGATAATGTTAAAGAGGTGTGTGAATTTGCAAAAACGATGTCAGACACTGTAATATGCTCTTGTCCCCTCCCTGAGTGGTGTCTGGATAATAGAATAGTATTTATAGACAATTGGAAGAGATTTTGGGGTAGACCTGACCTGCTAAAAAGAGACGGACTCCATCCCTCCAGGGAAGGTGCTGATCTCCTCTCTAGTAATTGGGCTCATAGTCTTAATAAAGATAGTATTTGACTAACTGGGGCCCAGGTCAGGAAGCAGAAAAACTGGTTAATCCGAACGTCTGCTAGCTGCCTTGAGACGTCACATAGGTCACATAAACTACAACACATAGAGACTGTATCAACTAGATATCTCTGAAGAGACTGTGTCTGTTCCCCGAACTACCAAACACAAAACCCTCACCAAATCATTTAGAAATTTTTTTATTAAGGTCAAACTTGAACAAAACAAACTAATTAAAGATAAACATCATCTAACGATAGGGCTACTAAACATGAAATCTATTTCTACTTAAGCACTAATTGTAAATTAAATTATAACAGATCATAGCTTGAATGTGCGCTGTTTAACTGAAACCTGGCTTAAACCGGATGAATATATTAGTTTAAATGATGCAGAGGGATAAACATCTCGGATCATTACCTCGTCTCTTGTATGCTGCGATCAGCTAATATTCTTTCGACCACTAAAGATAGCTTCACTAATAATCTTCCAGATCTATCTCATACACTCAGTAAACCCCAAAGACTAGAAGAACTTGATGAAATAACAGAAAATATAAAGACAGTTATCTCTAACACTCTTGATAGTGTCACCTCCCTTCGATTCAAGAAAATGTATGAAAAAAGCCCTGCAGCATGGTACAATGATCACACTCATTCTTCCACTCATTCTTCCACCTTTTGTATTCTTCCACTTTTTGTGGAAGAATACAAAATAAGAGGTATTTCGCAGTGCATGGAAGGATAGTGTCTGTAGCTAAAGACAGGCACTAAAAGCTTCCAGGTCAGCATATTTTAGTAAACTCATAGAAAATAACCACAACAATCCTAGGAGTTTATTCAGTACTGTGGCTAAATTGGTTAAGAATAAAGCCTCAACAGAACCAGATATTATGTCACAGCTCAAAAGTAATGACTTCAAGAATTTCTTTACTGATAAAATTGAAATAATAAGAAATAAAATTTGAATTATGCAGTCATCTGTTATAGCACCTCAGAAAATAAGGAATGTCATAATTTTCTTCATGTGCAACTTCAATCCTTCGCTGTCATAGGTCATGAAGAGCTAAAAAAACTTATCAAAACATCAAAAGCCACAACATGTTTGTTAGATCCAATACCAAATAAGCTCTTAAAAGAGGTATCTCCTGTAATTTCAGAACCTCTTCTTAACCCTCTGGGGTCAACGGACGTGCCGGCGCGTCCTGTTAGATTTTTTCGTCATTACAGCAGAAACAACTTAAAATACTCCGTCATTTTTGGGTATACAGATAAGTGTAATACATCATTAGAGACTATAAAGGGTCTACTTTTATTTGTGTACACTCATAATAACAATGAAACATTGTGCTTTTGTAAAATAAAGAAAATAAAAAGGGTGAGCTTTCAGCAGTCTCTGTGTCCACGAGCATATTTCACAAACACGTCACAAAAATGAACTGAAACTCCGCGAATACTTATCACACAAACATGAAACATATGTCTAAAGAAAGCTTAAAATGTCTCCTTTTAAATAAAACAATTCAAATTTAAAACAAATATTCTCCTGCAATGCAATCTGTTTGAAACAAAGCGATGTACAGTTTTTACCGGTTCATCTCATTATCTGTAATGTGATCACACCCACCAGCAAGGCGCGCCATTCATACGCTAATGTGCTGAGACGATCAATGCAAATGTACACGCCCCCCACTGTGTTCAGAGGTTTAATGTAAACAATTCATTCATTTTACTGCGCGTTTGTAACGATACACAGGCGATGAAACTTCTGGATATTAAGGAAGATTTAACACTTTCCTCAGAAGAAGAGCAGGACTCCAATGAACATTTGTATATTGAAGAGAGATTTGATCCAGCCGAGGATACAATTTCAGACGAGTAAGTCAATTAGTTTGAATTAGCTGACATGTTATTTTATAGAAACTTGAACATATTTTACTAGTGGGACTGTTTCCAGACTTGCCAGACAGGATTCAGAGTATTGACATTTGAAATGTGTCCTAATAAGCAAATAAGTTTTAGTTACATATAAATGTTTCGGCTAAAGCAGGTATTTAATTTGTATGCTGTATGATATGTAATATGATATAAAAATAATATGAATGTATAGATTATATTGCACCTAGTGTTTATGCTTCCTCATTATCATCAACAAAGCTTGTGCTTGCAAATATCTGTTCAGGTGTAAATGAGTAAAATGCAAATTAAATATGCCCATATCTGCATATTATTATGATTTCTGAAGGATCATGTGACACTGAAGACTGCAGTAATGATGCTCAAAATTCAGCTTTGAACACAAATTGCATTTTACAATATATTCAAATAGAAAACTGTTCTTTTAAATTGTAAAAAAATATCACTGTTTATACTGTATTTTGGATAAAATAAATGCAGTCTTGGTGAGCAGACGATACTTCTTTTAAACTGTAGTGTAGGTCGAAAATTAAGTCTTTATTTAAAGAAAATGTACAGTCAGATTATTTCTTTTAATTTAAAACTTGATTTGGATTATTAAGTCTCCTCACATTCATTCTCTTTCTGTCACATTCCTCATTGATGGGCCCAGGGGAGGGGTCTTTTGTGTACTCAGGTGTAAATTACCTTAATATTCATGATCGTTCACGCCTCCTTGCATATCGCCTTTCAACACTAAAATTGTCTTACAAAAGTTAAATTACTAAATTGTTTTGTATGAATGAATGATCAGGATGGTTTTCACATAATTTTGTAGCAAAAACTCTAGGCTACAAGATCCAGTTCTCAAAAGTCTTGTGGACAAATGTGTTGTATGGCCTTATTTCAATTACTTAAATTTTTTGTTTTTTCAAAAACCATGAATAAATGCTATTTTCTCAAAAATACAAACTTGTACACACATGTTGCTCACATATTATTGTAGCCCAGTTGTGCTGAATACAGTGTTATCAGACTTTAGCCATTAATATGTTATTAAGCAACTGAAAAAAGCACAAATGTCAAGGCATGTCAAAACTTCTCCAGAGCCCAAAACACCCTCAGACCCCAGAGGGTTAATGCCTGATCTTCCATAAAGCTGCTTTGAAACAATGTGTGTTCTGAAAGGCGCTATACAAATAAAAATTACTTCACTTGACTATAGGGGCTTTGTATCTAAATTGTAAACATGACCAAAGAGCAGTGTGAGAACAGAAGAGGAGAGCCAGTTGAGACAAATGAGTGAATATTATGAAGGTTAAGGCCCTCTACAAATGTCATCACTTGCTCAAGGGTCACATGATATTAATCACTGGTCTGGAGAGACAGAGAGTGGAGAGGATACTGCTCTACCTTCTTTTTGGACTTGAACACATTGCATCTGAACAAGTTGCTTGATCCATCACGAGCAATGTAGCTGAAAATCTTCAGATCCTGTGAATCATGAGATACATAGAAGATCCTGAGAGGAAACAAAGGCAAAAGAGAAGAGGAATAAAAGTCCTAAAAAAAATGCATGATATGTGTATTGAAAAACAGTCTAAACATTAATTTAAGGGCTGTCAATCGATTTGTTTTTTTTATTAAATTAATTACATGATGTGCTGATTAATTAATCAAATTAATCACAATTACTGTAATAAGAAATATCAATATTTGCAGAGAAAGGCACTCAAATAAAAATAATTTCACTTCTGATCTTTGAAAAAAGGCCAGTGGGAAATGGTGAGTGGAATTTGCATGCACTCCCCTGGACATACGGGTATAAAAGGAGCTGGCTCACAACCACTCATTCATATTTTTTCTTCGGAGCAGAGCGATTGTGTTCAGCGAGATGAATTCCTCCACCGATCCATTCATCTCTACAAAAAGCTGTTGGATTTATGGCGCATTACAGCAGCTTCTCCCCCTCGTGCACCGGTGGAGTGCAGAAAATGCCCCTGGGCGCTTCAGCAGTTTAATAGAGTATATTCTTCCTCTAAAAGAGTATATTTCCTTCTAAAAGAGTGGCACTCACGGAGAGCGTCTTTTTAAAGATGCCTTTCCATTTGTGTATAATTCCTGGTTGCAGTTGTTACCTCTCTGCTTCCGAAGGCCACAATCGCTGCCTCACATGCTTGGGCGCTGCCCACACGGAGACAGCGTTCATAGACGGGTCGTGTTCTTACTGCAAGAACATGACCATGGCAACGTTGCGGTCCCTCTAACGAAGGAAAGCCACCCCAGCGGCACCCCGCCCTGGTCCTTCTACCCACGGGTATGCATCCGTTAGCACTGGGGGCGATTTGGGGTGATTTTGGGATTCAACTGCAAAATGTGCCACAATATGGAACAAAGCCCATCAATCTACTGCATGAAACGACATAAAACTTGACACAACTGTTCCTGGTGTGACTCGGTGGATCAGTGACATTTGAAAATATTCTGCACTTTTAGAATAATCTTGCTGTTCAAATGATACTATCTTGAACCTTAGCTTTGGAATAGATGATGGACTATCAGCAAGCAGTAAGGGTTAAAAGTGTTAAAGTGTTTTTAGGTGAAAGCTTTGATCTAGGCAACATCATTGCTGTTGAATTTATGCTCATTAATTTTTGTTAATTGCATGATAGATTTCTATAAATGCTATGGTCATTAATTTTTGTAATGCTGCTATGTTTTATGTACTTTAAATGAACTTGATGTGTCAGTGTTTTGAATTATAAACTTTGGACACACACTGTCATTGCTGTTATATTTAACGTTTATTTCATTTATGTAATGTTTATGCACTTTTTAAAAATGTCATAAGGAGCTGTTTTTGAGAGGCTCTTTTTGTTGGTACAAAATGGAAGAAAATATATTCCATTCTTTAATACATTTTTGTTAAAATGATTATCCTACTCAAATGCATGTCACATATAATAAAACAGAATTAGGTTGAAAGTAATCCAAAAGTAATCAGATTAGATTACACAAAATGTAATCTCTGTACATTACTGATTGCTATTTTTGTCATGTAATTTGTAATTCACAAGTAATCCATCCAGCCATGTGCACACTGAGATATACTATATACCGTACAATGTGTCCATTGTGCACATGGATATACATAATATACAATGACATTCTAAAATTACATTTAAAAAGACAAGGCTTGAATTGATTTTATTTCTACCCCTTTTTCTCTCTCCATTTGTTTTACATAATTCAAAGATTTCATATGACAAAAAATAAATAAATAAACATTGTTAATAATAATGAAGCATACAGTCGCTATTTGGCTTTGTAAGGCAGTGTTTTATGTTACTGCTGAACAACAAACACATTTGACCTGTAATATTTTAAGCTATATTTTCTTTCATTTCAGATGGCAAATGCTTTGAAGAAGATACCAGTGTGTGAGAAATGTATTAAAGTATTGCCACTGAAAGTGATACTTACTAAAGTTCAACACTACATTGAGTGAAATTTTTTATTTCAAATTTTAACAAGTATCAGTCGATTAATTGGCTGTCGGCCTGTTTTCCCACCTTAGTTATCAGTATCTGCTTAACATATTATCGGTCGACCTCTAATTTTCATTTTCATATTAAATTTCACATTACAGCTGAATTATTATTAGGGGAAGTTTTGCATTCATAAAAGTAAGTTACTTAGCTAAACTTTTGCTATCATTGTTTCAAAGAGGATTTTAGTATTATTGTGAGTCTCTGAAAGTATTTAAATAGCAACGATCTGCCTAATGGCGATATACACTGATGAGCCAAAACATTAAGACCACCTGCCTAGTATGCTGCTGGTCCTTCGTGTGCCAACAAAACAGCTCCGACCCAACAAGGCATGGACTCTACATGACCCCTAAAGGTGTTCTGTGGTATCTAGCACCGAGATATTAGCAGCAGATCCTTCAAGTCCTGTAAGTTGCGAGGTGGAGCCGTTGTGGATCTGACTTGTTTGTCCAGCACATCCCACAGATGGTCAATCGGATTGAGATCTGAGGAATTTGGAGGCCACGTTAACACCTTGAACTCTTCATCCTGTTCTTCAAACCATTCCCGAACAATGTGTGCAGTGTGCCAGGGCGCATTTTCCTGCCATCAAGAATACCATTGCCATGAAGGGGGTGTGCCTGGTCTGCAACTATGTTTAGGTAGGTGACACGTGTCAAAGTGACATCCACATGAATGAACATGTGGCCTTGTTAGGAGATGATCAACGTTATTCACTTCACATTTGAGTGGTCATGATGTTTTGGGTCATCTGTGTATTTACAGTATCTGAAGAAGTGTGTATATAAATATTATGATTTTTCGATCTGTGAGACATATGTTTTCCTTTCTATACATTTGACAGTTCTAAGCACCTGTCCAACTATCCAGTTGCCAGAGTCATGTTTGTTTGTTTTCTAAATATTAAAAAAAATCGAATTTTGCTGTTGCGCTTTGCATTTCAAAGGTTCATGATAAAATCTTGTAATGCTTTTTGTCAGTGTGTTACTTGGCATTATTTAATAAAAACAAATATTCAACAGTGAATTTAAAGTGTGTTCCATTACCCTATCAATGTGATGGCTTTTTATCAAAATAATTTAAAAGTTAAAAAATAAAATAAATTACAAATAAAAATGCTTCATCGCTTTTATAACTCATATACCCTCATGGACTTTCTGACTAATGCCCAATCAGTCACAATTTTATTTGTGTACACACACAATAACAACAAAATCTTGTGCTTTTGTAAAATAAAGAAAATAAAAAGGGTGAGCTTTCAGCAGTCTGTGTGCGTGAGCATATTTCTGAAAGACATCACAAAATTAACTGAAACTGCGAATACTTATCACACAAACATTAAACATTTGTCTAAAGAAAGCTTAAAACGTCTACTTTTAAATAAAACAATTCAAATTTAAAACAAATATTCTCCTGCAATGTAATCTGTATGAAATAAAGTTATGTACAATTTCTCCTGGCATATGACCTTTCTAACACTAAAAGTGTCTTACAAAAGTTAAATTACTATATTGTTTTGTATGAATGAGTGATCAGGATGGTTTTCACATCATTTTGTAGCAAAAACTCTAAGCTACAAAATTCAGTTCTCAAAAGGCTTCTGGGCAAATGTTTAGTATGTGTTATATGGCCTTATTTCAATTACTTAAAATTTTAGTTTTTTCAAAAACCACGCATAAATGTTATTCTGTAAATGTAAATACATAAATGTACACACGTTACTCAAATATTATTGTAGCCCAGTTTGTGCTGAATACAGTGTTTAGCCATTAATATGTTATTAAGGTTCTGAAAAAAGCACAAATGTCAAGGCATGTCAAAACTTCTCCAGAGCCCAAAACACCCTCAGACCCCAGAGGGTTAAGGTGGTACTGCGCTTACTGCCCTCTGCTGATTAAGACTTGTAAAAACATAAAAGTGAACATTCCTTGTAATTGTCCTGAGACATAATTAATTGTGTAAAAAAAAATTCAACACACTATTCAGTAATCATACTGAATTAATGTATTAAATCGACATCCCTTATCAATACATTATGTTGAAAGACATTATATGTTGTTGAAATGTATTTAGGAATATTTGCAGGTTTCTTTATTTAGGGCATTTTGCCCCTCATACAAGACACTTCATCAATGGAGATTTCTGGTCATTTAACCCAGTAACACAATTGAAACACTCATGAAATCCCAGTACATGTCGTATTTTGGATGCTGGTCCTCACCATGGGATGCCAGTGTCCATAGGATGCCACCAGGTTTCTTAACTACCTTACCCAGCAAGACTTCCTTGGTCAACCATCTTCATCAGAAAGACCATGTCTTTGAATAGTTTCACCAACTAGTCCACTAGTTATACCAGCAATACAAACCAGTATTAACCAGCTATACCAGCAATACAAACCAGTATTAACCAGAATAAACCATTCTGGACCAGCATGGAAATTAAATTGATGCTGCTCTTTGCAGCAGGGGAGGTATGGCTGTGTATTACATGAACAAGTAGAAAGGGACTGCTTTGTCTCACCTATATATGGGGTCGAGCATAACCATCATCTTGCTCTCATTCCATGTCCACTCTTTCATCTAGAGGTCAAAAAAGAGCAAAGGTCAGAGATCTTCATAAAAAGTGTTCAAATTCTTACACCAGATTCACACATACTCGGTGAGCTGGGCGTGAACCAAGTGTGAGCAACACATTGCGTTTGGGCTTTCACATTGGCTGCGTCTCTTTTCAAGGTTCCTACGGCAAAGGCCGGCAGTCACATGCACTTGTTTATCAGCACACTTGTTCAAGGCAAATCAGTCTACTCAGCAGTCATCTTTGGAATGCTCTCAGGCAGGCTGGGCATCTGTTTTCTTTGTAAACAAGTGACATAAATGTACAGCTTATATCTACTTGAATTGGGAAAGACTGAAATATTGTTTATTTGTTTTTACGTCTTTTCCAATACTTAAGAGTGAGTCGCCTGGCAAAAATAGGCTCAGTGCCAAAACTATCCACTCACAGCCGCGTCTGGGACGCTTCACCTCGCACCTGTGCTGGGCGTCATCTGTTAATATGGGCGGCGAAATGAAAACGCTCATGGAGGATAAGTGAAACTGCGGTTATTGTGCACCAAGAGAAAAGTATAAACTTCTAACTAGTTAGGACTGAAACATTCATAAAGGATAATGAAATTCACATAAAGTAAGTGTTTCATGTCAGAGGTGTAGGGTTGTTGGCGTCTCACATACCTTGGGTTTCTTGCGCAGCAACACTCTGACACCATCCACTGAGATCACTATGCTCACTTTCTTCTTCTTGACACTCTTTGCCTTGAACTCATACTGCAAGAAGGAAATGCATGGAGTCATTGAAATGCATGAAAATACGTTTTCCAAGACTGATTATAGGGCCAAAAACACTTGCCTAACCCAACTTAAAGATGAAATGTTTAAAATTGTGCAATATTGCTGTGTCAGGCTGGTTGAGATGCCCAAAAAAAGAGAACAAAGTTTTTATAGTGCCACAGTATTTACATTTTTCGGGGGATTCAACCTACGCATGGCTTACTTACAGTTAACTCTGCATATTGAGCTGGGATAGTAATGAATTGTAATCGATCTTGTCTTCCTTGTATATAGATGAATTTACTGTTTACAAACAAACACTTCCAGGTACGTTTTGGAAGCTCAGAAATTAACTACTGTCTATAGGCATTCATATTGAGCTGAAACTGCCCAAAAAGTACTGTTTGTAGGGTTGAAACACCCTGTTTGATTATTTGGGCTTCTTTAAATGTAAAAACAAACAAAAAATAAATAAATAAATAATTGGATCAGGAAACACTCAGGATTTTACCACCAATGTTATTGCGTCTGCCCTATTATAACCAAATTGACTAGCAGCAGCTGTTGGTGGATATTAACTTTTTTTTTTTTTTTACAAAGAAATCACGCAAAACGGCTGTTTTTAATTTCCAATGTGCTGTTGCTTTGACAAATATGAGGTCAAATATGATCTACCGATAATCTTATATTATCAAGACCACCATATAAGATATAATGGGAGGAGCAGGACCCGTCTCCACCACCACTGTGCATGAACTACTGTAAGTGAAAGGATAAGTGAATAAAAATTAAGCCTTTGCATTTATTTTGAATGCAGTAAATAATATTGTTCAACCAAAAACGTGTGTTATTAAGTTTTGATATGGAATATGATCATTAATATTTTAAGAAGTTAAGACACATATTGCATGTCTGATGGTAGTTTCATTTCCAAGTACCCAAATTCTTAGGCTTTAGAAGTGTGTTAAATGTGTGAGGATGTGTATTCATCCACCTTTTACTTGTCCAACACAATCATACAGGCATTGAACCAAGTTTAAACTTGTTTTGCCAAAATTTCAGAAAATAACTCACATAAATTCTTTACTTTAAACCACAGATATCCCTTTATAATAATTTCAATGAACATTAACATACATTATTATAAAGTGTAATTTCATCTATTTGTAAAAATGTAAAAACACCTTAAACACTGCACAATAACTTGTTGATTCTCCATGACATTCAAGGGATAGTTTACCTAAAAAGGAAAAATCTCTCTCTATTTACTCACCTTTATGTTGTTCCAAACACAATATAACTTACTTTTTTGCATTTAGGTCAAAAGGAAATGTTAGGCAGACTGTTAGCTCCAGTCACCATTTGCTTTTATTGTATGAAAAAATATGCAGTGAAAATAAATGGTGACTGAGACTAACATTCTGTCTAACATCTGTCTAACGAGCCTTGGTGGCTTGGAACAAATGATGGCAAGTAAATGACAATATAATTTTCATTTTTGATAAATAATCTCTTTAATAACAACAATCCAATGAAATGAATGCCTTCTAACCAGAGATATACATTGCTTAGTATGCATGCAAACCATTTAGGACCAAGGACAGCTTAAGAATAAACAAAACAAAAGCACAATGAATGGAGGTGGAGTTGAGAGACAACACATGGCTGGTGGTGGCGAATACAGAATATGACCACTGTCTGTTGCCCAACAACAAATGGTCATTGAACCACTGCTTAGGAATTTTTACTTACTCATATCACTCTTGAGTAATTACAAAATACACCTTCTAATTCATACCATACTAGTACAAATGAGAAAAGACCTGAGGAATATCACTTTATAAACTATATGTTTCTAAAGTGTATATATTAGTATCTTGCTTTCACCTGCTTTCTCTTCACTTTCACTTGGCTTTCTCTTCTGTTCAGTACTTGGATAACACTTTAACCTATGAAGATAATTTTGGTGCTAATCAAATGAGCACCTGTGACAGTGTTATTTGTAGTTGTAGAGATTAGCCACACATGTGTATCAATAAATTTGAAGTCACAGAGAAATTTATTTTAAGATTTGCAAGCTTGTAGATTTTTTTCTCTCCCACAAACACAACACAACAGTTATACCTTCTCAAATTCTTCATTGCAGGTGTACAAATCCTTTCGTACGAATCACAAATTAAGAAACTCATAGGCTCACATTTTTGCTACAGTTGTTGCAGTAAATATGGTGCAAAACACATTCACACACGCACATCAAAACAAGTGAAGTCACGGACAAATTTTCAGTATGTGAATTCATCCAACGAGAGTTGCACACTTGTAGAATATTTTCTCACAAATAATTTATTTTTCTTTGATATTTTTCTCGCTCAAACACAATACAATACTACAACTGCTTGAATCTGCTGCTACGAGTCTCAAACACTGTTTTTCGTGCGCTCTCGCTTCTGCACCACATGTCTGTGTAAAATATGGAGCAAAAGTGATTTGTGCATCTGTAGAGGCAGCAGGCGGGTATGTTCAGAGATCAGAGAATTTTGGCCAATCAGAAGAGCTAGTTTGGGCGCCACAGTAAATATTAATGTACCCTGCCTGTATGTTTAGTGTATATATATATGTGTGTGTGTGTGTGTGTGTGTGTGTGTGTGTGTGTGTGTGTGTGTGTGTGTGTGTGTGTGAGAGAGAGAGAGAGAATGAATATGCATATCTTAAGTTAATTCATAGTATTTGTTAACTTTACTATTTTAATACATTTACATTTAAAAAAATAAAAACAGCTGAATGTGAAACAGTAAGCAATACAAAATTATCATTGATCGATGTTTAATTCAGCAAGTGGTTTCCAGTTATCATCTTGAATTTGTTGGTGTAAAAGTGTGTTACTCTTTCTTTGCCCTATCAAGAAAGAGATGTTAAAAATCACAGCTGACAAGACCTTCAATTCATTCAAAGTGGAAACAGTCATAGTTAAGAGTATTGTATTGTGGCATATGGTATTCCGTGTTAATTGTTGAATAATGCAAATTTTTTCATACTGCCATCCAGGTCTTACATGAAAACACACATAGTGAAGAACTAATATAAGTAGTATGGTAGTATGTATTTCTGAAACCAGTTTGCCCTTAATAAGGCTCAAGGTCTAGAATACAAGTAATACAGCATGTTATGAATGCTAAAGAGTATCCAAGCACATCATTGTTGTCGTTAATGATATACATAAATTCAGGGTGTGGAGTCTCCTTTAAGTGGATGAAGCTTACCTGACTGGCCATGTGTTTCAAAACCTTGCAGATGGAGATTCTGCTATGTAGGCTTGAAGAGTTGTATTGTAGGAAATTATGTGAGCTGTGAGCAATACTTTATTATCTTTAGATGAATTAGAAACACAAGACAAAATCTGACTCAAATGCCTCTACAAGTCTAACAGCTAGGAGGGTGTGTCAATTCTTGGCTTAATGCCTTAAGGACATGTACTTGTATCTCTTTAAGTATGCACACATTACTGCATTTATGACTGAACACTCTGTGCTACTACTTTAAAGTTTTACCCATGAACTCACTTAAAAATGCTCCAATGCACAAAACTTGTCAAAAAGCCAAGATGTCAAAATTTAACAAAAACGTCTATTTTTTTTATTTACGTTTTGTGTCAACATTCATTTCAGAGTCTGTAATTTGTTCAAGAATGCAATTTTAATCTTTCATTGCTCTTGTGCAAAGTGCATTCAATTATTTAAGATTTGCTATGGCAAATGTTCTGTGCACATAAACATTTTAGTGGAAAAAAAGCATTGCAGTTGGTATTCCAAAAAACAAAACAATTAACAAAGGGTTAAACTTTAAATTCCATTCAGGATTAAGAACTGAATCCAGCCATCTGCTATAATCTTGTCTTGCTTTTATTTCTAATTTCCATTTCATTAAGAAGCATCTGCATAGTGGTTTAAAAGTTGACAAAGCCCACCACCCCCTCACTTACCACTTAATGACATGCCTTACAGATCTCTCAATGCATCTTGCTTTGCTACCTTAGTGATTTAAGTGACTACAAATAACATTTTTAAGAAAATCCTCAAATGCAATTATTCAGCAACTCAATAGTCCATAAACTTATTTGAGAAATTATATCTTATATGCAAAAGTCAAATAAGATTAAGACTATGATTAAAGATTACAACATACTAATCAAATTTATATTTCATTTTATGTCTAGATCATTGAAATAGATTAAATTAAGGAATAACTTTTAGAAAAACATATGTCAAAGAGCTGCCGGTTGCTTTCACTTATCAAGTCTGTGTGAATCTGTACAAATCATAGCCTCAATTCATGACCACATAAATTTTAGCCATTTGACCAAAACACTTTTAAAATATTCCAAGCAGAAAATAACTGAAAATAACTCTCTGTAATATAAAATGCACACAGATGTAATGCTATATCCAAATACCAAGCAGTGCTGCAACTACAGATCACAAACCATGAAACTCTTGAATACTTTCAGACAAGCATTTCAAGAAAGTCTTCAGAAAGTCTAAAGTGCATTCTAGTTCTCAATTCATCCACACAATTACCCTTAGAAATGCTTAAAGGGATTGTTCACCCAAAAATGAGAATTCTCTCATCATTTTCTTACCCTCATGCCATCCCAGACTTCCTTCTGCTGAAAACAAACAAAGATTTTTAGAAAAGTATTTTAGCTCTCTAGGTCCATACAATGCAAGTGACTAATGGCCAGAACTTTCAAGCTCCAAAAATCACACGAAGGCAGTATAAAAGTAATCCATAAAACTCAATCTACAATATGTCTTTAGAAGAGATATGTAAAGTGTGCGTGAGAACCAGATAAAAAGTCCTGTTTTTATTATAAATCTCCACTTTTACATTCTTTGAGAATTTTAATTTTTGGGTTATGTATCCATTTAAAAGAAATAGAGCAACAAACAAAGAACATTTATGCCCCAGATGCTCCAATATATGACATTATAGAGTTTTTTGGTCAGTGTGTCAAGAAAGTAACAGTTTAAACTTAATAAAAACATGTAAAATGTCTGGAGTTATGCCATTTCTTTTTTTCACAAAACAATGAAAAAGCTTTAACTTTAATTTGAACCTTTCCTTCTCTTGTGGAATTTCACCTTTGGCCCAAGGGGTGTGATAATTACTTCCATTATAGTTACCACTGGGAACGAACTTGAACTTGTGATGCAGAGAGTGAGTTAGTGCCTCAAGCTCGTCTACTTGATTGGGATTTCCGCTTGACTTCAGACCAGTGGAGAATGTGTGTAATTTTGATAGTGTGTGTACAAGAGGAAGTGAGTGAGAGAGTGCAATGGAGAGGGAGGGAAAGAGAGAACACTGAATGGACTTCCAAACTCATGCTAGGAGTGGGACGTGGGCCAATCAGTTTATCTTTCACCACCCCATGGGCAGTATTTAATAACCTTTACTGGGCTATTTGCTGGTGCTCCAAAATGCTTTGATATTTCATTTGGAGTTTAGAAACAGTGTGTGTCTGTGTATGCTTGAGAGGTGGAGTTCATTTAACATTTTTAAAAGAGAGAGAGAATGAGCAAGAAAACAAAAGCATACGTTGCATGAAGCATGAAGCAGTTTTCTCCATCAAGTTGATTTTAACAAGTCATCCTTTACAGTATGTATGTATTGCACACATCCACATACACATGCACACTCACACATCTTTGTCATACAGTGCAAAACATGTAAACAAAACAAAATTTAATAACTATACTTTAGCTACAGCATGCATGCACACACCACCCAGACTTGACAAAGATGTTGATAAGGGCATTTGCTTGACTGAGTAGAAGAGTTGTGTGCTGACAGGAACTCCCAAGGGTACCCATGTCACTAGCAACAATGTAGGCCATTAGAGATGAGTACATGTGTGCAAGAGTGTGTATCATGTGAGTGTAAAAGAAAATAATAGAAAGATTGCTGACTTTGAATATCCCTGTAACCTACTGATGTGCATGGATGTGTGTGCTTGTATGTTTTAAAAAAAATCTTTATCGGTCCACCACTAGTTTAGGCCTAAAAATAAACTGTCACTTTAATATAGCCCCAAAAGTGGACTGCATGATTATAAACAGAAGAGTAACAGGTGTGTGCACAGTTGCTTGTTTGAGTGTATAAGGTTATGTTTAAGTGTATTCATATCAAATGGCTTAGTTCTCTCTGTTTAATGGAGTACAGTGTTTGGGTGTGTGTTCTTTAAGGGCATGTGTTCACACAGAAGGACAACTCAGAAAACAAGGCCAGTATGAGGGCACCATCTGTTCCCTGAAAGAGACATACAAGAGTGTGTGCATATATGTGCTTATGTTTGAACAACAATGCCAACAACAATGTCCATGTCATATGTGCATTCATATTTAATTTGAGTTGAGTATTAAATATTAAGGATTAAGGCTTTAAAGATTAAGGGCACATCTTTGTTATATCAAGCTCCTATGAAATCTTAAAAATATTGATTATACCAGTTTTATTTGACCATTATATGTATTTCTTCATATCTGCCTCATATGACAAAACAGTCACTTGCCCTTTCGGACCAGTGCTGCATTATCACTGTATCCTAAACAGGGTGCACTGGACACTGAATGATTTTTATGCTCTTTTACGATTGTTACTTCTCAGACTGTAAGATATGATCCAGGTGAAATCTTGGCAAACTGTAATATACACATTGTACCCTAGACTTTGGTCCCAATCATCACGATTGACACCATTGACTGGGTGTTTTATCTGATCTGGTAGCAGGTTTTATCATGGTAGCAGTCACATTGCAGAATGACAAAGCAAAATTTTGGACATTGGCAAAATGTCATTGAAGAAAAAGATTTACCGCAAAGGCAAATAATCGTCCATCAGTGAATATGTCACACAAAAAACTTGCTTAGTTTTATTCCCAGTTATGTCATCTGTAACCAAGTTCATTTTTGTGCTGATATGACTAAGCAATCAAAAGTTATAGCATTACAAATATAATTTTTCCTAATGTCCAAAAGCATCTCCAAGTATCCAAAAGTATCTCCAAACAAACAAAACATAATAATTGTGCATAAGAAGTACTTACACATGCAAATACAACAATGACTATAGGTATGCTCTCTCTCCAAAGCATGCAGGCATGAGTAACAAGATTTAATTCAGTTACATTCTGTGTCATTTCAGCCAGATTTTTTTTCAATAATAGTTGAAATAGCACATCAGATGGCAGCACGGTAGCACACAGCGGCCACTCCGGATCCAAAATGGTGCTATTTTTGTCACTTAGCCCGACTTTTATGCCACATGGACATCGGAGCAACCGGTGTTTGTGTCTACCATCGCCAGATACTGTTAAAATATAAGACTCATGCAACAATGAAGCTGCATGATGATCTGCAGCAGTTGCTAAGCGAACTCGGCTTGTCGTAAGCGGTGTTCGAGCAAGCTGAAGCTTCCATGCTTGGCTAAAAACAAACCCTAGCCGGCCGGCTCTTCCATCTATCCTGCTCACAAATTTTTGCTCCCTGGACAATAAACTGGACTACATCCGACTCCAGCAGACTACGCAGCGTGAGCTTAGAGACTGCTGCTTCTTTGTTTTCACAGAGATGTGGCTCAGCGACAGAGTTCCGGACGCTGCCATTCAGCTAGGCGGGCTTGCCTCGTTTCGTGCCGACAGAAATGCAGAGCAAGAATGCAAACATCCCAGAAGCATATCGGGCAGAGCACAGCCCCACCTCGGCTACTCAGACCACATCTCTGTTATGCTAATTCTAGCATACAGACTGCTCATCAGACACACAAAACCACTCCAGAAGCAGGTGAAAACCTGGCCAGCAGGACCCATCTCAGCTCTTCAGGACAGTTTTGAGTGTACTGACTGGCACATGTTCAGGGAGGCTGCAACATATGGCGACTCTACCAACTTGGAGGAATACACAGCATCAGTGACCAGCTACATCAGCAAGTGCATTGATGATGTCACCTTCTCCAAGACCATCACCACACACTCCAACCAGAAGCCATGGATGACTGCGGAGGTGGGTGCGCTGCTCAGAACCCAAGACTCCACCTTCAGAGCAGGCGACAAGGCTGCCCTAAGAACAGCGAGTGCCAAACTGTCCCGGGCCATCAGAGAGGCAAAGTGCGCACATGCCCAGAGAATCTACAGTCACTTCCAGGACAGTGGCGACACGCGGCACATGTGGCAGGGCATCCAGGCCATCACCAACTACAGGACAACATCAGTTGCCTGTGACAAAGATGCTTCCCTTCCAGATGCGCTGAATGCATTTAACACAATAATTCCTCAGCACCTGATTGGAAAGCTGAACCTGCTGGGCCTGGACACCTCCCTCTGCAACTGTATCCTGGACTTCCTGACTGGGAGACCTCAGTCAGTCCAGATCGGGAACAGCATCTCCACCACCACCACACTGAGCACATCTCAAACGAGATGGTTGTTGACTTTAGGAGAGCACAGAGTGACCATTCTCCGCTGAACATTGACAGCTTCTCTGTGAAGATCGTCAAGAGCACCAAATTCCTTGGTGTTCAGCTGGCGGAAAACCTCACCTGGTCCCTCAGCACCAGCTCTATTGCCAAGAACGCCCAGCAGCATCTTTACTTTCTTTGAAGGCTGAGGAAAGCACATCTCCCACCCCCCATCCTCACTACATTCTATAGAAGGACTATTGAGAGCATCCTGAGCAGCTGCATCACTGCCTGGTTTGGGACTTGCACCGTTTTGGACCGCAAAGCCCTGCAGAGGATAGTGAGGACAGCTTAGAAGATCATCGGGGTCTCTCCTCCCTCCATCAAATCCATCAAAAGCATTCGGGCCCTCGTGGCCAGACTGTGTAACAGCTTCTTCCCCCAAGCCATCAGACTCCTCAATACTCAGAGACTGGACTGACACACACACATGTCCTGAGTTGCACTTTAATTATTGTCACTTTATACCTGGCTGCTACCTCAATAACTGCTATGTGCATAGAACATTATCTCATAGTATGTTATGTTAACATTTGGCATTTTTAGAAACTGTCATCTTTTTGCACTTCAGCGCTGCACTGTCTCTCACTGTGCCTATTGTCCAGTTCATTTTTTTTTATTTATTGTACTGTCCCGTACTTTTTGCACACGTTTGCATGTGCTCTTTATATATGTAGCAAAAATAAAATGTATAATTCTGTGGTGGGAAAACATTGACAGGGCAAGTACAAACCTGAAATGTTGGCCTGAGCTGATGAACATTATTGGACAATAAAGATTCTCTCACACACACACACACACACACACACAAACTCTGGAAGTTTGTCCTTCATTTTCAAAGAAGACCAACATCGTCACCATCGTAGAGTAGGGAAGGGGAAGATATGTTCATTGATCAGCAACATTGCGTTGTTGGTGAATGCGCAAGTGTCCGACCAGCCCAATGCATGCTCTGAATGTCCGGTTGCATTGGGGGCAAACCGGAAGTGGTGCAGCAGCAGTGGCGATTGGGATTCAGGTTCCTCTTTTTCTTTTTTGTGGTTTTTCTTTGGCTGCAGCAAACCGACTGGCTTCGAAGTTGGTGGCTCCTGATTTTACAGCAGTCCTCCAGGCGTTGCGATCCTGCGTGTTTGCTTCCCAGTTGTTGGGGTCAATCCCGAAATCCTTAAGTGTTGTCTTCAGCATATCCTTGTAACGTCTCTTTTGCCCGCAGCGTGATCGAGCTCCATTTTCCAGTTCTCCGTAGAAGATACGCTTTGGTAATCGCTCGTCTGACATGCATGCGACATGTCCACTCCAGCACAGCTGAATTTGTTTCAACATTGTAAAGACCCTGGGTAGCTCTCAACACTCACACACACACACACACACACACACTCAGCCCAGACAAATGGCTTGAGATAAAGTAGAAATGAGAGGAAATGGGAAAGGGAGTACAAATCAGGCAATGGAGGGAAAGACAAAAAGAGGAGAAGTGACAGGATCAGCTCCTTGAGAGTTATGAACAGTCTCCCTAAAGTAGAACAACCATCTCTCTCCATCTCTTTCTCAAGTCCTGAGGCACTTTTCAATCGCAAAACAAAAAAAAACCCATAATGGAGTTTACATAGGGTGCATGTTTGTGTGTGTTTGTGCAGTAACATGCCAGTGAGCGAAGGTGAAAGTTTGTGTAGGTGGAGTTTTGCAAAAAGTGTTTGGTGAAAACACGAGACGTGTTTCAGCAGAGTTGGGGGGTTGCCATGGTGATATGGGGGTACTAGTCTTGCGTAACGGGTAAACACTCTGACAAAATACTCCAGAGAAGTGAAAGAGAGTGTGAGAGAAGAAGAAAAGGAGCAAGAGAAGGAGAAACCCTGCTGTGTGTGCTGGCTGAATGCAATGCAACAGAACAGTTACACAGGATTGTTTTCATTTATTAAAAGAAATGAAAACACACAAAGATACAAACATTTGTAGACTTCTATTCATGTATATTTATTTATCTAAAAGATAAAACATTCAAGAGGAGTAAAAAGCATGTGTTCCTTTGAATAAATCTGTAAGTTGTTCCCTGAGAATGATAATTGATTTTTGTCAGGAATCATTCTATAGATGTTCCAATATGTTGTTTAAATTGAAACTCAAGAATTATTAATGTAATTTAAATGCAAATCTTGTAAAACCTGTAATAGATTGCAGTTTGGTTTGGAGATAGATATACCAAGCTCACCGAAGCAAGCGTATGTAGGCCATCGCGTTGCATCTGTCCCTGGGCCACCGCACAACAATGAAGCCTTTCATTCTTTCTATCGCCCCATATCAACCCCCCCCCCCCCCCCCCCCCCCACACACACACAGAGACCCACATCCACCAAGCAGACACACACACACGCAGACACACACACACACACACACACACACACACACACTCACTCACACGCACACCCTCACTCACATGCACACGCATACACACACACATCAACTTACCACCCAACCACCTCTCCTCTCCGTACTCTTTCTCCCATTCTATCTGGCTGGTTTTGTAAAACTGGTGTTGGCATCAGTACAATAGTAAAATCCATTATGAAATCCACTGCTGTTCCATAAACCTATGGTGAAACAAAGTGTTGTACACTGTTGGATAACCGGTGCATTGCAGTGAGTTCTCCCCCTCTTGCAAAAGTTTAAAAGTTTATACAAAAACAGTATTTTTCCTCTAAAAGAGTAAGCACTGGCGGAATACTTCTTTCCATTGTGTGTAGTTCCTGGATGTGGTCGTTATCTCTCTGCCTCTGACAGCCACGATCGCTGCCTCATGTGTATGGGCATGCTGAGACAGCATTCATGGGTGGTTCATGCTCTCACTGCTAGAGCATGACCATAGCAATGTTGCAGTCGCAACATTCCTTCTTCAGAGGGAAAGCCACTCTCTGCCCCAGTCCTTCTGCCTACAGGCACAAGGCCACATCAGTTAGCGCTGGGGCCGATTTGGGGACCCCAATGGGAGCGTTTCCGCCAGGTGAACCCCCATGGACCTCCCATTCCCCAGTATGCTCGTTTGCCCCAGTCGAGTTCTGGGATGACATTTACATTTATGCATTTGGCAGACGCTTTTATCCAAAGCGACTTACAGAGCCCTTATGACAGGGACAATCCCCCCGGAGCAACCTGAAGTGCCTTGCTCAAGGGCACAATGGTGGTGGCTGTGGGATTCGAACCAGCGACCTTCTGATTAGCAGCCCAGTGCTCTAGCCACTAAACCACCACAGGATGAGACAGGACGGCTCGATGTGCTCTCGATCGCAGTATGAGAGAGCACGCTGTTACAGTCACACGTGGAGGACTCGGCTGGGCTCCCATTTTCAGGTGTGGTCACCTAGTCTGAGGCTGATGCAGAGCTGGCGGCCATGCTTGCCCGGGCTGCTGCAAGCGTTGGGCTTGAGTGGAACACTCCACCCTGCCCTGAGCCCCCGCAGCTTGATGACTGGTTCCTGGGCTCAGAGCGCAACTCACAGCCTGGATGAGCATGAGGAACTCACAAAATTCATGGCAGGCACTTTTTACTGCCTGGACCCAGCCTCTTGAGTTCCTCCACTCTCACTACCCTCGACAGTGGGGCGGCCAGGGGGTACACGGAGATTCCTCAAGTGGACAAGGCGGTTGTTCAGGCACACGTCCAAGTCCTATAAATCCACATTATCCCTGATGGCCAAGGATTACAGTGCCGCTGGACAGTGCTGCACGAGTGTAGCCCTGACCCGGGAGTGATGCAGGAGCTGCGCTTGGCAACCGACCTCAACCTACGGGCGATGAAGGTAATGGCGCAGGCTCTCAGGTAGGCGATGTCCACCATGGTGGTACAGGAGCACCACCTGTGGCTTAACCTGGTTGAGATGAAGGACCCGTCAAGGTTCGCTTTCTTGACGCCTCCATCTCCCAGGCTGGCCTGCTCTGTGACATCTTTGTGGACTTTGCCCAGCAGTTCTCGACAGTCAAGAAGCAGACAGAGGTTATCCAGCATATCTTGCCACAGCGTGGTTCAAGATTCCGCACCCCGTCTGCTCGCAGCACAGGGCATCCTCCTGCGCCACAACACTGACTCCGCCGCAGCCCTAGCCAACTGCTCAGCCCCAGCGTAGAGCCCCCCGCAGGAAGCTGATGCCCCCCGTCCCACGGTCCAGCACCAAGAACCCCAGGAAGGCTTCATAGTCGCCATACATCGAAACATACACCCAGCTGTGGCACAAACACACCCACACTCAGGCAGTTGTGACAGGCCACGAGGACACTCAGCCTCATCACCTGACGCTGACCGGTCCTATGGTGGGTATGTGGAGGGAGGTAATTGCCCTAACGCCTGCTCCGCCCTGCTGCAGGGCCCCATCCCCAGATACATCAAATGTGATTGTCCAGTTGTTGCCCCTTGCTCGTAGTTTGGAGGCGTGGTTAGCGCTCTCCAACCCACCACGCTGGCTGGCCAGGATGATCCGACTTGGCAACACGATTCAGTTCGCCAGGCACCTGCCCAGGTTCAATGGTATCCGTTTCACCTTGGTAGGAGGCGAGGACGCCGCTGTCCTGTGGGCCAATCCTTCTACAGAAGGATGCGATAGAGCCTGTCCCTCCAGCCAAGATAAAGAAGGGGTTCTACAGCCCCTACTTCATCGTACCAAAGAAAGGCAGTGGGTTGCGGCCAATCTTGGACTTGCGAGCACTGAATCGGGTCCTGCACAAGCTCCCGTTCAAGATGCTAACACAAAAGCGCATTCTGTCATTTGTCTGGCATCAAGATTGGTTCACAGTGGTAGACCTGAAGGATGCATACTTTCATGTCTCAGTTTTGACTCGACACAGACCGTTCCTTCGGTTTGCTTTCAAGGGCCGGGCATTTCAGTAAAGGGTCCTCCCCTTCAGTCTGTTCCTTTCACCTCAAATCTTTACAAAAGTCGCAGAGGCAGCCCTTGCCCCTCAATTATCTCGACAACTGGCTGAGTCTAGCTCACTCTCGAGATGTATAGTGTGTGCACAGGGACCTGGTGCTCGGACACCTCAGCCGATTGGGGCATCAGATCAACTGGGTAAAGAGCAAGCTCTCCCCGGTGCAGAGCATCTCTTTTCTTGGGATGGAGTTGGACTCGGTCGCTATGATAGCACGCCTCATGAACGAGCGCGCTCAGGCTGTGCTCAACTGCCTGAAGTCATTCAGGAGAAGAACAGCAGTCCCACTGAAACTATTTCAGAGGCTCCTGGGGCTTAAGGCGCCCTTGGTGGCAGTTACGCCGCTCGGGTTGATGCATATGCGACCGCTTCAGCACTGGCTTCAGCCTTAAGTCCTGAGATGGGCAGGGCGCTGCGGTACGCATCGTGTGGCCATCATGCCGATCTGCCGTCCCGGGATCTGCACAAGTATGCGTTTCTCCCAGTGAGCCTGCTTACACATATTTTGTGCTAGGTCATGGAGTACGAAGAACAGGTCATGTTGAAGTGCCATACTGGCCCACCCAGTCTTGCTTCACGGAGCTCATGCTCCTCGTGACAGCCCCTCCCTTGCGAATTATCTTGAGGAAGAATCTCCTTTCTCAGGGACGGGGCATGATTTGGCAACCTAAGTAGGCTACTACCGGAGGTGGTAGACACTATCAATCAGGCCAGGGCTCCCTCTAAGAGGCAGCTGTATGTCTTGAAGTGGCGTCTTTTCACAACATGGTGTTCTTCCTGAGGTGAAGACACACAGAGATGTGCAGTCGGGTCAGTGCTTTCCTTCCTGCAGGAGAGATTGGAGGGGCGGCTGTCCCCCTCCACCTTGAAGGTGTATGTGGCCACTATAGCAGCAAGTCCTTGGGGAAGCACGACCTGATCATCAGGTTCCTTAGAGGTGCTAGGAGGTTGAATACTCCTACGCCAGTGCCTCGTTCCCTCATGGGATATCTCTGTGTTCCTGCTAGGCAAACAGAGAGCACCGTTTGAGCCTTTGGAGTAAGTCGAGCTAAAGGTCCCCTCAATGAAGACGGCCCTCCTGACTGCGCTCACTTCCATCAAGAGGGTTGGGGACCTGCAGGCATTCTCTGTCAGTGATACGTGCCTAGAGTTCAGTCCGGCATACTCTCATGTGATCCTGTGTGAAAAACACTTAGGTGTGACGTCACTTCAATGTATTCTGCAGCGCTGACGAGAGTCATGTGAAAGACCATTAACACAAATAAATATCACTCACTTTTGTACATTAATCATTGCTCTTTACATTCACAAAAGTGACTGATTATGGTTTAAAAATAGCGAATTTCTCCAAAAGGTGAGGAGTTTGGATCCCTGAAATTATCATTTTTTTCATGCGTTTATTTATTTTGTGGAATTTGATAATTTTCCACAGCATACCTGACAATCTTTCATGGCACACAGTGGTTGGGAAACACTGGGATAATCAATGTTCAGATTTCAATGTTTGATTGAGTAGCATAGTAGAGAAGAGGTTATTTGCACAGAGGTCCTTTCACTGCGTGTTGAGAGTAAAAGTTTAGTTTAACTGGTTCTGTGTATCGAAATCCATCTGTTATTGAATAGTGTCTCTTTTAATACCGTTCTGTTCTTTACAGTCAGTTGTTGATTAAAAACAACAGAAAAATAATTATTTGATTTTAATCACACATGGATGCGCTAAAGAAATTACGCACGCCTTCTATTATTATATGTGCCAGTAATCTTAAAGAGATGGTACAGATTTAGTGAGTGTTCTACATATCAATGTAAATACAATGTAAACAGTACAAATTATGCAAGGAAACAACAAATATGTCACAAAAATATACATGCAACATAATAGATGGAATTTCAAGACATTAATTGATGGAATGGACTGAATTTGAAAAATTTTCAAAAGCTAAAATGTGATCAATTTGATGAAAAACAGGCACAACGTACAAATTCACAATTTAGATTTTCAAATTATACCTAGAAAGGTTGATTAGAAGGTTCCTTTATAATTAATAGGAAATTTCCTTCATAAATGAGAATTTATTTTATACTCTATGTAGGCAAAATGGACACTGATGCAAAAATGTACCATATGAATCGATTTCGAATTGAGAACTTGGGAATTGGAATTGAATCAGGAAATCTGAATCAATAGCTAGCCCTAGTTGGACCCTATTCACTTGCATTGTATGGACTTACAAAGCTGAGATATTCTTAAATCGATAGATAGAGATATTCTAAAAATCGAGTCTGAGGGTGAGTATATAATAAGAGAATATAAATTTTTGTGTGAACTATCCTTTAACAAATTCAAAACCAAGTAGAAAACTACACTCTGCAACCATACAGTATATAGAGTATTACATAATAAAGCATTTTTGTTGAATACCAGAAAAAAAATACCTATATTGTGATATAGCTTTATCCTGATATAAAATTACTCAAACCATCACTTCTGACTCACCCTTGTGCTATAACAACTGTTCATTTGGATAAACTAGAATATTCCTTTATGGTTTCATGTACAAAGCACACACTCAAACTCACAGCAGGTGCGCATGAAAAGCTGCTCAGCAGAACTCAATTTCATGTTCTGAAATGCCACTCAAAACTTCATCTCAATTGTTATGAAAGCTCATTTACTCACAAACACACTGAGGAGCTAGATAACAGGGTGAGTACACATTATTTACAGTTGTTTTCGAGCAGTGGAACAGATCTAACGCCACAAAGGCACAGATTCCAGACTTATCTCTGAGGGAACCCAGAAACCCAGAAAATAACAGCAGTAAAAACAAACAGAGGGACTGACAATTCCTTAATGATCCCAAAACAACTCAATCAGTGATCTGAGCCTTGTAATAATAATAAAAACTTACTCTCACTTTTCTACACTGATTATCAGGGCTGTAACATCGTAGACATTAACATAGGTCCCCCACACACACCCAGTACACAAATTATTGGTTCATCAGTTTGGATTATATATTTTTTCATGGCAGATTCTTGAAAATAGATAAAATCCGGGCTGACAGTCATGAGAGAGAAGAGAAACAGAAACAGAAAAAAGAGGAAAGAACAGAAGTGGAGAGGAGAGAAGACAAGTGAAAAGAGGAAGAGAAGACTTTTTTTACTTTTATTTGTTAACTTCAAAAAATTCAAATTCCGCTCTAATTCTAGCGACTATAAGAACCTTTAACACAATCTCTGTGTCTACCAAACCCCTTCCACACAATTTCTTTTTTCTTTTTGTATTAACCAAATAGCCACCTTTGCTTCTCCCACTGTCACAGTGTAACTCTCATGAGCTTCAAGGACTCTTATTTTGAAGTTTTCCTCCGGACTAAATCTCTCATAGTGCACTGCCCTTATAACTTCCATCTGCTCCATATCATCCTCAACTGTATTCCATTCCCTCATTTAGCTCCTTGTGCATATATACCCTCTAGTTTTGTTCATTCAATTGTCAGTCCTTGAAGTGTTTTGTTGTGTAATGTTAGCCTGTTTAGCTTTATTGTTTGTTCCACTCCAACATTTGTTATAAAAGGATTTAAAGTATTCACTCCTGCATCGCCTCTCTTCCACACCATGTACCGTGTTACACCCACCAAGAAATTGATTAGAGATATTTTTTTTTTCTGATGCTACATATTTGGGACCAAGCATGAACATTTTCTCATTAAAAACTCCTCCCAGTTCTCAAACCTAACTACGTAAAATTCTAAACAACCCACATAACCTAGAACAATGTAAAAACAAATGATCTCTTGATTCTTCAGCACTATATGGACATTTATTGTCAACAGTGGGGTCAATGTGTGCCACGTGTCTATTTGTAGCTACTGCCAAATAAACAATCCTCCATTAGAGATCCACGGTGCGTTTCTCTATAGGAGGCTTGTACAGGGACCTCCAGCACCTTTAGGGGTAGGGCTGAGCAATTTTATCGATTCTGCGATATAAATCGATATTTTTTCCCAAGAAAGTATCGATTTTTAAGCCGCGAGTATCGATACAAGTCCCATTCAAATCCCCTGTGTTTACCCCCGTTCGCGTTGCAGGAAGAGTGATTTGGTCAGCCAGTCGCTAGTGTCGCTGTAGAGCAAGTTACCCGTAATAACTTTACACAGACGCAGACGTCTACCTCTTCCTGTTTACGGAGTCAGAGCGAGGAGATTCAAGAAAATGGCGGCGAATATAAATCCGGCGGCGAATATAAATCCAGCACCTTCGTGCTTAAAAGCAGACGTGTGGGAGCACTTTGGGTTTAAAAAGAAGAAGGAAAGCGACGACTTGGACAAAAGCATCGCGGTTTGCAAGCTGTGTGACACAAACGTGAAATACTCTGGAAATACCACCAACCTACGAGCCCACCTAAAACGTCACCACCCGGACAAGGTAATGCTAGACGGGTAGATTTTAAGTTAAATGTTTAAATGTTCTTCTTAGTGACTTGAATTATTGGATGTTTTGGAGAAGCCATGGCACTATGTTTACTTACCTGGTGGCTACTGGCTACCTCATATGTATGTTCAGTGTCAAGCTAAAAAAGCTGTCAAAGAAACTGTTCAGAACAGGCCACTGGCTGCACCTTTCAACTCTCCATTGTTAATTGCAAAACTGCACTTTATTTACTTTTCAAAGGCTTGTAAGCTACAGTTTGCACTGTTTCAATAAATGGAACTAATTTTCTCAACACATCTTTGATTCATTTTGTCCAGCATTTGCAAGCTGTAGACTCTCTGTCCAGGCAGAGACATATATTGTGTAATTGATGTTTTTAGTTTTCAGTTGAATTAATTCAATCCAAGTAAATGTCACCAAAATCACTCTGTCCCCTTTAAATCTTTCAGAAAATTATGTAAGTGTATCGAATTATATCGAATCGTATCGAATCGTATCGTTGGCTGAATATCGTGATATATATCGCATCGTGAGCTGAATATCGTGTATCGTATCGTATCGTGAGATTAGCGTATCGCTACAGCCCTATTTAGGGGTGAGTCCGGTCTGAACAAATCTGTGCCTCGTTTCCCAAAATCAAAAGTAGATTGTAGAATCCATCTTACGATTCATCTTAGTTTTGCGGTCCATTTCTCAAAAGCTTCGTAACTTAAGTGGTACTTGAAAATGCTCATAGATTTATGAGTGTTCTGGAGTTATCATACAGCACTTGGAACATCGTAAGGACACAATCTTATGCAGACACCAGCAGGACAAATGCAGAATTACACATGATACAATTTAAATACCTATATCTACACTTTATGCTAAAACTTAAATACAAGGATACCTATGTTTTATTTATTTTTATTTTAACAGACAATTATTATAATTAGAATAATAATAATAATGAAATGCATAACATAGTCTATATAAATGGATGAATATATTAATTAGTAAACAAATAAACATATTTGTGTGGACTAGTTGGACTAGTTGATAACAGCAAAGTGTGGCAAGATTGATGCAGACAACTGTATAAATTAAAATCAGAGAGAGAAGAAAAAAGCCTATAACTGCATGAAAATCATCAGTATATATTGGCTCATCATCCTTGTCTCCGCTTCCTATCTGACACCCAAAGGCGCTCTCACCAGCACTACAAGTTGTGTCGCACCACACATGCAGCATTGCTGTCCTGTGATCAATTTTGGGACTTTTTGGGAGCTTTATTGGTGAATGTCCCTAAAGGGCATCTTCTAAACATTTCCTTATATTATGCTCCCGATAACACAGAATAATATTCAACGAATGCTTTTAATTAGCAGAGTCATACACAGGGCCTCCACTGTCTTCACTAATCCTGGAAGCTTTTATATCAAGATGAATTTGTGAAAACAAAACATTGCAAATGCACACCTGATTATGGAAGCAGATTGTGTAAAAGAAAAAGACTGTTCTCCACAAAATTATTGTAAAAACAACATGTAAAAAAAATGCAGTTAATAGCGTCAAATATATAGAATAAAAACCTTTGCGTGGTAAATTACAAATTGTAAAGTTATTGCACAAATATAATGAAGTTACAATGACAAGCGACACTAAATGGTCACATTTCAGCACTGTCACATGGACAGCAACTCTCTTAAGTATCACTTAAAACATGTCATTTGTATGTTCATGTTAAGTGCATGTAAACGTTCAAGGAAGTGAGGTAAAGGAAGACACCTTGGGCTTCAACTCAAAAGCATAACTTTTTTTTTTTTTTCAAAAAAATGTTTATTGGCTTTTGCTTGAACATACAAAACAACAAAATAAAAAATAAAATAAAAATAAACCAAAAAAACAATTAAAAAAAGAAGATAATGAGTAACACATTACATGACATCCAGAACAACACTAGATCATAAAATAAAATAAATAAAATATACATTTTGATGTATCACAGTACACAGCCTAACATTTTGTAATTTAATTATGCTCTTTTATCAGAGCTATTATTTGTTTTGCTGGATTACAAGAGCTGAGCTAAATATTGGACATGTCCAATACAAAAGAGTTGTGTATTTCAGTCATCCCATATTGTCTGGTCAACTTGGTTACAGTAATGTAAGAAGGGAGCCCAAATTTTATTAAAGTCTTTTAGTTTCCCTTTAACGACATAAGTAAGTTTTTCCAAGGCAAGGTTGCTGGTCATTTCTTTAAACCACTGACTTCGGTTAGGCCCTTGGGTTTCCTTCCATTTTAAAGCAATAGCACGCAAAAGCATAACTTTAATAAACAAACTCAAAGGGGCTTTTCAGCATCACACTCTTTAGTTTAAACACAACACAGTCTCTTTCAGACGGGTAGCTCTCTCTCCCTCGTCTCTGGCATGATCCCTATTTCTCACTCTTTCCAGTGCTTACTATAATCAGAAACAGGTGTTAGACATTATAGAGTTCAGGTGTGTGCACCATCACCGCTTTCTCTCCGGGCGAACGCTCGAACACGCCCTCACCGCCACAGAGCAGTTTTGGGAAATGCACTAAAAAATAACAAACGTTCGTAAAATTGCTTGTAGAAAACACTCTTAACTGCTAAGATCAACCGTTATAGGGAAAAGAGGCCCTGACCACTTTGAATCTTTACAGTCTCTAAGAACAGCATAATGTGATATGTTTACACATTATATAGAGTGCCTTTTTTCAGACATTTTCAAAATACTTTAACTCTGGAGTCTTAAAGCTCAAAAGAGACTCCTCCTCTGGCTCCACATCCACTGCCGCTGAGACCTTTAATTTGGGAAAACAAAGCTAGCTTTCTATGGCCCATTCAGCCAAGTCATTCTCTTCTGACTCTTGTCTAAAGACAGAGGGTAGTGCTGAAAAAATGTCCTCCATCATTTTCTTCCAGTTCACACCATTTTCAGATCTGCTATCTGTGTACATCCTGTTCTTGCCATACTATTCTGAATACATTTAGATTTGAACAAGTCCACTTTGCGTAACAAAACGTGTATTAGCCCAGCAATGATGTCCATTCCCCCCAAAAATCTATGAAATTCTTTTGTAGGTTCTGAACAACAAGATCTGGGGGATTTAGAACATTCATGTTGTGCCAAAATGCAAAAGCGGACAGATTGTTTACAACCAGTTCTCTGCCCCTGATAGATAGCTGAGGTAGCACCCAAGACCATCTAGACAGCCTGTCACACATTTTCTCCACCATACCCTCCCAATTTTTTCATCTTGTATTGTTCTGTTCCTAAACATACTCTCAACTTTTTAAGTACTTCCTTTCCCTATTGAACTCCTCCTGGAATTACTGGTGGATCTCTTCCATGCTAGTTTCCTATTAAATACCCCTCACTTTTGTCCCACTTTACTTTAGATGTTGATGCTTTTTAATTTTTTAAGATTATAACATCGTTGTCACTTCTTATAAAAACTGTCAGATCATCAGCCTAGGCAGAAAAAGTACAGGTGCACATCAAAAAATTTGAACATTGTGGAAAGACATTTTTTTCTGTAATTTAATTAAAAGAGTGGAACTTTAAAATATTCTAGATTCATTAACAAAGTGAAATGTTTCTAGCCTTTTTTGTTGTAATCTTGATGATTATGGTTTAAAGCTCATGCAAATCAAAAATCCAGTATCTCAAAATATTAGAATAAGGAATTTATAATACAGAAATGTCAACCTTCTGAAAAGTACGTTAATTTATGTATTAAATACATGGTCGGGGCTCCTTTTTCCACAAATTACTGCAACAATGCTGCGTGGCATGGAGGCAATCAGCCTGTGGCACTGCTGAGGTGTTATGGAAGCCCAGGTTGCTTTGATAGTGGCCTTCAGCTCTTCTGCATTGTTGGGTCTGGTGTCTCTCATTTTCCTCTTGACAATACCCCAACAATTCTCTATGGGGCTCAGGTCAGGCGAGTTGGCTGGCCAATCAAGCACCATGGTCAGCAAACCAGTTATTAGTAGTTTTGGCACTGTGGGTAGGTGCCAAGTCCTGCTGGTAGCTGCCATTGACTCTCGACTTGAGAAAACACAGTGGACCAACACCAGCAGATGACATGGCAATCCCAATTCATCACTGACTGTGGAAACTTCACTCTGGATTCTGTGCCCCCTCCACTCTTCCTCCAGACTCCGGGACCTTGATTTCCAAATTAAATGCAAAATTGACTTTCATCTGAAAAGAGGACTTTGGACCACTGAGCAATAATTATTTTCAGTAATTTGAGCAAAGGAGCCCTGACCAAGTATTGAGTGAAAAAATAAACATACTTTTCAGAATGTCGACATTTCTGTGTTATAAATTCTTTATTCTAATTTTGAGATACTGGATTTTTGTGGCACATAGTTAGTATTCATGATGTTTCTGACAAACTCCTCTATTCTGTATCATTTCACATCAGCCTTCACTTGTCTGTCGAATGAGAAGTCAAATTCTAAAAAGTATAAATCAACCTTTGAAGCAATGAACATATTAAATGTAAAATGTTGCCAGGTTTGTACAAAAAAAACCTATACATAGTAAAATAATAGTATAGCACTCCATTGTGGGTTATAATGGTTAAATACTCATAAGCCTTTACACTTGATAATGTATATATGCTTGGGCAATGCACTGGGGCTACAAAAATAGTTAAAAAACATACAACGATTTTTATTCAGACTTAATAGAAGTCTTTTAGTTTTATTTAGTGAGAAAGAAAGAGAGAGAGAGAGAGAGAGAGAGAGAGAGAGAGAGAGCGCGAAAGAAGCGGAGAGAAGACATGAGAAAGAACAGAAGAAACAGAGAAGAGAAGAGAAGAGAAGAGAAGAGAAGAGAAGAGAAGAGAAGAGAAGAGAAGAGTGACTAAATACAGGCATGAAGGGTATTAAGGTTTATGAAAGTCTTGCAGCTGAAACATTTTGATCTTGCAGGCCTGTCAAACGCTCTTAAGGTAACAAGCCACACACACACATATAAATTCCGGCTCCATGTGATCCAACTTAATTTGGTTCAGAAATGGCCTTCAGTCTGAACTACAGTATGAGATGCTGTGCGAGTACACGGCAAGCACACATACAAAACTAGCACACACGCTGCTCACAATACACACACACAACTGACCAATCAACCTAAGTAATGGCAGTTATCTCCAATTTCCATTGGCTGAAAACCCTTCAGAGATCACTCATGGGAAAAAACAAGACTTTTTATTTGTCTAATGTAAACCCAGTCAGTGTGTGTGTGTGTGTGTGTGTGTGTGTGTGTGTGTGTGTGGGTTTGGGGGGTTTACGAGGAATTTTTTTAGGTTACAAATGGATAATTACAAGGGTATTATCCTATAGCTATACGTGTGGTTTATGATGACATTTCTATTGTCCCCATAATTCAAATCGCTTAAAAATCATACTAAATTATGTTTTTTTTTTTTAAATGTAAAAATGCAGAACGTTTTTTGTGAATGTTAGGTTTAGGGTTAGGTGATAGAATCTATAGTTTGTACAGTATAAAAATAATTATGTCTATAGAGATTCCTCATAAGGATAGCCGCACCAAAGTGTGTGTGTGTGTGTGTTTGTGTCTTTTATTAATGTGCTGGGCATGAAATATAAAACCTCAGGTACAAAAATACTATTGTGGTTTACACCCTAAACTAAACACATACACATACACTGCAGAGTAGGTGATAAATATAGAGGAACAGGCTGTTTTTTTCTATCCCAGCTAATGAGTCTTACACTGCAAAAGGTGTGTCTGAGGAAACAGCTGTGGGGCAATCAGCAATGATTACTCAGCACTCAATGGGTGCGTTTCAATCAGCTCCCTAATATAGTAGTCAGGGCACTGATCAGGTTGTCGCCAATTTCTAGGGCTGTTTTAATCGCAAAATCGTTCCAGTGCACCGAAACATTTGCTCCCTAAGAATTCCAAGAATGAATTGTAAAAACAGTCTTTTAAATAGTTGTTAGAGTAAGGTAAACTAAACTAAACTCCTTTATATTTTTATTTCTTTATTTATCTTTCATAATAACACTGTACATTTGAATATATAACACGAAAACGCACAGCAGTGTCACTCATACAGCAATGTTGTTGATTCATTCCAGCTGTGTTTAAAAGCGTGACCTCGTACTCTAGTCGCAGGTTTTATAAGTGTCCCAATGCTCATTGGATAAATACATATTCATGACATAGGGTGCTAGGGAGCTGATTGAGACGCACTTACTGTCTGTGTCTGTGTGAAAATGTCTAAAGGTCTTACCCTGATTCTTCTCATAGCAGCGACAATCTCCATGCGACTGTTGGGTCTTGGGATGTCCAGGCTGCCAATATACTGCAAAAGAAACACATGCTTGAATGTTAGACACACAGCTTTCTGCTTAAACTCTGTTGGAACAGTAACTGCAAAAGATGAAATGACACCGCTTAATTTGTGCAAATACTAACACACAAACACTCTTATAGGCTAATATGTCCAAAGTAACTTTTGCATTACTAGGGCATTAAAAGCCTAATTTAGCCCTCATTATGTTGTGTTCCATTCTAAAGTAAGATTTTAGAGTTTGAAACAACATAAGAGTGAGCAAATCATGACAGAATTGTCATTTTTTTGGGTGAACTATCCCTTTTAACTAGATTTTACATACACTTACTGAGCACTTTATTAGCAACACCTGTACACCTACTTATTCATGTGATTTTCTAATCAGCCAATAGTGTGGCAGCAGTGCAATGCATGAAATGATGCAGATAAGGTACAGGAGCTTCAGTTAATGTTCACATCAACCATCAGATTGGGGAAAATATGGATTAATTGTTGGTACCAGACAGGCTGATTTGAGTATTTTTGTAACTGTTGATCTCCTGGGATTTTAACGAACAAGTCTCTAGAGTTTATGGTGCCAAAATCATAAAACGTCCAGTGAGACGCAGTTCTGTGGATGGAAATGCCTTGTTAATGAGAGAGGTCAACGGAGAATGACCAGACTGGTTCAAACTGACAGAAAGGCTAAGGTATCTCAGATAACCACTCTGTACAACTGTAGTGACCACAATAGCATCTGAGAATGCACAACATGTCGAACCTTAAGGCGGATGGGCTACAACAGCAGGAGACCACATCAGGCATTTTATTAGGACTATAGTGTTCCTAATAAAGAGCTCAGTGAGTGTATATGAGTGCTTGCCTATGCATGTAAAATTTGCCATCTCAATGCTAGGGTGTTGAGGGTAGTTGCCAGAGTGTTGCTAAGGTGTTCTGAGTGTATTGTATCATGTTGCTTTGCTGTTGATGGTTGTTGCTTACAGGCCAAAGTCAAAAGAGTCCACATCAATGTCTCTGGACCTAATTCAGGAAACATAAGCAGAAGCTATTTCTGTGTAAATCTTATGTAAATTGTAGCACTGAATAGAATAGGCAATTTGCATAAGAATGGTTTTAAAAACTTTCTCTTCATGTGTCATGAATGAGGATACCCTGGTCCCTAGTTACGAATTGTTTTTACTTACATTTTTGGGGTTGTTCAGTGCTACAACTAAAAATTATCAACAACTATTTAAAAGGATCCACTTATCTTATAATGCAATTGAGGTTTCTGTTATGAACTGATATGTGCACTTGAATCTCCTTCAAACTTTAAGAGAATCATTATCATTTATCCTTTAATATTGTTTCAACCTGATTTTCACTGCTTGCACAATTAACCTATTTAAAATTAGCTAATGCAACACAATTATGTTCAATGCATCTATGTTCACTTAATCCAATTGTGTTGGGACTATCTGAATAATATTTGATGCATGTTTTTTTTTTTTTTCTGAAACCAGGCAGGGGTTCCCACTATGCTTTGCATGGGACTGGATTGGGAGAGTACATTTTAAAATTAAGTGTTATTTAATGTCTTCCAATGCTAAATGAAACAAATAGGAGACTTGTTAGTGTTTAATGTTCTGTTATGTTTGGATTTTTGAGGTTACCATTGTGGAGATGTTTTGAACTAATAGTTAGGTCGAGGTTGGGTACATTGCTATTGAAAAATTGTGTGCATTTATTTTCTTATGAGGAAACTACTGTGGGATCTTCAGTATAATGACTGATTGGGCCATCTGTAAAGTCTCAGTAGCACCATATTTGTCATAGAGTACAAAAAGTAATATATAATATGCTAATGTGTTTGTTGTTGCTAGCACCAAGCTGCAAGGTTCAATGACGTTATTTATACAGATCAAATTTAAGTTAGGTTAACTTAATTCGTTTAGGATTTAGCTAAACAAATTATATAAATAGAGACTACATTTTATTTTCATATCAAATAACCTAATTTTCATTGTGTGGAACCAATGTACACAATTGAATTAAAAAAAATGTTCCCAGTGTATAATAGATACCACTATCTATACAAACTTGCAAATTCAATTAAAATTCCATTGTGGTAAAAAAAAAAGAGAAGCCATTTAGCAACACTTATATTTTCTCCATTTACTGTAAAACCATGTTAGACCAAGTTGATCTGTGAACAGCAACATCTATGGGGGTAAGATGTGTCCTTCAGACTTATAACTAGCTGAAATAGAGGTTTAGAACTAAGCCACCTGGCATTTGATTTTTCTCTCCCAGACTATTTTTCCAGAGATTACCCATACAAGGAAGACACTAAAATGCACTGCAAATTGTGAAATTAAACACATTTCTGAACATTTTGTCTAAATCTAGATTAGTTGCATGTTTAATAAATTATATAGGAGAATTTATACTTGGTAAATTCTTGGGCCGTCAATTGAGCAGAGAAACTAAATTCGAATTTGTACCTTAAATATTTTCACATCATTATACCTCTAATTCCGTTCATGCATGAGCAATTTAATTAACCATTCTAAAATTTCACAAAAGGGTTCTGTTTCATGACATCATCCTATATGACAACCACTGACCACCAACCCAACATTCTTTTTTACAATATGGTTCTAGATCCAGTTTTAGTCAATGAAAATCCCTGGAAGATAATCCTGCATCACAAATTGGAGATAATATTACTCCGCAATAGGCTTCTGAGTGGCTCTGTTTATAAAGCTTTCGTTTTCCTGAAGAATTTGAATGGGAAAACACCAGCATTTATGACATTTATGCCATACCCAACTGTATAGTGTTAGTTAATGAAATATACAAGTATCTGAAAATTTTTATAGTAGGCAATTGCTGTGCTGTTATAAATAAACAGAGTTAACTGGAACCTTAAAATGTGCTGGCTTTCATTAATGAGCACAAATTAAAGATTTAAGAAGTTAGGGCAGAAATATCTGAGAAGTTAGGGCAGAAAATGTATGTTGAATAGAACATATGATGCTGATCAGACTCATATTCTAGCAAATCTGGTGTTAGACCTTGCATCTTCACACTTGTTACTTTCCTCCATATGAATACACGCCTTTCACAATATATTATTGATTTATTTTTTACAATAGTATATGGAACGTTTATAATAACGTAACAGATTGAAAAGCATAACACTGGCTTTAAAAATCTAGTTCTATACTTGTCTCAAAACCAAGTAGCACTTTAGGGGATAACACACCGCTGTTAAAAAATGTTGCCTAAACATCCAGCTCACTGTTTTGAGATACAACCACTGAATGGGCTTTTATTCGCCGAAATGTTAAAAATCCAGTGTCCCAGTTAAATCTAATCGCAGCTTTTAAAGTTTAGTTAAACTACTAATTTAACCATGTCCAGAAAAAAATCTTTAGTAATAAAGCTAGTGATGGGAAAGTTGTGCCAGACACGTAAAATAGGTTAAACTCTTTGCATACATCTATTCGGTGGAATTTCCATTTGTTTCCCCGTAGCACGGTGTCTGATGTCATCATCGCTTCCATCCAAAACATGATCCTGACAATATGAGGTTGATTTTACCCCAGTCACACATGCGAAATGACCCATTTCACGTATATTCTCCATATGACCATGAAGTAGCCACAAATAGATTAGTAATAATTGCTGTGGCGATTCGGAGGTCTTTTTCACCTTTGCTTGGAAATGTATTCCGTGTTGATACGCTTCCTCATTGTGAAGCGGGACTCTGGAATCCGCCACATCGTCCACCAGGTTGTACCTGTTTCTCCCGTGCATTTTCTTTAGGACCCGTCCGGATGCTCATCGAGAAATTATTCTGCAAGTCCCCTTGGCTCAAAACTGCTCCAGTTTAACCAGCCGAAAACATGTCGATACAAAAGAGATGCAATGCGAGGGAGCCCATTATAGTTGCGTCTACCAGCCCGGGAAAATCTCAATGAAATCACAGGGCGCTTTAGCACAAAAGAAATGGGCTGGGCGCCTCTTTCCCCATATCATCCACCAGTCATCGGTTGCGTTTATTACACCAGTGTCGCTTCAGCTCAAGTGGTTCAAGTGTTTCAGTGAGGGACAGCCCGCTATGTTCTTCTCTCCGAGTTTATACCCTGAGCTAGTGACACGGTTTATTTGCATTGCTTTCTCCAGGCTGCAATTCACATGGAGCAAAGTTCCGTCACTTGCCAGCTTTAGAATCAACCTCCAAGAAGTCTTTGAACCACCGCTTTTAGCTTTATATAAGTGTACTTCCTTGTAATTCATCTACGAAGAGAACACAACTCGTAGTTCGCGAAAATTCCCGTTTACACACAAGAGAACCATTTTGGTGCCCAGAAGTTGTGTTTGACGCTATTTTTGGAGCTGCCAGTTGTTGTTTTGACGCAACAGCCAGTTTCACCCTCAGTCTTATTTTGTTTTAAACAGTTCTAAAAAGAAGTTAAAGGAATAGTTCACCCAAAAATGAATATTCGGTCATAATTTATTCATGTCCTAATTAATGCCTTTCCAAACTCAAATGACTTTCTTTCTTTTGTGGAACACAAAAGGGGGTATTTTGAAAAATATTTTCGTTTTGTCCAATGTAGGTCAATAAATTCCAAACTTTTAAGCTCCAAAATAGACACAGAAGCAGCAAAAATGTAATCTGTTTGACACTGCTGTAAGCACAGTGGGGAGTGTCCTTCTACACAACCATGTTGAACCCCTTATACAATCACACTAATCCTCTGATTTAGGTGGGCTGTCAGCCTATAGGCGGGTGCTCAGTCACCATTTCTTCAGAATTTTCTTCCTTTAAGAAGGCAAACTTCATCTTCATCTTGGAACCCTCTCTGCTTCGCCGTCAATACTTACAGCAGAAGGAACTTTTCAGAATGATGCAAACAGGATTACTCATCGCCTGTGCTCAGCACCTGCACTGATAGACTTACCACTGTGTGTTCCGGTGAAGATTTCTCCACATCTCCTTTGAAGACACGCTCTGCGAACAGGTTCTTCACTTCAGACACTCGTCGTTGATCTTCTGAGGGATCTATCCCTCCGAATATATCGTCCTTGCCTGTGCAATATGCACGTGATGAGCTCCAGCTCTCTGTTGGAGCACATGGCCTCATTATGTTTGGTGGCTCTGATGATGGGGATGATGCTATGTCACTCGCAGGTTCAGGCAGGTGGCCCACAGAGGATGTCGCTGCCCTTTCCCCAGCAAGGTTGAAGAGCTTGCACATGCCATAGACAAAGGCGTCTACATGTCCTCACAAGATCGGTTGAAGAGCTCGGTCTTAAGTGGTCCCCTTCAGAAGAGCCAGAAAAGTCTTGCCTGAATTAATGTTTTTTGCAAAAAGGCCGTCGTCAACAGACCATGGTCCGGAGGAGTGCGCCATTCATCTCTGAGGTCCACGCAGAGCTCACAAAGACCTGGCTTACGCCCTACTCTTTGCACATTCAGGTTGGAGGCACTGCTATCCTCACTAAAGTGGACCACGCAAAGGAAAGAGGCTACTCAAAGCTTCCCCCAGTGGAACAGGTGTTCTCTTTGGCAATGCCATGGAAGGCTTTTCAGAGCACTTTATCGTGGCGAAAAATCAGTCTCAAGCAATGAAACACTTTCTACCAAAGAGAAGTAGCACTTCCCTTTACTGGCACGCTCCCGCTCTAATTCCAGTCAGCGCCTGGCAAAGAATCCATCTCTTGCTGCCCCAGCACACCCGAAAGCTTCTACTGAGCCATTTGTGATGCCGTACAAACCTTGGCCCATGCGTAAGCACACGCCGTCTCAGTGCAAACACCGCGCAGACAGAAAAGCCTTGGCCAGGCAGTAGAAACGTTCCTGACATACAGGTACACAGCCCTGTGAACAGGAGCCCAGGGCTCACCTTTATTCACAGCCCTGAGCCGAAGAAGGATCAATTAAATGTCTCCCCTCTTCCCCAATACTGTTCATTGCAATCTGTGGTCCGACCACAGGATGCGCCGGTGTTGCGCGCAGAGATCCAGTCTCCTCGCAACAGACACCATAGAGAGTTTACAGCCATTATTTTCTTGTTCCGAAGAAAGACGGCAGGCTTCAGCCCATTCTAGATCTGAGACACTTATACCGCACGCTCGTGAAGCACACATTCAAAACATTAACTCAAAAACAGATCTTATCGCACATCCGTCCTCAGGATTGGTTTGTGTCAATAGATCTGAAGGACACATACAGTTTTTGAGATTTGTGTTCGAAATAACTGCGTATCAATTCAAGGTCCTTCCTTTCTGTCTGTCTCTGGCTCCCCAGACGTTCACAAAATGTATCGATGTGGCACTCGCCCCATTGAAAATTAGCTGTGTGCGTGTTTTGAATTACCTCAACAATTGGTTATTACTAGCCCAATCAGAGGCATTTCTGAACAAACAAAGAGACTTGCTGCTTTGGCATCTGAAAAATCTGGGTCTGAATGTCAACTGGGCAAAAAGAACACTTTCCCCAGCCAGCAAATCACCTTTTTAGGATTTTGTCTCGATTCCGTGAGTATGGGTGCGCATCTCATGAAAGAACGTGTACAGACTATTCTTCGGTGTCTTTCTCAGTTCAAAATGGCAAAACATTGCCACTGATGTATTTTCAGAGAATGCTGGGTTTTATGGTGCAGCATCCGCCATCACACCCTTAGGTCTGTTACACATAAGAACTCACCAGTACTGGCTCAAGCAACATATTCCATAAGGCGCCTGGAGCCACGGGTGTACACGCAGTGACTCGCTGCTGCCTGGCTGCTCTAGAACCATGGACAGCACCGGCCTTCTATCAACAGGATGTTATTCTGGGTCAAATTTTCAGAAGAATAGTGCTGACCTCAGATGCATCCAACACAGGTTGGGGTGCGGTGTGCAATGGATGCCCAACTTTTGGCACCCTGCACATCAACTGCCTAGAACTACTGGCTGTCTTTCTAGCTTTGAGAGCTTTTGACATTGTGAATCATCACATTCTGATTTGTTCGGACAACACAACAGTAGTGGCGTACATAAATCACCAGGGTGGACTCTGATCGCCACAATTAATGAGCATGACACAATGCCTCCTCCAATCCGGTGGGCGTCATCTCCTCTTATTGCGTGCAACACATTTCCCGGACTGTCTGAATTTCAGAGCAGATGTGTTGTCACGCCAGTGAGCATTACCAGGGGAATGGAGACTTCATCCTCAGATAGTGATGAGGATTTGGGAAATATTCTGTAAAGCAGAAGTTGACCTATTCGCCTCCGTTGAGAATGCCCACGGTACCCTTTGGTACTCCATGTCTCAAGTCCCGCTGGCCGTGGACGTGCTAGCTTACAAATGTCCGGCGAAACACATGTATGAATTTCCTTCATTCTATCATCAGCAAATTCAGAGTGGCCCAATCGGTCCTGTTTTTTGTAGATGATAGAAATACTAGACGGCCCTCCCAAGCACAAGGCACAATTTGGCATCCCCAGCCAAAGCTGTGGAACCTAAATGTGTTGCCTTTGAACAGAGGAAATCAGACAAGCCAAAATTGGCTCAGCTGGTGATGAACACCATTTACTGGCTAGAGCACCATCCACGAGACGCTTCTATGAACTTAAATGGCACATGCTTGCAAATTGGTGCTCTTCACATGGTAAAGATCAGGGGAATTGCCCCATAGCTGAGATTTTGACATTCCTTCAAGAGTGACTGGACACTGGTCCAACACTGTCAATGGTCAAGGTTTATGTTGCGACTATCTCACCATACTACGCCCTGGAGGCTGGCGCGTCGATAAGCAAACATAATCTAGTCATAAACTTCCTTATGGGAGCAAGGCGTTTGAACTCCCCATGCCCTGCTATGGAGCTGACTTAGGACTCACAAACTCCCCGTTCAAGCCATTGGAATCTGTTGAGCTGCGGGTGCTTTCCTTAAAGACCACACACTTGTTGGTCCCTTCAGGGCTCAGGTGGTTCAATTGCAAGCCTTCTTTCCCCCCACCATTTAATTCAGATGAATAAGTTATGCCCGGTGAGGGCATTACATACAAATGTTGAGTGCACCCATCAGTTTAGGCTGTCGGATCAGCTCTTTATTTGTTATGGAGGATGCACAAAAGGAATGTCCTTCTCCAAACAAAGGTTCTCTCACTGGATCGTCAATGCAGATTGGCGTGGTTTGCCCTATTTGTATCAAAGCGCATTCAACCAGAGGCATGGCCTCTTCATGTGTATGGACAAACAGTGTCCTTACAGGACATATGTTTGGCAGCAGGATGGGCCTTACAAAACCTGTTTGCTAGATTTTATAACCTGGATGTGGCTTCCACATTATCACAAGTCATCTCTGTATAGAGCAATACTTTCATTCAAGTGGTTGAGCCCAAGCCCTTAATGCGGCTATTGACTATAATCAACACCGCCACCTAATTATATGCTGTTGAACTGCCCCTTTAAAAGTCATAAGTACTCCCATAAGAAATAAAACTTTTTCAACCATGTTGTTTGTGGGTTAATAAACCATACTGTGTATATCTATATGGATCTAAAAGATCATGAGACTACATTAATTTCCATCTGGTGTCCGCCACGGGTTTGAATATTTATTTGACCTCGGGCCTGTGGCCTGTGACTACTTGTGAATATCTCTATTTAGTGTTTTAACTCTGGAAGTGTAATGTCACGTAGTGTAGTGTAATTGGATATGTCAATTGAACTGAATCGAAAGGGAACGTTTCCGGTTACACATGTAAACTCAGTTCCCTGAGATGAAGAGAACGAGACATTGCAAAAGCTGGCCGCACTACTACTTCAGATTTTCACTGTCTCTCAGTCAGAAAATTCTGAAGAAATGGTGACTGAGTGCCCACTTATATAGGCCGACTGCACGGCTGAAAGGGCGGGGCTCATACACCATTGCAAATTAGAGGATCGATGTGATTATAAAAGGGTTTCAACAAGGTTGCAAACAGCAATATCTCGTTCCCTTCATCTCAGGGAACCGAGGTTACATGTGTAACCGATGACATTTTAGGTTGTACAAGATGGTTACTATAACATTCCCTTAATATTCTCTTAACTTCTTTATTTGTAGAACCTTTCTGTATCTATGCTACAAACTTTATAATCAGACAATCCTAGATATATTATTTATTTTAATTAATTATAATTATTGTATAATCATTCAAATCAATTAAATGTTTTACTGTGCTAATGTCAGTCATTGTTCAAATTCTCTGCAAAGTTTATGAAAACAATCAAATATTTGATTAAAAATATATATTTTTTTAATGAAAATAAAACCTATCTGTATTCTGTAAGGTTGTCCCCACCTCCCAGCAGCATTCTGGGAAGGTTTTGTTTATGGTTATACAAATAAAACCTAAACATTTCCATAAGAGAATGTTCTGTAAAAGTTCTCTTTAAGTTGCCCCATAAAACCTCCCAGCAATGTTCTGGCAAGATTATATGCTTATAAAATAAAATCTAATAATAACCAATAGAGAACATTCTGTACAAGTAATTTTAAATTTGTCTCAATAAAACCTCCCTACAGCATTCTGGGAAGGTTAGTTTATAGTTTGAAATATTACCTAAAGTGAATATTCCTAGAACATTAAGAATTGGTTCCCAAAAAAAAAAAAAAAAAAAAAAAAAACAAAACAATTGAGAACCATATGCTAAAGTTAGGGTAACGTTCTGTGTCTGCTGCTAGAACCTTTCTGTATCTATGCTGCAACCTTAATAATCAGACATTCCTGGATATATTAATTATAATTATTGCATAATCATTCAAATCAATTAAATGTTTTACTGTGCTAAAGTCAGTCATTGATGTCTATCAAATTCTCTGCAAAGTTTATGAAAAACAATCAAATATTTTGATTAAAAAAATATTAAAAATGTAAATGAAAATAAAACCTACAAATAACAATTAGAAACTATCTGTATTCTGTAAGGTTGTCCCCACTTCCCACCTTCTCTTTAGGTTGCACCATAAAACCTCCCAGCAACATTCTGGCAAGATTATGGCCAACTACAGTATGTTGTGTAGAAAACACAGATAAGAGGAGTGATACAAACAAGGAAATGTTGCAGCACTCTTGGACGCTGCTTGGTCAAGTAAATAAGAACATTGTTTTTCATTGTAAGACGTTTGAAGTGTAACGTATTGACAGGAAGCTTGCTGGTCTGCTAACACCATCATGCTTTATGCACTACATAAGCATATTATTTATTTACATTTCTATATATACATTTGTCAGATGCTTTTCTCAAACAACAAAACAAATGACAGTGCATTTAAGGTATACATTGTATCAGTTTGAGTATGGCCTGAGAATCAAACCCATGATATTGGTGTTGCAAGCGCCAAGCTCTACTATCTCTTCAAGAGAGATTCCTCGAGTGGACATTGTACAGACGAAACACCGAATGAGAGCGGGATACCCTTTACTGACACAAGTGCTCCCTCTGCTGCATCACATAAGCAAGTAACATTATGGGTGACCATACTTGACCACACTTGGAAATGTATAGACTTGTACAATAACAAAAGTAATTTTAAACGATATAATTAATTAATTAATTATATAATTTATATGTAAGTGGCCATAACATATCAGCGACAGAGATTTACATTTACATGTCATAACTATTTTGAATGTTTTTTCCCTATTTTTCATTTTATTTTTAAAGTGTTAACAGATTTTATGACCGTAATCATCATTCAAAGCCAAATCTGATGGCTAGCTGCGATAAGAGGAAATGGTCACTAGGTTCTCAACAATCTAGTCACTGATTTTTAAGCTTTGCGTATGCCCTGAGTCCTGCGCAATATGCTGCTATGTGCCTCGACGGCTTCCGTCAGTTGCGTTGTCAACAGTACCAAAACACCAGTGCTGCTCTATCAGCAGTGACCCGGAGCTTTACTTCTTTCTCTCAGTGCTCTCCTTCAGCTGACAGCCTGTCCTGCTGCAAAAACTCTTCCACGACTCGTTCGTGTTTTAGCAAACAGCAGGTAAAAAGAACGCACGGATGTTTTTATTTGGCGATCCAGTGCTCGTTTAAAAAACTGTGCGTAACAGCAAGGCAACAGTCCCGTCTCCAAATTAGTCAAACGTTCCCTCTCAGGCACTTTTAAATCGACCGAGTGAGCTATACGTACAGAGGGGTCGCAGTGATGCGTACAGCCGTGGTCTGCACTAGTTTTCACCATATATATGCTGTTATATGTGACGTTAGTTGAGTGTCTCAATAATATAAAAATGGGATAAATTAAAATACGTATGATTTTCCTTTGCAGCTTTTAGTGTTAATATCGCCTGTTAATCATTAGCGCCCCCTCCCCCCTTAAACCTGAGGCAGGATAGGACACTGGACAGCTCTTGCGACTGGAGCCACTCCTGTCCCGTTAGATTACAATCAGAAACATTCAGCACGTTGTAGTGATGTACGATCTGTCAGTGCTACAAAAGATCTCTAATGTTTAGGACTAATTTTATGTCATGGAGCCAGTATCCGGGTGTCTTCACACTAGCTCCATAGTCGGATATTTAAAAAACTTGCAATCTGTGCAGAATGTTTTTTAATTTTTTTGTGCTTTACTTTTGACAGCACCAGCTGGTGCTTGTTAGCTCCTCGTGCTAGTAGATATTCAGCTATCTAGATGAGATAAGAAACCATTATATTAATGTTAGAGGTCAACACACGATCACACTATGAGCGATCACTTTGAGAAAGTGAAGATTCAGCTCCAGCAGTTTAATGCGTCCAGAGGGGCGGTGGAGACGGAGGCCGCGGCCGAGAAGGAGCAGCTGTCACCGGCCTCAGTGTCTCCAGTCACCGCTGATGTCTCGTTCGCTGATCGTAGAAGTGGCGAAAGAAGTCGGAGTAAAACTAGGAGCAAAGCAGACGGTCAAACACAACAAGTGTCGGATTTGATAAAGCAAGATCCTTTAGGACTGTGCCGTGTTTGCAATGAGCAAGACCTTCAAATTAAAGGGACGGGAAGGATTTTAAGGGGTAACACGGCGACAAATGGTCACGTTGAGTCATGCCAGACACAGAGGGATGGGAAATGTGAGCGTCATGGTAAAGAGGATGGTAGCAAATTGGCCAAAAAGAGGAGACCCGTGACGGTGGACATTTCCAAAGCCAAGACATCGCTAGAAGCGCTGAAACTTAGCATCAGACAACTGAAGTGGAAAGAGGTGAGAGCAGAGCACCCCCCTGGGAACTGACACGGGAATAACTTTTGACTTTATCACACCTGTTATTCAGTTTAATCAAATATAGCAGCATTCATTTAGGGGATGCACCCTCCTTGCCTTTGTCAGGTTATACTTGGATTGTGGTTATTTATCATTAATTAATTTGAAGAACTTTAAAGGGATAGTTCAATCAAATATCTGTAGTTCCATACAATGCAAATTAATGTTGGCTAGAAATTTTAAGGTCCAAAAAGCACATAAGGGAGCATAAAAGTAATCCATACACCAGTGGTCAAATCTGTATTTCAAGAAGCAATTTTATAGGTGTGGTATGAGTAACATACCCATATTTAAGTCCCCCCCCTTTTTTTTTACTATAAATCTCCACTTTCACATTCTTCTTTTGTTTTTGACAATTTCCATTCTTCATGCATATCGCCACCTACTGGGCAGGGAGGATAATTTATAGAATTTATAAAAAAAAATATTAAATACTGATCTGTTTCTTACCCACACCTATCATATCTATGTATGGACCTACTGGGAGCTGAGCTATTCTTCTAAAAATCTTCCTTTGTGTTCAGCAGAAGAAATTAAGTCATACACATGAAGGTGAGTAAATGATAATGGAATTTTCATTTATGGGTGAATTATTCCTTTAAAAGTAGGCCATGACTTTTTTAAACCATCACCTTGTATACGTCTATGATGCAGAATAACACACCACAACTACTCTGTATGTGTGTACCAAGGGTGTTTCCGTTCTTTGTACAATTACTCTCAGAGAGTCTCAACATAAGTTTTTTGCTCAAATAGGCTCCACAGGGTTTCCACAGGCATGGAAATTTCTATAGCTAGTAAATATATAATATTTTTGTCCCACTTTATATTGGGTATCTTTAACTACTTTGGACTAACATTAAAGCTACACTATGTAACTTTTGGCCCTCTAGTATTTAAAAAATAAAACTGTGTCTTGCGGAATTACATTGTTTTGGTAATGACGTAAGTTATGCTTTGGCTCTGCTACTCTGCGTAAATGAATATGGTTCGAGGCACTAGTGTACACTGGATACAGGAAATCAGAGTGAATGGACAAATAAATAACGAAAGAAAGGAAAAGACGGATATCTGAAAACATGTATTCTGAGCAGATAAGTGCCAAATCTTATGCTGTTGTTTTGCCTTATTGGAAACATTTATGTTTTGAAATAAGTTACATTGCAACAGGTACTCAATGTTCATTAACATTTGACACAATGATTGCTAGTCTGATAAGGTCAAATGTTGTAAATTCAATTCAAGACACACTTGTCCTAGGCAAGCTTAGGACTAAAGGAATTATTTATATAAATTATTATAAAGAAAAATACACATGTGTGCTAGTAAGTGAAAAGTTCTGCACCAATTACAGTATAATTGTGTGTGCGTGTGTGTGTGATTACACAACTATACATAAACCATATCAATAAAATATCTTACCTGTTGAGTAAGAAAAAACCCATCACTGGGGCACTTTAAATCCTTTTAGATCTCTGAGTTGTTGCCACACTGATGTTGATTTGGGTTTTACTTCGGACTCTGTCGCTTTCTGTTTTTGCTTTTAGACTCTGCTCTGTTTGGGGTCTCTCTATTTTTATTTTTTTTTACAACCAATGATTCCCTGGAGGTTTGCTGTTTTGAATGATCCATGGTAAATGTTTCTCGTTTGATGTGACGACAAACTTTCAGGTTCACGCTACTCCCACACACACGCTACAGTAGCCAGAGCTTATTTTCTCTGTGTAAGGATATGACTTCAACACACATGGGCGAATGACATATGTATGCAATTTTCCTTGACATCCATCCCGACAGCTCTAAAATATAAATCATTATTATACACTGGCGGCCATAAGTTTGGAATAATGTATAGATTTTTGGAAGGAAATTGGTACTTTATTTCACCAAAGTGGCATTCAACTGATCACAAAGTATAGTCAGGATATTACTGGTATAAAAACAGCACCATCACTATTTGATAATTTTTGAGGCCCCCTTTCCAGCAGCATCACCCCAACACCATATCCTTGAGTAATCATGCTAAGTTGCTAATTTGGTACTAGAAAATCACTTACCATTATATCAAACACAGTTTAAAGCTATTTGGTTTGTTAAATGAAGCTGAACATTGTCTTTGTGTTTGTTTTTGAGTTGCCACATTATGCAATAGACTGGCATGTCAATATTAGGTCAAAAATGGCAAAAAATAAACAGTTAATCATTGTTTTGAGGAATGAAGGCTATACAATGCTTCAAATTGCCAAAAAACTGAAGAGTTCATACAAAGGTGTACACTTCAGTTTTCAAGGATAAAGGACAACTGGCTCTAACAAGGACAGAAAGAGATGTGGAAGGCCAGATGTACAACTAAACAAGAGAATAAGTACATCAGAGTCTCTAGTTTGGGAAATAGATTCCTCACATGTCCTCAGCTGACAGCTTCATTGAATTCTACATGCTCAACACCAGTTTCATGTACAACAGTAAAGAGAAGACTCAGGGGTGCTGGCCTTATGGGAAGAATTGCAAAGAGAAAGCCACTTTTGAAACACAAAAAAAAAGAAATGTTATAGTTGGCAAAGAAACAGACATTGGACAACAGATAATTGGAAAAGAGTGTTATGGATCTTAACCCCATTGAGATTTGTGGGATCAGCTAGACTGTAAGGTGCGTGAGAAGTGCCCAACAAGACAGCCGCACCTATGGCAAGTGCTGCAGGAAGTGTGGGGTGAAATGTCACCTGAGTATCTGGACAAACTAACAGCTAGAATGCCAAGGTGTACTTGCTGCACATGGAGGATTTTTTGATGAGAATTCTTTGAAACAGATTAAGAAGTTCTGTAAAACAAAATTCAAATTGTAATAGTAATTTTTCACATTATTAATGTCCTGACTATGCATTGTGATCAGTTGAATGCCACTTTGGTGAATAAAAGTACCAATTTCTTTCCATAAGAGCAAAGTATGTACATTATCCCAACCGTTTGGCTGCCAGTGTAGGTTTATCAAAGTGTATTTGAGTAATCAAAATCAAATCAAATCAAATCACTTTATTGTCACACTACTGTGTACACGAGTGCAACAGTAGGTGAAAGTCTTGTGTGCAGTTCCGAGCAACATTGCAGTAATGACAGTGACGAGACATAAACCACTTTACAATAACAACATATTTACACAACACAATTTACATAACAAATGTACACATACCTACACAACAATTTACATATCAAATGTACACAATACACACAATGTAGAATGCACATACACTAGATAAGGGTATAAATATATATATACACTAACTGAATTGGGAGCGAGAATATATTTGACAGAATGAAGATTAATAAAGTGCAGTGCTGATTGTTGATCGTGAGAGATCATGTGTTCAAAAGTCTTATTGCTTGGGGGAAGAAGCTGTCATGTAGTCGGGTGGTGCGGGTCCTGATGCTGCAATACTGCCTGCCTGATGGAAGCAGTGAGAGCAGCCCATGACTCGGGTGGCTGGAGTCTTTGAGTAAAGACAAATAAACAAGTTATATAGTGTAGCTTTAAATTGCATACAATACAATACAATGTACTTGTTGTCTAACTACATTTTGTTCTGCAAAATTCTCACAATATTCACATTTGGTGCTACTGAAGTTGAGGTGGTGTAGGTCTAGGGGTAGGGTTAGGGGTAATGGTTAGGGATAAGGTTTAAGATTGGGGTAAGGTTAGGTTCAGGATTAATGGTAAGATTATCAATGTAACTACAGATGTAATTAAATGCAGGTACTTTAAATGTAAGTACAATGCAACAGCACGTATAGAATAAGTACATAGTATCAAGAGCTAAAGTATAGTAGATAAAGCCACCTAATATAAAGTAGGTCCCATTTTTTTGTCTAGTTATTTTCTGCTCTAAATTTCATTTTGTTCTAGTTTATAGGAAAACCTGCTCTCAAGCCATATTAATGTCAATTTTCTGTGCAAAGTTTTCTTTTGAGTTGATTGTATTTAGTGAATCTGAGCCAGTACACAAAATAATCTGAAGGATTCATTAACGATTGGTCCATTTTAAATTTATTTGTTAAAAAAGAAAAATTCTAGGACCAGAATCCAAATCCTCCTGTTCCTGCATAGAAGTTTAACTGGTCTAATACAAAGCCTAGTACCAGTCCTTATCCTAATCCTAGTGTTAACCCTGATCTCATCACTCACCCTAACCTCACCCCTTAAAACCCTAATTCAGACTCTCTGCTGGAAGCACATTTTCCATGGAACTGTCATTTGTCCTTGTTTTAAAACTTATTTATCCACTGAAAGATTCAGTTAGCTAAGTTCCTCAAATACTTTGAGGAAAACCATTTTGGATGGTCTTGCTAAACTCTTCTGAATATGTATTGGACAGTGTATCCTGTGTTATAACCAAACGATTGACTATGGAACTAAGTCAGCTGAGTCAGAGAAATCTCTTACTTTGTCATGTGGGAAAACTTGTAGTGATATAAATCAACTGGAATATGACTTTGCTATTAATTGGATGCCTCCTTCCTAATCAATGATTGTCAAAATGAGAACATAGATTCCTAATACACATCATGATATAAAATGGATGCAAAATATACAATGGAGATATCTACTCCTATTTCTTTCTTTTTTTTTAGCCCCTGGCAATGAAAACAAACACTTACTCATGGCCTGTAGGCTTAATATTTCAACAGACATTGCCAGTCTTTAATCTTGTCCTTCAACACAATATGATCAACACTGGTATATGGTTACACTTGACTGTCTGTGTGAAGTCAGGCGGCATTAAAAAAGAAATGCTTATAAATACATTGATAATCTGGCAAACCATACCATGCAAAAACTACTGTCTGCATGCCACCTGGCATTCACAAGCCTGTTAAATGAATGTCTTCACCCCTTCTACTCATCTCCACTGAAATATTATGAGCCTATATAATACAAAGCTGCCTTAGTAAAGGTTGGTTTAAGGTTTAAGTGTATCTACTTAACCTTTTATCCTGTCTTGTACACCATAGTCAGTTTCAAGCAGGGCTGGGCTGGGAAGACAAATGGGCCTGGGATTTTACATGGCAAATGGCCCAACTGTTGAGGGGGGCGTGTCACTTTTCAGCATATCATGGCGCCGTTTTGTGGTCCATTCTGCATAATTCAGCGGCTCATTTTTGCTTATCGCGGCTGACCCACTGGCCCACACAGTTCTCCCGTTGGCCATTCCGCCCCTGATCAGCCCCAAAGTGCGTCTGCCCACCGGGAAAATGCCCGGTACGCCAGATTACCAGTCCAGCCCTGGTTTCATGGGCAGGTGTCCCACATGTGTTTTGAAAAAGTTTCAGCCTTTTACTGTATGTTAGTTGGATATATTAATTTTGGATTGTAGTGTATTTTCACATTATATTTTCACCAAATACCAACTTAAGTTAACACATAATATGTCCATAGAATTTTTTTTTATCAACATCAAGATGTAATTGATATGAATTTATATTGGGAAGTGTATAATTTTGGTTCTGTAACTGATCAACATTTATTTGACATTTTTCCAAGTAAATCACATTTTTGTCTCCACTAGTTCATTTTAATTTGTCTGGTGGTGTGAGGAATTAATTTTAAAAAGTACAAATTCAATGTAGTCTCTCAATGAATAAGAGCTCATAAATGCTGCATGAAACATAATTATTAAAACATTATCATAATGCAGTTTCAAATATTTTAGATAGAATATAGCATGTTGCACCGCAATATATGTCAGCATCAAAAAGGTTTTATTTTTTTTATGTCAGCTATCCTGATACCCAGGTGTAACTATAAATCTGTAGTTTTTCTCACAATTTATTTAGAGACCATTATTCTATCATCTTGTAAAGCAAAGAATCGGTCAGCAGTTAATATATACTCTCTGCTGTAGACTTGGTTGTCTCAAAGGCCAGAATTGACTGTCAAGCTGCCAGTCATTTGTTTATATGGTTTTTCACTGGAGTTCACCAAAAACGTTTTGTGCAACTGAGATGGAAGCTCAGTGGGGAAGGGCCTTTGTAAAACTAGTTACTGTAATTTTTAAGGCAGACACATCACACAGCAGCTATACATGTGCTCTGATGCCCATATTAACTGATAGTGTTTTTATTATCGTAAACAAGTTGGTTGTATCTGTGCATGCAGATGTAAACTGTTTACACGTTTGGATCTATGTAGAGGAATGCACCCTGAAAGCCTACAAAATCAAAGAGCCAATAGGTGTGATGTCATTTAGAACAAATTATAGCTAAAAAGGTGTTTTTGAGTTTTTTTGGTGATTTGTCATCTGGGTGAGCTTTTAGGAAAACTTCTTACCGGCTGCTAAACACCTTACAACATTAACACACCGAACACATCTTTGTGTAGAAGTGTGATGTGTATGAAATTGGTTTAATTTGGGATTAATCCGATGTAGGAAATTTGGTAGTATACATGTACACGCATTCAAATGCCGCAATTCTCCAACCATTATATGTAGGTACAGTGTGTGTGAGCTAGGAATTAAATTAAACCGTCCTTATTCTACATTATTATGTAAGTAAATTTATAATGAAATCACTCATGTTCGATAACCGTCGTAAAATAGATAAATGACAAATAACTAGATTATTTGGAGTCTGTTGACAATTCCTTAAGAACCATTTATTCTTCTTTGAGTCTAAATCGATTAGCAATCGGATTACCCAAAGTATTCAACTAATACTCCAGCACTTTGAGCAAAAGCCTGGAGATTGTTGCGTTTTCCTTGGCTCTTTGTCAAAAGTTTGTTCCGTTGCTGTTTTGGACTCTGTTATGATCGTGGATAGTTATTGGCTGGATGATGTGAGGCCTTCTGCAAGGAGGGCTTATGACTCCTGTTGGGTGTGTGAACCGTAGAGCAGAGAGTGAGAGGCTTCCTCAGGACTTTGTTTTTCCCGAGTTTTCCTTGGACTCTACATGGCACGGAAGATCTGGAAGCAGCAAGATAGCCGAAGAGAGGAGACCACGGCTCGGTTCCAAGAGAGCATTGCAAGCGGATGTTTAGCAGAGGAGGAAGTTCTTCCTTGGGTAGGAAAGTTTTGAACTGAAATTGGCCGCACCCCAAAGGTGTCCTGAGCCAATCAGAAGTGGCTTTTCAGAGTCACATGGTCGACTGGTCTGTCCATTTCCCAAAGTTGATTTACAATCCTTTGTGGAGGATTCTTACAAACTCCAGATCAAAAATAGTGCTTGTTTAATCATGAACTTTTATATCTTGACAACAGTACAAGAGACATGACATTCGTTGCATCAACATTCTCTACGTAAACATACTAGCATTTACATACTAAATATGACATTCTTTCATGAATATTATACATGTAAGTAACAAAACATGAAAATCCCAGGTTACAAATCATTCTGGTTAATTATTTGGTTTTACAACATGGATAATACATTACAAGTTATGAGAAACCTGATTGTCAGGGTATAATATCTAGTTGAATAGTTACCATTCTTAGTAGAATGAGATGAATCATACCAGATTAAAGATTATAATCATCAATGTGTCAGTTATACGTGATTACCAATCACTACACATATTTTAAAAGGTACATTGGCTATAATCATTAATTTGTCAGTTATGCAAGTGATCACAGGTCATAGAGTCATTTTCAGAATTATCTAGCAAGGCTAGGTATGGTGTATATTTTATAAGGTTAAATCACAAAGACTGGGATGAGGATCTCATGAGGATCTCACAAGGAAACCTTTCACACGTGACCTTACCAATGAGTTTACGTCATCCCTCTCATGATCGTGCTTCACGGAGATGAACATTTGGAGTTAAAAAGTCTAAGTATTGTTTTATTTCTAAAAATAATCAATTGTTTGGGTTGAGAAGAACTTTATTTGTCGATTGGAGTCGTGTGGATTATTTTAATGCACCCTAAATATGTATTTTGGACCTTCACTTGCATTCACTTGCATTCTTTAAAGGAGGAGGCCTGAATTGAAATCCTAAAAATCTTAAATTCTGTTTTGATGAAGAAAGAAACATCTTGGATGGCCAGTAGGTGATTTAAATTATCAGCAAATTTTTTTGGGGGGGTTTTATGTTGCTTTAATGATGTCACAACACATTGCTCATTTGCACACATCCCAAAATATGCGTCATTGCACTCTTGGCCCCGCCCACTGGCATGCAGGTCAAAAGAGCAGGCCTTGTGTGGCTAACTATTCCAAACATAACACCAATTGGGACCCATCTGGACTATTTTTTATAATTTTGTATGTAAACATGAACAAGACAGACTATTTGTCCACTACCATATATCTCACCACTTTTAAAAGACATGGAAAGTTACAACTCTGAAAGGGAGAAGCAATTCTTTCATTCAGCTGCTGCCCACCTGTGCTATTTTTAATTGTTGTTGTATGTAAACATAGGATGTCTTTGACGATGGACGTCTTTGACCGTTGCGATGTGTTTCCACCAATGTGCACCAGCATTCTTTGGACTATGATGTGTTAATTTTTTTTGGCTCGTGTCAGCATGATTGCTTATGAACAGTCAAAATACGATTCAAGCTTTGCCAAGAAACTGCTATTGTAGGAGAGGACAGATAAAACACTTCAAAAACATAAGTGTTAACAGTTGTACTTGAGATACAATGTGTTGGATTTGTTATGTGTAAACCCTGCAATTTTGTTATAGAAAGTTGAGGTTCATTCACTTCTGATTGAATTTGCTGAATTTGAAGGGGCTGCATGATGTTAGCCAATCAGAACAGTGGGGGTTTATGTTAAAATTTTAAGGAGGTGCTTAGGCCAAAACCAAGCATTTCAGACAGAGGGCCAAAAACAGGGTGGAAAATTATCATATTCATTGCACCAAAAAATTGTGACTGTTTTGGTGCAAAAAAAAACAACCCTTTTATAACATTATCTACCTCAGGGAAGATAATAAAATGATAAAAAAAAGCATGTCATTACCCCTTTAAATGCATATTATAGCTCTGTTAGTTAAAGATAAAAAATCATTAAAGCATTCCTTAGTGGACTTAAATGAAGTAAGTGCTTTTCAAAAGAATGTTGCATGTTGAATGTTGTCTGACATGTTAGATGCATGGTAGATATAGTAAAAAAATAAAAAAATAATAGTTTTCTTTAGATTTTGAAAGTTCTTGGTGCAGTTTTCGTTTTTTGTTTTTGTGATAATTTTATGTGTCTTGCACCTCCTAAGTAATTCCAAGTAACTTCATATAGATAAGGCTATTGATGATTGGATTGAAAAGGCATGTCCTCATTTACAGATCTGCTCCATGGCAACACTGAAAGATGCACAAAACCCATTTATATTTAATTGAACTTTGAGCTCTTCATTTTATTTGAATTAAAACATATTGCTGCAACCTAAGTCATTAGTACTTATAAAATATATGCTCTGAGCAGCCAACGCTACCACACTATAATCATATCAAACAGAGCTAAAGTACTAAATCTGATTGATTCAGATTGTGCATTGAAATGCTCTGCATCATGCAGTGACCCAAATAGCAGAGGAAAAGGCCTGAAAAATGTCACTAAGACAAATTCAGTCATTATAAACTCAACAATAAAAGAAACGTCCCTTTTTCAGGACACTGTATTTTAAAGATAATTTTGTAAACATTCAAATCACATTACAGATCTTTATTGTAAAGTGTTTAAACAATGTTTTCCATGCTTGTTCAATGAACCATAAACAATTAATGAACATGCACCTGTGGAATGGTCATTAAGACACTATCAGCGTACAGATGGTAGGCAATTAAGGTCACAATTATAAAACTTAGGACACTAAAGAGACCTTTCTACTGACTCCTGTCCAGGGTCCCTGCTCATCTGCGTGAACGTGCCTTAGGCATGCTGCATGGAGGCATGAGGACTGTAGATGTGGCCAGGGCAATAAATTGCAATGTCCATACTGTGAGGCACCCAAGATAGCACTACAGGGAGACAGGAAGGACAGCTAATCATCCTCGCTGTGGCAGACTAAGTGTAACAACACCTGCACAGGATCAGTACATCCGAATATCACATCTGTGGGACAGGTACATGATGGCAAAAACAACTGCCCGAGTTACACCAGGTACGCACAATCCCTCCATCAGTGCTCAGACTGTCGGTAGGCTGAGTGAGGCTGGACTGAGGGCTTGTAGGCCTGTTGTAAGGCAGGTCCTTACCAGACATCACAGGCAATAAAGTCACCTATGGGCACAAACTTACCTTTTCTGGACTAGACAGGACTGGCAAAAAGTGCTCTTCACTGATGAGTCACAGTTTTGTCTCACTTAAGGTGATTGTCGGACTCGCATTTATCGTCGAAGGAATGAGCGTTATACCGAGGCCTATACTCTGGAGTGGGATCGATTTGGAGGTGGAGGGTCCGTCATGGTCTGGGGCGGTGTCACAGCACCATCAGACTGAGCTTGTTGTCATTGCAGGTAATCTCAATGCTGTGCATTACAGGGAATACATCCTCCTCCCTCATGTGGTACCCTTCCTGCAGGCTCATCTTGACATGACCCCCCCCAGCATTAAAATGCCACCAGCCATACTACTAAATGTCAAGACAGGAATGTCAGAGTTCTGCCATGGCCAGCGAAGAGCCCAGATCTCATTCCCATTGAGCACGTCTGGGACCTGTTGGATCGGAGGGTGAGGGATAGGGCCATTGCACCCAGAAATGTCCAGGAACTTGCAAGTGCCATGGTGAAAGAGTGGGGTTACATCTCACAGCAAGAACTGACAAATCTGGTGCAGTCCATGAGGAGGAGATGCACTGCAGTAAATGCAGCAGGTGGCCACACCAGATACTGACTGTTACTTTTGATTTTATGTTCAGTTTATGTCTTGGTTGTTGAATCTTTTTATGTTCATACAAATATTTACTCATGTTCATTTTGCTGAATAAAAGCAGTTGAAAGTGAGATGATGTTTCTTTTGAGTTTATGAATTCTTTAAAGTTTAAGGCATAATAATGTTTACCTACAGAGACCCATCAATTAAATATGAAACCCTGAAATCAGAAATCTGAACAAACGTAATTTGTCCAACAAAGGAATTACCAGTGATGCCAAAAGTGCAGTTGGTACATTAACAATAAATGCCGTTTTACTTCTGGACCTAACACAGATATCAATATTCATCTGAGGATCTCAGGTTCACAAAGTTTTCATATTAAAAGAAAATGCAAGGACAAACAAAAATAAACATGAAATTGCATGGCAAGAGTGCCATTATCCACAAAGTAGCAGTTTAGTGCATTGATCTATGAAAGTCACATACAGTACTTAAGTATTAGTGCAGCTCAAAATCGCTATCCTTCAGAAAGCATCTGGAGGGAGTACAGTTGACTCACTACTTGTACTTTTATGGCCAGTGATCTTCATGCTTTTTGAACACACACACACACACACACACACACACTCTCCCACTTTGAGAAAAAGCTCCTAATCTGATCACAGATTTCTTGTTTCCTCTATGTGCCAGGTGCCCAATATAGGAACACTGCCTCACTCTCCATTAGCCTGTTAAACAGTGACATAATCCTCTCGAAATCCAGCTAGGACATGTAACCATGCCTATACTCAGCACACTAACTGCATCCTGATTAGTGCACTTGATAACTTACCTCACACTCTAGCCTGCACTTACTGTCATCGTATATAGGGCCACAGAAATCCATATAGAATTAACATGATCACTATAATATACCACAACCTTTTCTTTTTGGGGTTCTTAAGAACCTTGGTCTATACACAAACACATGTACATTAACTTTAATTTAATTATGTGATCTATCTTAACCCTGCCTTTGTAATCAGTACTGTTGCTATTACAGAAGTATATGCATATACTCACTGAGCACTTCATTAGGAACACCTGTACACTGACTTATTCATGTGATTATCTAATCAGCTAAATGCGTGGCAGCAGTGCATTAGATAAAATAATTCTGATATGGGTCAGGAGCTTCAATTTATGTTCATATCAACCATCCGAATGGGGAAAAAAATGTGATCTCACTGATTTTGACTGTGGCAAGATTGTTGGTGCCAGATGGGCTGGTTTGAGTATTTCTGTAACTGCTGATCTCCTGCGAGTTTCACGCACAACAGTTTTACTCAGAATGGTGTTGAAAACAAAAAACATCCAGTGAGCGGCAGTTCTACAGACAGAAACACCTTGTTGATGTGAGAGGTCAACGGAGAATGGCCAGACTGGTTTGGACTGACAGAAAGGCTACGGTAATTCAGATAACCACTCTGTTCAAATGTAGTGAGCAGAATAGCACCTCAGAATGGACATGTCGAACCTTGAGGCAGATGGGATACAACAGCAAAAGAACATGTTGGGCGCTTTATTAGGACCATAGTGTTCCTAATAAAGTTCTCTGTGAGTGTAGAATGTTATAGAATTGTTTTTCAAAGTCATTGAGAGTGTAGCCCTCGGCCAAAATTGCATAAAATTCATGTTCAAGGAATAAGTAGAAATTGTTTAACAAAATAGGTCTAGGAAAGTTGTGGAGGTGCTTTTTTTATTCTGTTACAATAAGTGAGAAACAAAATTATGACATTTGTATTGTGTTGTGATTGATAGTTTTCCTTCTATCCTTTTCCTTTTGATCCTGCAGTTTCCTATGGGTAGGCGGACAGCCTGTGATATCTACTGGCATGGTGTGTCTTTTCATGACAATGAGAACATCGTTTCTGGGCAAGTCAACAAGTTTCCAGGTAAACTTTACTTGATGTAACACACTTACCATAGTAACACACCATCTGTCACAAGTAAAAGGGATAGTTCCCTCAAAAATGAAAATTCTGCCACCAATCTCTTACCCTTATTTGGAAACCTGTATTCTGTGGAACACAACAGGATTTGTTAGGAAGAATGTTAGTTTCAGTCACCATTCACTTTCATTGCAACTTTTTTCCATACAATATAAGTGAATGGTGTCTGAGGCTGTCAGTCCCTAAACATTCTGCCTTATAAGAATGAAATACATAAGAATGAAAGACATATGTTTTTGGAACGACATCTCTACTCCACTGAAGATCACTCAACAATACATTTAGAAAAATAGATTTGGTCATTTAACATACTGTAGTAAGCTGGAGTTTTTAACATTTTTCTTTTGAAACAAAGTTTAAACTAGTTTTTGAGTTTATGTAATTGTTAGTTTGGCTTTCTGACTTTTAGAAAAAGGTTATCAATCATTTATATGGACAGTATTGTTCCATGGAATGTTCTACTTTTCTGTAGTTGATTCATAAAGGAGTCTTAAGTGCTGACTCATGACTGTTTTCATAGCTGCATCGAAAGTTGCTTTCACACAGAAAGCCTGTCCAAGCTCTCTCTGTGTGTGTGTGTGTGTGTGTGTGTGTGTGTGTGTGTGCACTATAGAGCTACTTATATCAAATAGGCCCAGCATATAGAGTGATTTAATGAAACTGCTGGGAGTAGGTCTTTAAAATGTAATCATTTTTGATCGAATAACGCCCCTGCACTGTCACAAAATTATACAGAGGGTGAACTAAAGCCATTCCCTGGTCCTTGTGCCATTTCTCTTTGACTTCATTCTGTTTTCTCATCATCTGTCCTGTTGGTCAGCAGGAATGATAGAGATGCTGCGGAAGATCAATCTGAGTCGTGCCGTGCGTACAATGCAGGAGCTGTTCCCAGAGGAGTATAACTTCTACCCACGCTCCTGGATACTGCCTGAGGAATACCAGCTCTTCTCCACACAGGTACAAATGATGGAGGGCACTCATCAAAACTAAAGTTACAAATATAGCTTGAAGCAGAATATACAATTGTATAAGAATATAAGAAATATCAGACTTTAATCTGATGTTTGAAATTTCTTTGTCATTAGCTGTTACCAAAAGCAACTGTAGAAATAGTGACTGTTTTCAAACAGATTTCTCAAACACACACCCTGTCTGAAATTGGTTAAACACTTCCACATTAAAATCACACCATTGGTTAATACACCCGGGTTTGGAACAAAAAGCAATTTTGCTATCAGGCTGGTTGGAATGCTCAAACAAACAGAGCAATGATTTGATAGTGCCAGAGAGACACAGTGCTTATACTTTGGGGGGAAATAAACCTCTGAATGGGTTACTTATAGTTGTTTCTTATAAGGGGTGTCTTAATATTGAACAAATTGCACATCATCTTTACAGGAAAAATGCTACACTTAAATGCAGTTTAAGATATGTGTTATGGGTAAGATTGATATTTCTGACTTTTATCTCCATTAACAAAAAAGTGCTATGCTATTAACCTTGTTTTTCTTTTTGGACATGGTACCATGGTGTAATACCTTGGTATTCTTAGAAGTACCTTGTACTATATACCAAGGAATATGAATATGGTAATCATTCAATGCCATGGTATATACGGACTATTCCTTTAAATGTCTCTCTTTAAAGAGGCCACATGCTCTCCTATATTAGAACATATCTAAGCATTTGACTGTACTGGCACATTATTAATATGTCTTTAGCCACGCTCTCTTTCACAGGGATTTTATGAAGACATTTGATAAGCCCAACATTGCTGCACACTTGAAGTCTATTTGTCAAGTCACTAACAAGAAGCCATGTCTTCTGCTTGGCATCTCTTTTCTGCTCTGTCTTCCCCAGCACAGTTTATCTTTGTGGTGTATCAGCAAGGAGATTTCTGTGGTAGTAATTGGCCAGGACAGAATCACAGTAAAACCAGGCTAAGCAGTTTAGTGGCCAGCATCAAGTAATTATGAATGACAGGTTTGTTACAGGATCTTGAAGTTACAGGATTTACTGGCCCCTTTGACATGTTACAGCTAGTCTTGTGCTGTATTTGTTCAGAAAGGCTGCTCATAGTGGATTTTATCTTACACTATTGAACAAGTTCAATTTGTGAATAAATATTTGGTACAGTTTGTTTTTGGTAGATCTAATCATAAATTGACTTTATTTTCCACATTAACTGTACACCAGTTTAAGTTAGAAAAGACTTTTACTTAGCTTGTTCTTGAGGAAAATATTTTATTATAAAAACTACAGAGGGCAGCAGAGATCTGCTGTAGTTTCCACATAATTCAGTAGAAAAAAAAGAACAATATCTTCTTGGGTTTGCTGATGCATGCTAAAAAAAACTATAGTATTAGCTGGAAATATGAGGCTTTGTTTACCAACCATAATGCTATCAGTGGACAGTCACACACACTCACTCCCTTTTTAAAAATTGTGTTTTTTTTTTTAAATACTTGTTTAGAGGAAGAATTTAATCAGCATTGTTTTTTATCGTTTTTTTTATTATGAAATTAATTTTGTTTTATCATCCGGAGCACTTCAAATGATCTGGAAACTCTGCCAAAGAAAGACTTTCTGTTTTAATTTTTTTCAGAGGCCTTGTTCCTTAATGGGTATAATGGTGATAAATACAACAAACAGCCTCATTTATTTCCTTTGCAAACATATTAGCCAAAAAGTATGGTATTGTCACAGTGCTCCTTTTTCTTTTGTCTCCTTTTTCAAGATTCGTCTCCTGAAAGATAATGATTCCACCCTCAAACCTACTTTCATAGTCAAACCAGACAGTGGTTCCCAGGGCGATGGCATCTACCTCATCCGAGACCCTGCTGACCTCCGGGTTATCTCAGGTTCTCAGATCAAACAAGCTGTTGTTCAAGAATATATCCAAAAACCCTTGCTCATTGATAAATTGAAGTTTGATATCCGCCTCTACGTTCTGGTGCGCTCATTGGAGCCTCTAGAGGTCTACATCGCTAAAGAGGGTCTGTCCAGGTTTTGTACTGAACCTTACCAGGAACCTTGCCAGAAGAACCTCAGTCATGTTTTCATGCACCTTACCAACTATTCCCTTAATGTGCACAGTGGGAACTTTGTGCACTCTGACAGTTGCAGCACAGGCAGTAAACGCACTTTCTCTAGCGTTCTCTTTCGTCTGGCATCTAAAGGATTGGACATCAAGAAAGTTTGGTCAGACGTTATCGCTTTAGTTATCAAAACAGTAATTGCACTTGTGCCTGAACTGAAGGTTTACTACCAAGCAGATATACCCCCAGGCAAACCAGGACCTTCGTGTTTTCAGGTATGATTGCATAGAATTCTTACATTTGTGTGTTGCATGTTTTGCATTTAGGTAAGCTAAATTTCTATGGTTATTTAAACTTACAGTTAGTCAATACAAGTTAAGCTCTGTCAGCAGTGATGGCTATAGCTTCTGAGAGGCTAATTGGAGTTGATTGCAGGTGTACCTCTGGATGTATTTTAGAGCCTACCTTTAAACCAGTGCCTCTTCGCTTGACATTATGGGAAAATCAAAAGAAATCAGCCAAGACCTCAGAGAAGAAGTTGTGGACCTCCACAAGTCTGTTCATCCTTGGGAGCAACTTCCAAATGCCAGAATGTACCACGTTCATCTGTACAAACAATAGTACGCAAGTATAAACACCATGGGCCACGCAGCCATCATACCTCTTAGGAAGGAGACACATTCTGTCTCCTAGAGATGAATGTAGTTTGGTACGAAAAGTGCAAATCAATCCCAGAACAACAGTATCCACAGTAAAACATGTCCTATATGGACATAACCTGAAAAGCTGCTCAGTAAGGAAGAAGCCACTGCTCCAAAAGCACCATAAAAATGCCAGACTACAGTTTGCAGTTGCCCATGGGGACAAAGATCTTACTTCTTGGAGAAATGTCCTCTGGTCTAATGAAACAAAAATGTAACCGTTTGGCCACAATGACCATCATTAAGTTTGGAGGAAAAAGGGTGATGCTTGAAAGCTGAAGAACACCATCCCAACCGTGAAGCATGGGGGTGGCAGCATCATGTTGTGGGGTGTTTTGCTGCAGGAGGGACTGGTGTGCTTCACAAAATAGATAGCATCATGAGGAAGGAATGTTATGTGAATATATTGAAGCAACATTTCAAGACATCAGCCAGGAAGTTAAAGCTCAGTTGCAAATGGGTCTTCCAAATGGACGATGACACTAAGCATTCCTCCAAAGTTGTAGCAAAGTGGCATAAGGACAACAAAGTCAAGGGATTTGAGTTGTCATCACAAAGCCCTGATCTCAGTCCAATAGTAAATTTTTGCGCAGAACTGAAAAAGCGTGTGCAAGCAAAGAGGCCTACAAACCTGACTCAGTTACACCAGTTCTGTCTGGAGGAATGGGCCAAAATGCCAGCAACTTATTGTGAGAAGCTTGTGGAAGGCTACCCAAATTGTTTGACCCAAGTTAAACAATTTAAAGGCAATGCTGCCAGATACTAACAAAGTGTATGTAAACTTCAGACCCACTGGGAATATGATGAAATAAATAAAAGCTGAAAGAAATAATTCTCTCTACTATTATTCTGACATTTCACATTCTTAAAAAAAAAAAGGAGTGATCCTAACTGACTTAAGACAGGGAACTATTAAATGTCAGGAATTGTGAAAAACTGAGTTTAAATGTATTTGGCTAAGGTTTATGTAAAATTCTGACTTCAACTGTACACATTTGTCTTCTTATAGATTTATTGATTCAAATGAGGAAAATAGGCTCAGCCCATCTGTTGCTGACATATTTTTTATTTTTATTTAGGGAAACATTTATTTAAAAATTCAAGAAATGGTAAATGATGAAATGTCAAAATTTCAGATTCTGGGATTTGACATCCTGCTGATGAAGAACTTGAAGCCTGTTCTACTGGAGGTCAATGCCAATCCCAGCATGAGGATTGAACATGAGCAGGAGGCGAGTGGTCATGTTCTTTCACAGGATATGGTTTGATTTAAATAAAGAAGTACTGTTATGAGTACCATCGTGTACAGAGTCAAAGTTAGTGGGAATAATTCACCCAAAAATTAACATTATTTCATCATTTACTAACCTTCATGATAGCTGACCTTCATGGTGTTCCAATTCCTTATGAGTTTCTTTTTTTCATGGAACCTAAACGTACACATTTTGGAAGAATATTTACACTGCTCTTGCCTTTCAACAATAGTGACCACATTTCAATAGTGACCTAAAAATGGTCAATTTTTCTTGTAAGCTATGTTCCATACGATAGCTTTGTGTGAGGAACATACCAAAGTTATTCACTGATAATCTTTCCATCCGTCAAGGCTCAAGTCTCACAGATAGCTATTTTTTTATTATGTCCTCACCCAAACCTATCCTATAGCTTCAGAAAACTTTAAATACAGCACCCAAATCATAAAGGCTATGTTTATAATACATCGAATTTTTTGTTTCTTCCTGGAGACTTTTATGATATTGAATGCTTGAGTTATAATTACATTGTGACTGAGTCTGTGCCAGTATAGCCAGGCAGCTATTATTGCTCATGTCTTTTCATTATTGTCTTATGGGACATGTTTAATAATGACTATCCTCTTGTTGACAGACTAATGGGGACATAAACACCAGTCTGTTAGGATAATGTTTATTATTGATGTCATATGTTTCAGGTGTCACCTGGTGTGTTTGAATATGTACCGAGTCCAGTAGATGAGGAGGTGAAAGTGGGGGTCATCAGAGACACACTCCGGCTGATGGATCCCGCTCAGAGGAAACAACATGTAACGTGAGTCACAGAGTTTAAACAGGAGTTCATAAAAAATAGGAATAGTTCACCAAAAGCAAAAAGATTCTGTTATTATTTGCTCACTCTTGTATCATGCCAAACCATATACTGTTATTTTTTTCTGTGCAGTGCAAAACATTGTGACAAATCTTTATGCAGATAGTTCATAGTTACCAGGGGGTTTCAAGCATCAAAAAGGACAAAAAAAAAGCCATACAAATGCACTATATTCCAAGTCTTTTGAAGCTGCAGATAGCTTTTTTGTTGTTGAGAGAAACGGACTGAAATTTGGGTCAATATTCACTGATAATCTGCCCCTCCAGTGAGCTGTTAAACCAGATCATTGAGTCAGTGAGTTGAACTCTGATTTGCGAACGAGATCAACCAGTTCATTTAAAAGAACCAGCTCAAAAGAATTATTTATTCAATGATCCAGTTCTCAAGTTCAACTCACAGACTCATCTGGCCATAGCAGTTCTCGAGATCACACTGCAGGGCATTATTATCAGTGAATAACGACTTCAAATTTTGTCTGTTTTTCACATAGATCTATTGTGTGGCCTCAGAAAACCCTCATACTGGTTTGGAATGACATGAGGGAGTCAATAATGACAGAATTTTTATTTTTGTGTGAACTATTTATTTTTGTGTGTGTGTTTTGTGGATGTGTGCCTGCGGGTGTATTATCCTCGTTTCAGCTTTTTGGAACTGAGATAATGGTCTGCTGAGCTGTCGTCATAAGCCTTTTAGACGGAAAAATTAAATTCAGGAAATCCTCTGATGGAATTTCACACTTGTGTGGCTGCTCTTTCCCTATCTCTGTCAGTCATGGAAATGTGGTTGGTCTCATGCCCTGTGAGTGGGTTTTTTTGTGCCTCATGCTGTTTTCCTTCAACAGTCACCTTTTATTGAAACTCATTCGACCTAGTCTTTGTAAGCCACATATGCTTACACATTATTTAGTGTATGGGCCTAAGGGAAATAAAGCGAGGCAACCATTGTTTGTAAGGATTGTGAGGAGTCAGCTTAGAGTTGAATTGAGACATGTTTATGTGTGCATAGAGTAGAAAAATACTTTTTAAATGTCCACTATTTAACTGTATTATGCATAACTATTCAACAGTATGCATTTTCTAATCCAAAACAGTTGTCTGGTTTGCATTCTCAGATGAAAAAAGCAAAACAGATTAATCGTGTGTGTGTGTGTGTGTGTGTGTGTGTGTGTGTGTGTGTGTGTGTGTGTGTGTGTGTGTGTGTGTGTGTGTGTGTGTGTGTTCTTAATAATAAATAGGTTTTGCATAATGCACATAAAACACAAACTGCAAATTGCCAAAAGTGTGAAATCTGAATTCAGACCTACTTCAGACATTATGCGATTGTGTGAATGTTCGAGTGTACTTGTGTGAAAAGTCAATTAAATTATGAACTTTCTCAAAGAAACTCTCCTGACTCTATACAGTAGTTGTCTGTCTATCTATCTATCTGGCTGTCTGTCCATCCATCCATCTGTCCGTTCATCAATCCATCAATCAAATGTGTCCCATCCATCCATCCATCCATCCATCCATCCATCCATCCATCCATCCACTGTGTCCTTCTGTCCATCCATCCATCCATCCATCCATCCATCCACCGTGTCCTTCTGTCATCCATCCATCCATCCATCCACTGTGTCCTTCTGTCCATCCATCCATCCATCCATCCACTGTGTCCTTCTGTCCATCCATCCATCCATCCATCCATCCATCCATCCATCCATCCATCCATCCATCCATCCATCCATCCATCCATCCATCCATCCATCCATCCATCCATCCATCCATCCATCCATCCATCCATCCATCCATCCATCCATCCATCCATCCATCCATCACTGCAAAAAATGATTTTCTAGACAAGAATTTTTGTCTTGTTTTCCTGGCAATTTCTTAAAACATAATTTATTTACTTGTCTAGCAAAATGGGATAAGATATATTAAGTCTTGTTTTAAGATAAATCTGACTAAATTTTGTGAACTTTAGACTCAAAACAAGAAAAAAAAAATCTGCCAATGGGGTAAGCAAAATAAACTTAATTTAAAGAGAAAACAAGTTTATTTTAGTTACCCCATTGGCAGATTTTTGTTCTTGTTTTGAGTCTAAAGTTCACTAAATTTAGTCAGATTTATCTTAAAACAAGACTTAATATCTTATCCCATTTTGCTTGCAAGTAAATAAATCATGTTTTAAGAAAGTTTAGATAATTTGACAGGAAAACAAGACAAAAATACTTGTCTAGAAAATATTTTTTTACAGTCCATCCATCCATCCATCCATCCATCCATCCATCCATTCACACAAATATGGGTAATCAGCCACTATCTCTTTTATCTTGTATCCTCCTTTTGAGTCAGCCTTCTGTGACGACTCTCTGATTTAACACAATGTTCAGAAACTGTTCTGAATCACATCCTTTGATGCTTTTCAAAGCTATATTGTCCTGAGTTCGACTGTCACCACTAATAATGACATTATTGTAAAGTCACTAAAAAGGGTTTAAAAAGACAGAATGTCTTTACTAGTGTTGTACATTAACAGTATATTCCTCACAGGTCACTCCAGTTTTATTTGTGGTGTTCTACTACTGTTGTTCATCGCAAGTTTCAAAGCAGTGTTTTTGGAAATTATATTTTCAGAGGCCTCTGTGGGAAATTCGCCTTGATCTTGAGGCTATTTGCTAATTATGTTATTAAAGGATGAGAATGTTATTAAACATGAGATATTTACATTCAAGGCTGTGTGAGTTGTATGTCCTACGACATCTTAAGACATACATGAATTAACATTTCTAAAGGGAAAAAAAAGAAAGAAACAGTACCGTGGCTGTACCATTACATATTGATGGCATCACATGGGTACTATATGATTGCCATATTCATAAACCATGGTATTTTACTTTTTACTCTAAGTTTCTTCAAAGAATACCACGGTACATGTCCAAAAAAACAATGGTAGTACCATTGTTACTTTTTGTGAGTATTTCTTTAAGTAACAAAATTGTACTTTTTTATTTTTTACATTACATTTTACATTTGAAGCAGATTTTGAGACTTAATCTTTAAAAAATTAAGTTTTTATTTGCAAGAGAAAAGACCCACAACATCAAATGGTGAACAAGTCATCTTGTGAAAGTTAATGCATTTGTGCATCTGTGTATAACTGCATTGTGAGTGCGTGTGCAAAAGGATGAATGTTAGAGAGAAGACTAGGCAGTCTTTGGGTAAACCTGTTAGTTGTGGTAATTAAGTCGTGTCACTATCATTAGTACTTTTACCCTTTTAAGTCACAAGGGTAATAACCTCCAGGTCAGAAGTCAAGGAAGTTTAGATTTTAAAGTGCTGAGTTACTTACAGTAATGCCGAAATGCAGTAATCCACACGCATAAATGTAATTTGGGGGTGGTTCTTGGCCATCTGGGCTCAGTGCATGTTTGAAAGGACTACAATTTGCTTGGTTGGTTTTGTGATTGTTAGATAATTGTTTTTCATTATCTTGAGGGGGGGGGGGGGGGGGGGTTAATGAGCGAAATAGCAAGGCTTGTGCTCTTTGATGTTATTCACTTTGTGAGAATGTCTGGGTTTTTTAGTTTTTGATAACGTAGTCCTTTTTAAAAAAATTCTCTGTCCTCCCACTTGGCAGATTTTATTCTGTCAAAACACACTCAATCAGCAAACTTTTGAGTATTTTTAAGTACAAGGATTTCTGTTGTTTAGCTAAGATACATTAGTAACACTTTACAATAAGGTTCCATTTGTTAACATTAGTAAATGCATTAGGTATCATGAATAAACAATTAACTCTATAATTTCAATTAACAATATATTTTTACATAATTTATTAATCTTTGTTAAAGTTAGTTTATAAAAATAGTACTGCTCATTGTTAGTTCATGTTAGTTCATAGTACATTAGCTAATGTTAAAAATAACTTTTGATTTTAAATGTGTATTACTATATGTTGAACTAAGATTTAAAATAAATGCTTAATAAGTATTGTATACGGTTAGTTTATGTTAACTAATTTTGTTATGGAACCTTATTGTAAAGTGTTGCCAATACATTTTATGGAACAATTCACAATTTCCTCAAAACTATAAAAACAATCTTAAAACTACACACAAATTAGTGTGTTAGACTTCCCCGTCAAAATCAAATATTTCCCTCAAAAACATAGTATCTCTTGTCTCAATTAACATTTTTTTATTGATTCGAAGATATATAACAAAGAAAAACAAAACATGTATACATTGAATCAACATTTCACCCCCACTATTACCCCCACCCTGACCCCCAATGAACACCCCTGTGGTCACAAATAAGAATGCACACAAAAAAAAAACAACAAACAAAAAGTAAATATAATTATCATACACAATTAAAACTATTCCCTATCAAACAAATCCCAAAACCTCAGCCTTCTACATGACACCTCCTCGAAAGCTGCCACCCTCCCCATCTCCGCACACCACTCCGAAAATGAGGGCGCTCCAGCCGACTTCCATCCCCTTAAAATAATCTGCTTGCCAATCATAACATTGGTTAGAACCCAATTTGTTGTGTTTATCACACATATTGATGACTGCTCCATTGCCCAAAATACAGAGTCTGGGGCAAAATTAAATTTGAATGGCCAAAATCTCACATATAAAACTAAAATTCTTGGATCTTAACACACCACCAAAAAACATGGGCTGTGTCTCCATCTTCTGATTACATAGTATCTCTTGTAAAAATTAAACGTTGGTTTTAACTGACACACAAACCAAACAAACACACAAAAAATCCCACTGATCAGAACACATTTGTGTGATAAATCCAAAACACTGCTACAAAAATCTAAATTAACCAGGGAGAATTTTGCCAGTCAATTGGTAAATTATTTTCATGGTTATAGCTTATTATACTACTTAATACTGTATATGGAAGTGTGCAGGTAAACATTGCATAGCAATGTTCAAAAAGTGTATTTGAAAATAGCCTACAGTACTGTACTGTAAAGTGATGTTGGGTGAAAAGAGAATTCAATTACTCTACAGTAACAAAAGGTTTCAGATTATAGAGAAATAAGATATATTACGAATATAGTATTCAGTAAAACTTAAGTAGATTTGGTACACAAAAAATGCCCCTAGGTTTTTGCAGAAATACAGTACATATTGCAACAGAACAAGATACAGAACAAGAACAATTGGGATAGAGAGTGTAGACATACTTTTTTACATTGTCAAGAACATGTACAATACATGGTCTCTAACCTGCAGTAATGTAGTATAGAAGTCCTGTAGGTTACCTCACTTGTCGAAAGTAAATTGCAGTTACTGTAGTTCGGCTACCTGCTTTCTTGTCTAAAGGTTTGAATGATAGATTTTAATGTAGAATGACCAAGATTTAGCTGGACTTGTTTCTCAGCATTGTGATTCCATGCACAAAACTTATTCTTTGTCTCTGTCTCTATTTCTTTGCCTTTCAAATCTTCAAACAGTGCTGAGATTCCTTTTCCAAAGCACATAATCACCTGTGGCCTTTTATTTTAATTTATCCTGAAATTCTGAGTGTTGTGTGAAAAGTTTTGCTACTCTGTGTTTACACTTGGAGAAATCTGTGTTAACTGCATTTAGGCTTTGACGATTTGAGTGAATTATTTTGAGTGGTTGTACTTTCTAAATGAGAACATCGTTAAACCTGTTCAAAATCAGGATATTTGTGTGTAGAGTTTGAAACAAATTGAAACGTGTGAAAACAGGTGAATTGTATAATAGTCTTGAGAAATGTGTTTTTGTTTCGAGAGTTGAAGGAATGGTTTGGGGCATTGTGCCAATAGATTCAGTTATAATGTGTTGGCAATTGAGAAAAAACCTCAAGCGCTATCTGAAATGTGATGAGATATAAAATAGCAGAAGAAATAAATATTCTGTAAATATGATACAGATCGGGCAGTGAAAGTATAGCAGACTCTGGAGAAGTGGGGAAAAAATTATATTTGACTGACCTGAAATAATTTTGAGCACTGGAGCTACTTTTCAAATTGAAAGAGAGATTGGGTTTTAGAAAATAAATGGCTTTTGTCCTCAATGGTGTTTCAAAAACGCACAATTCACCTGTGTTTGGATATGTAATTGCAGTTCATGGTTACTTCCACTATTCACAATTTAAATCTAAACACTTAAATTTTTTTCTTTTCATGTGTGTGTCTGTGAGTGTTGCATGCATGTTGTGTTTTCACTCAACCTGTCTCTATGCCAACAGGACAAATACAGGAGGGAGGTCTTCAGAGGAAGCTATCGTCGTGAAAGCAGAAAATCTTAACAAAGAAGGTCTGGCAGATTCTCTTCCATCTTTGTGTTTAAAAGAAGTCTTCCCCAAATACACCAAGCAGTTCAATTACCTGCGGGTAGTCGAGCGCATTTCTGGCATATTCCTGCGCTTCCTCGGGGTTAAAGGAACCATGAGACTGGGTCCCACCGGGTTCCGCACCTTCATCAGGCAAGTTATAAGTCCCTGAAGCTCAACTAGGACAACAGAGTGTTGCATCAACAACAGCAAGGTCATGGCTTTGATTCCCAGGGAACAAACATAATGATAACATTTTTACCTTGAGTGCTCCATAACACTGTGTGGGGAATGCACTTAAAAATGTATTGAGCCCAGTAAAAGCACCTTTTATTTGCATGCGCTGTCTGTGCTGGCTTAGAACCCTATTCATCAATGGAATTATGAAAAACAGTTTTATAAAACACTCAATTTGCAATTTACAGGCACAATTCAGATCTTGTGGGCCAGTTCTAAGATCTACGCTGGCAGCCCAAATTTTGGAATAATGTAAAGATTTGGCTGTTTCGGAAGGAAATTGGTACTTTAATACACCAAAGTGGCATTCAACTGATCATAACGTATAGTCAGGACATTACTGATGTAAAAAAACAGCACCATCACTATTTGAAAAAAGTTATTTTTTATCAAATCTAGACACGCCCCATTTCTAGCAGCCATCACCCCAACACCTTATCCTTGAGTAATCATGCTAATTTGGTACTAGAAAATTACTTGCCATTATATCAAACACAGTTGAAAGCTATTTGGTTTGTTAAATGAAGCTTAACATTGTCTTTGTGTTTGTTTTTGAGTTGCCACAGTATGCAACAGACTGGCATGTGTTAAGGCCAATATTAGGTAAAAAATGGCAAAAAAGAAGCCGCTTTCTCTAGAAACTCATCAGTCAGTCGTTGTTTTGAGGAGTGTTTGAAATTGCTAAAAAACTGAAGATTTCATACAAATGTGTACACTACAGTCTTTAAATACAAAGGACATTTGGCTCTAACAAGGACAGAAAGAGATGTGGAAGGCCAGATGTACAACTAAACAAGAGAATATGTACATCAGAACAACAGTAAAGAGAAGACTCAGGGGTGCTGGCCTTATGGGAAGAATTGCAAAGAAAAAGCCACTTTTGAAACAGCAAAACAAAAAGAAAATGTTAGAGTCGGAAAAGAAACATGGACATTGGACAACAGATAATTGGAAAAGAGTGTTATGGATCTTAACCCCATTGAGGTTTTGTGGGATCAGCTAGACTGAAAGGCCCGTGAGAAGTGCCCGACAAGACAGCCACATCTATGGCAAGTGCTACAGGAAGCGTGGGGTGTAATGTCACCTGAGTATCTGGACAAACTGACAGGTGTCTTGTAGATTTCTGCCCCATCTGAAATAATGTCTGTAAATTTTTTTATATAATTCCAATTGTGGTTATAGTTCAGTAAAACATTTGCATTTAGTTTCTTAGCCCTGTTGACAGCCCTAGTGTTCAGTGAAGACGACGCAGGTTTTTAGTTAAAATAATGCACAAAAGTGGTGCTGCTGTTTATTGAATTCACCTGTGACTTAACCAGGTGTGACATGACAAGATTCCAGTTATTTGTCTGTCTACACTTGGAAAATGCTGTGCTATACAGCTCAATAATTGTCAAGCAGAACATATTTAATGTGCAGTTAGTTATATGGATTAGGATTTTGAACCAATGAGATTTTGCTGTAGGTGGGGCATGCTAATGCAGAAATGCAAATCAAGTGATCAACAAAATGTTTTAGATAGTAGTAACAAAATAGTAGTAGTGACTGGTTAAGACAAAAACTCATCTTGAGGGGCACTTTTATCACTCTCTTTGGATAAAAGTGTTTGCAAAATGAATTTGAGTTTGCTTCATTGGCTCAGTACACTAAACAAAATTAGAACATAAACATTAATGATTGCATTATATTAAGTCAAATCTCTATATAAATTTCTTTAGAAAAGAAATTTATATAGAGAAATTTAGTAATGAAGTCTTTTATTGAAACAAATTAATGAAAAAGTGAAAGAATACCTTAGATTAGGCTTTAGATTGTTATGGTTAAATCCATTGGAGTTAATATATTTATGACTGTTCCTCCATTTTGCCTCTTAGTTCAAGTGCCATTTTCAGAATAAGACAATATTCAGGTGCTCACTAAGTTTGGTACACACCACACTAATTGCAAGTTTCTTTTAGGAACTGCAATCTGAGTAACAGCAGCTTCTCGATGGCATCAGTAGATATCCTGTACATTGACATCACCCGTCGCTGGGCTGGAATGCTCCCAGAATCCAGAGAAGCAGGCAAGCAACCCACCAATCATGATGCACTTTACAGCACATCTTTACTCCCGAGGCCAATACATAATCAAAAAGCTGTTAAACACCCACCAATAAAAGACACATTTGCAACTATTCATCATAGCGCATTTTCCCTAGCATGCCGCCATAAATGGGATTGTCGAGGGAGATAATTGACAAATAAATTTGCATCTTGATTCATTTACCCAGTACTTGCAAATTGTAAAATAGATGACCAATCACTTAATGCCAAATTACCACAATTTTCAAGCTTGGCCTCAAACTTTCAGTTATTACACTGTACATATTTTTTCTCTCTTAAATATATAAAATATATTTTAAGTGAGGACATTTTGTGTGTGTGTGTGTGTGTGTACATGTGCCAAAAGTTAATGTGCCCAGAAGTAATTTCTGCTTTTAAATGTGCTCTGGTAATATTCCTTGTGATAGTGCATGAGGTTGGGGTCATGCTAGCATAATTTTCTTGGAGGAATGTATGAAATGAATAATGTATGCCATGGCTTGCTTCATCTAATCAACAGAGGGAATGAATATATACTTGAGTCGCTGTCTTCATAAATGGCCAGAGTGGAATGCTGTGAGCTGAATTCTGGAACGTTTCGGAAGGTTGCACTGAATTTGGTCATTAGTGCTTTGCAGTAGGGAATAGACTCGCATACATAGAAAGATAGATACAGAAAATGGACTATGTGGTGAGAGGAAGGTAGTAGCTGGTGGATTAGGTTGGTATTTATAAATAATAGAATTGGTTTTAATAGGGGGACTGGACTGTTTATCCCTCAGGAGGAGGGGGAGAGATAGCACTGTCATGATCTTCATTAATAGTAATACATTTACTGTTGAGAAATGCTGACTTGTCACTTGGGTGGAATACTTAAAGAAGAAAAGATTTTTGTAGGCTCATTGTGCCAGACATTTGACTTGCTGCACAGTCTGGTCCTTATTGAAGAATGAATGAGTCAATCAATCAGTCAGTCAGTCAATCAATCAGTCAATCAATCAATCAATCAATCAATCAATCAATCAATCAGTCAATCAATCAATCCTAAAGCACATTTAAAAACACCAGCTGGTGACCAGAGTGCTGTACAATAACATTAATAAGACAGAAAATTCTAACATAAACACTTATCCACCTACACAGATCAATAGGCTACATAGAAAAGACGTGTCTTAAGAGATCATTTAAAAAGATCAATAGTGGGACAAGATTTGAAATGAACAGGTAAATTATTCACAAACGAGCGGCTGCTACTGAGAAGGCATTGTCACCCTCGAGTTTTAGACTGACTTGGGAACAAACAGTAGCTGGCCAAGATCGTCATATAAGCAACCGACTACAGGGTGTTATTTTTTTATGTGTCATCTAGGATTGGAGTTATCGGAAATGTATTATACCTCGATAATTGCAATTAAAGTACATAATTAAAAAGGCTGACAGTCCCTAACATTCTGCCTAAAATCTCATTTTGTGTTCCACAGAAGAAAGATATATGGGTTGTTATAGACAGTATTGCTTAATTTTTGCAATCTGAAGTACCTTCAGAATGTATTTTTAATCACATGGCCATATTTCTGACCAGCACAGTATGCAGACTCAATTTTCGTTAAAGATGTTTTTTATGGCCCCAGTTTGTCCACAGCAAGGGCTCATTAATGCACAATATACAGTATGTAGTCGGATGAGTGGTCTGCATCCACCTTCAGGCTCAAAGCCCCTGAGGTCCTGGAAGACCTTTATATCAGTACAAGTGGCTTCCATTTGAAATGTAGAGAAAGAATTTCACACCTCTTCATTTCATAAATGTATTTTTTCCCCCTGAACTTTGCTATATGTTTCTCTCCCTCAGCTCTCAGGCACAGAGATGCCCTTGATACATTTCTGCTGATGATCTGAGTTTGTACATTTAAGTTTTTAGAAATAAAAATATAACATAATTAAGTTTTCATCACCAAAGAGATATGCTTGAGATCTTGTGCACTAAATAATACACAGATGAAGGCCCATTAATTAATAAACAAGCAGAATGGAAACACTGTCATGTGTAGCATTCAGATTAATCAGGCTTAGCATCTTACTGCCTGGAAATAATGTCACTTCCAATCCCTTTTCAATACAGTTAGAAGTATTTTAAGTCACTGTTTTTTAGCTGATATTTCTTGGTTTTAAATGTACAATCTGTTTATTTCCAATAGCCAAATGGTGTATCCAGCATCAGAGTTGGTGGGGATAGAGGGGTTATATTGACAAGTAATAATTACTATTGACCAGTTTTGGGTGTAATCCAATTACAAAATAATTAGTTACTGTAATCAAATGACTTTTTAGTCAAAAAGTAGTGTAATGCATTACATTTTCTATTCTTAGATTACAGTTACTGACTTTCAATTAATTTAATTACTTTTAAATTCAATTATAGAGTTTATTTCTAATATATTATTTATGTAGAATGCATATATTGAACAAGGAAGAAATATAGACATTATTTTGAGTTTGTTGAGCAGAACAGTGTTTTATAAAGTAAATTAACAGTAAAGTAATTAGTAATGTGATTACTTTTCAATGAAGTAATTATTAAAATAATGTGAAATAATTAGTCATTTGTAGTGGATTACTATTTTTAGGTAATTTACCCAACACTGCTATTGACAGTTGCTGTACCCAATTTCCATATCCACAAGCCCCACATTTAAATGGGGCCAAAAAGCTGAACAAAAAGAAAAAAAGTTTAAAATTGTAAAAACAATAAAACCTGAAAATTTATATTTGCTTACTAAAAATAGAATTACATTTGAAACCTCATATTTGGCTTTTTACAAATCTTATTTTTAAAGATTCAATTTTCTTGTAGTGAAATTACTGACGAAAATGCTCATTGACAGGGTTTTTTTTTTTTTACTTAAAAATCATGCATCATGGTGATTAACAGGTTTTAACTAACATATCTTTGATAAAAAATAAGACGAAAAAAAAAGGCATACTGCAAGATATTAACAATGCACTAACATTGTTTTTTTTTTGTTTTTTAAGACAGTATGAATTTAGAATTTATTCAAATAATCCATACGTAGTATGCTGGAGATTTCCCCACTTGAGCTGCGTGAGCAACTTGTAAAGTAGCTAATACTTCAGTATATTTATTGAAATGCCAATATTTCAGGAGCTTAGACTTTCAGGACATGTTATTTAATCTTACACATTAAATATATTAATATTTAATATGTTTGATACATTTTTAAATAATTGTAAATGCAGTTTATACATTTTTCAAAATATTTGGTTAAAGTTTGGTTCGTTACAGTTTGATACTTGTTTTTACATTACATTATCATCAACTAAATTGTATTTTTTGTCGAGTAAAATTTACTACATTTAATATGACATGATAAAATAGTGTAAAAATTGTAAGGACATTTCTATCAAAAGACAAATTTATATTGTATTAAATTTATTTATTTTTTTAAATGTATGGTGAATTTCTAGCTCCAAAACTGCCATAAAAATTCCAGACTACAGTTTTCAAGTGCACATGGAGACAAAGATCTTTTTTTGGAGAAATGTCCTCTGGTCTGATGAAACAAAAATTTAACTGTTTGACATTAATGACCATCATTATGTTTTGGAGGAAAAAGGGTGAGGCTTGAAAGTCGAAGAATACCATTACAACCGTGAAGCATGGGGTTGGCAGCATCATGTTGTGAGGTGTTTTGCTGCAGGAGGGACAGGTGCACTTCACAAAATAGATGACATCATGAAGGAAATTTTGTGAATATATTGAAGCAACATCTCAAGAAATCAGCCATGAAGTTAAGCTCAGTCGCAAATGGGTCTTCCAAATGGACAATGACACTAAGCATTCCTCCAAAATTGTGGCAAAATAGCTTTAGGACAATAAAGTATTGGAGTGGCCATCACAAAGCCCTGACCTCAATCTGATAGACAATTTGTGGGCAGAACTGAAAAAGCTTCAGTTACACCAGTTCTGTCTGGAGGAATGGGCCAAAATGCCAGCAACTTATTGTGAGAAGCTTGTGGAAGGCTACCCAAATTGTTTGACCCAAGTTAAACGATTTAAAAGGCAATGCTGCCAAATACTAACAAAAATTGTAAATTTCAGACCCACTGGGAATATGAAGAAATAAATTTAAGCTAAAATAAATAATTCTCTACGATTATTCTGACATTTCACATTCTTAAAAAAAAAGTAGTGCTCCAAACTGACCTAAGACACTGAATGTTTTCTACGAATAAATGTCAAGAATTGTGAAAAATTTGTGAGTTTAAATGTATTTGGCTAAGGTGTATGTAAATCTTCTGACTTCAACTGTGTGTGTACATGTATATATTTTCCAGATTCAAAATACTTTTGTGCCTAATTTGACTCCATAGTATGGTCACTAGCTCTCCTGTTTACATTTATCAATTACATTATAGAAAGAGTTGCATTTTCAATTTAATATAAAACCTCCCCTCCTTCTCTTTCAGGCATGTGTCTGCAGGCATTTATTGAGGCCTTTTTCTACCTGGCAGCACGCAGGTACAAGGCTTTACCCCTACGGGAGCAGGTGCTCTCACTGCTGGAGGTGTGTGAGGGATCCCTCGAGGGGCAGGGCCACAACGAGAAGCCACGGCCACATAGATCACACACAAACACTATCCCCACTTCTGCCCACACATCAGCACCAACCACCCTCAACTCCCCTGCGCTGATACGCCGACACCAAGACCATCGGCAGCATCAGACATTGCAGCCCTCTGCTAAGGGAAACACAGACAATTGACAATCTCACTCATGCAAACAAACAGCTCCTTATCTTCAGAGGAGTGTTTAGAGCTTTTAGCGGGCAAAGTAATGGACTTTAGTTTAAATAAATAAAGGAGAGAAATTAACAGAATATTTTAAAATATAGGAGCTAGGGTAGAAGTGGTCCTTTACTGGTGCACTCTTTTATTTCACCATAATCACTTAAAAAATGAAAAAGCGGTTATCATTTACTCACCTTAATGTTGTTTCAAACATGTACAACTTCATTTTTCTGTGGAGCTTAAATGGAGTTGTTGGCAGAATGTTAGCCTCAGTCACTATTTACTTTCATTACATATTTTTTTTTCTTCATACAATGAAAGAGAATGGTTACTGAACATCATTTGTGCTCCAAGGAAGAAAGTACACACTACACTAAAACAAATGTGGTGGAGGATATGCATGTTGGTGTATGTATTCTGATGCAAGTACAGCAAGAGTCAAGCAATTGTTTCAGTGCTAAACGTGTAGACAGACTATGCACGAGCAAGTGACTTGTGTTGTATTGCTCATATGTGCTTACCTTTAGGTAATGCAAGTAGCATTTGTATGCATCGATCACTGCAGGGATAACAGTACATCCCTCCATGACAATATCAGGGATGTTGAGATTCTGTTTCTTAAAGGAACAGCATATTGTTGTAATACCACTTCAGAAAAACAGCTAATTACATTAATGGCCACCTTTAACTGACTAAGCAAAACAACACTGGGGCCTTTTTCTTTGCAAATGGTGTTAACACCGGGATATGGTACAAAGTGTACTAAAAGTTTACGAAATTGTTTTATTTATACTCATTGAGTTTTATTTATTACATTTTGAGAGTTATATTGTAATTCACTTTAGTTTTACTGAACTGATAGAACTGCTCCCACAGGTAGGAATTATGAAAGAAAAAAGGGGGTTGCTTTGATTAAAGGCAATTGAATCTGTCACAGGATAATCATATATTAGTTCATTTATACAAATAATTCAACTAATTTAATATTGTAGTACAACTAGAAGCATCCACACATAAATATTAGACTTGTCTGATGGTACTGTTGAGTAAACGAGCATTCAAATTTAAGTGTTTTATATGGTTTGATTTTATGTCTATTTTGTGAAAGTTTGCGTTTATTTTCTGAAAGCATGCATAAAACTTGATTCTGGCATATAACAAGCAGTGTTATCTGAATTTTGCAATCATTTTGAAAATCAACTCACTGAACACTTAGAAACGTTTCTCGGAAAACAGCAAACTGACTGATGTACTTTAATTGTAATTCATTTAATTTGTTTATCTAAAAAAAACAAAAAAAAAAACAGACAGTACTATTCCATTCCCATTTTGTTTGTCAGCTGAATGATTTAATAATGAGGACATTAAAGCAGGCCTATGAAATAACTAAATAAAAACTTTAATTATTCTAGTTGCAAATGTACATACATAGCACAGCTACACATTTCTCTGTACATTATTGTTCTTGTCCTAAAACAAAGGCAAGTGTTCAGCCAATCCTTTAAACATACTTACAAAAATCTTTTCTACAAGTATTATAAAACACACACCATATTTTATGTATTTGTTTATAGATCTGTATATCTTTTTATCTTTTATTTCACATAGATACTATTTCACATTGACATCTGAAAAAACAATGAGCAAATAGTTTTACTTGCAGAAGTTTTCTAAACTTTGAGAACTGAGAAGAAGCAGGATAAAGACACATCTGACGAAAGAAATTGAAACGACAGCAGTCTTTTTCATTCAATACTGTTTTTTTTTTTTTTTTTTTAGTTTTTTTGGACTCACCAGTAGCTTCTGAAGTGGCTGAATATAGACACGATGACTCTGCAAGGCCTCGGACATCATTAAAAACAACACGAACAAACAGAGGAGTTGACAGCTGTGTCTGAGAAAATTGGTGAAAAATAAATATTGGTTCTCTTTCGTGCAATGACCCTAGATACTGATCCTTTTTGTACAGATGGTGTACAGTGCTGAAGTGTTAAATACATGCAAAAATACTTTACTAGGACATAAAACGAGCATGTGATTGGATGAGCTATTAACACAGTCCAACCATTAGTCATGGAACATGTACACATTTGTTTGTCTGTACTAAAGAATTTAAAACATTTGGCTACATGTAATTCGGCCACAATGGTACAATTCATACATTGTTGAGATTAAAAAGTACTTCAGTGGCTTATTAATGATCACCTTGAATTTCCAATTTCTTAAATGGAGTGATGTAAACCCAAGAGGACAAAACAAAGGACTTGGAAAATGTTCAGTCAAGGAAAAAAGTGCATAGTCATAAGACACCTTTCAGAAGTGTGGGCGAGGGATGCTGTTTGTGCTTGGAAATGTTCTCTACGTACTCCACCCCTTGCTATCAGACTGAGTGGCTCAGCTTAAGATACAAATCAGTACGTCGAAAACCAATGTAATAATTTAATTTGCTTTGGAGTGACCTTGGGGGTTGCTTTTATATAATATTAAATTATTAACATAATACTCCATCACAGAACTCATATATAGAGAAGTCTTCTTAAAAATAACATTTCTATTTTACATGTCCTAGGGCTAGTTGCTACAATATGTATTTGTATATCTTTGCAACAAAATAGAGGCATATCATGTGTCTCACTTTGACAAACACAAACAAGTTCAGGAAAACTGCAGCGTCCCGCTGTACTTCAGTGCAGAGCAAAGAAGTCCTTATTAAAGTAATACAAAAATATACAAACTCTAAATGCTGACATGTACAAATAATAATAATAATAATAAAAAAAACTATTCTTAAAAAAAAGAAAATATATATTTCCTTTACAAGTAAAACACTTAATTTGGGATCAGCTTTACTGGGGCTTTATAGGGAGAAAACATGATTAAAAAAGGCTAATGTAAAACTACAAACTAAAATTATGTAGATCTGGTTTAGTATACACCAAAACATTCACTCTGCGTCTTCTCAGCAATTTGTGCTAATTTAAAATCTTGGCATATATGAAATAGACCTGGAACAACATTTAGGATTGTTCATTTACAGAATGGAAACTTTTGCCATTCAAAATGTTCTTAAAATATTTCCATTTGTCCAGATAAAATGTACGGAGCCCCTTAGAGAACAGGGCGAGATTGTTTGCATGCAAAAAGTTTTGCGTTCCCTCGCAATAGTTTGCATTTCCTTGCAGTAGTTTTTTGTAAAACCATAGTTAAAATATGGTATTTGTATAGTAAAACTGTAATATCAACAAAATTATGATTTTTATTACCATAGTTTTGACATCTGTCAAACCTGTGACCTTGTATTATCACTATGGTTTCACTATGAATATCAACATTAAAATATGGTTACTGTAGTAAAACAATGGCAAATTATTGCAGGGGAACATAAAACTATTGCAAAGTAATGCAACTATTGTGAGGGGATGCAAGACGATTTCAGAAAAAAAAAAAATCCCGCCCTGTCCTGTAATAACCAAACAATTAAAGAAAAGAAAAATCATGGTAAAAACATGAAGATGAAGAATGTAAAATATATTCTTTGTAAAATCTATGTACATTATTATCCATCATAGATGTTCATCATAACTGTAAAAATAATTTACCAAGACTGGGACTGTGCGATATTATAGGTGCAATCTTTTTTTTAAGGCTTCTCATGATGGAGATTCAAAGTGCACTATGTACACCGATCAGCCACAACATTAAAACCACCTGCCTAATATTGTGTGTCCCCATCGTGCCTTCAAAACAGCACCAACCTGCATCTCAGAATAGCATTCTCCGGGGGGCCTGGGTAGCTCAGCGAGTAAAGACACTGACTGCCACCCCTGGAGTTTTGAATTAGAATCCCGCCAGGTCTCCTAAGCAACCAAATTGGCCCGGTTGCTTGGGTGGGTGGAGTCGCATTGGGTTAACCTTCTCGTGGTCGGTGGGGCGCGTGGTGACTTGTGCGTGGATGCCGCGGAGAATAGTAACACACTCAACAAGTCACTTGATAAGATGCACGGCAACTAAGATTCGTCCTCCACCAACTGGATTGAGGCGAGTCACTACGTCACCATGAGGACATTGGGAATTGGGCATTCCAAATTGGGGAGAAAAAAAAAGAAAAAAGAATAGCATTCTTCTCACCACAATTGTACAGAGCAGTTTTCTGACTTAACGTAGACCTTGTCAGTTCTAACCTGTCTGGCCTTTCTCTGTTGACCTCTCTCATCAACAAGGCATTTCTGCCTGCGGAACTGCTGCTCACTGGATGTTTTTTGTTTTTGGCACCATTCAGAGTAAATTCTAGAGACTGTTGTGCGTGAAAATCCCATGAGATCAGCAGTTACAGAATTACTCAAACCAGCCCATCTGGCACTAATAATCATCCATGTGATTGATTGTCTAATCAGCCAATCGTGTGGCAGCATTGAAGTGTATAAAATCATGCAGATATGGGTCAGGAGCTTCAGTTAAAGTCAGAATGGGGAAAAAATATGATCCATGGCATGGACCATGGCATGATTGTTGGTGCCAGATGGGCTGGTTTGAGTATTTTTGTAACTGCTGATCTCCTGGGATTTTCACACACAACAGTCTCTAGAATTTACTCAGAATGGTAACAAAAACAAAAAACATCCAGTGAGGGGCAGTTCTGTGGATGGAAATGCCTTGTTAATTAGAGAGGTCAACAGAGAATGGCCAGACAGGTTCCAACTGACAAAGTCTACAGTAACTCAGATAACAACTCTTTATAATTGCGGTGAGAAGAATAGCATCTCACAATGCTATTCTGAAATGCGGGTTAATGCGGTTTTGGCAGTACGAGGGGGACCTACACAATATTAGGCAGGTGGTTTTAATGTTTTGGCTGATCGTTGTAAGGAGAAACTGGTAAAACACATAACAGGTAGTGATACAATATAGAGGAGAGCATTATCTGCCATGAGTTGAAGTTGCTCATGCTTTAGTTTCAGACAGTTCCAAAGTTCATGTAAGAGAAGAGAGCGTTATAAAATAAATGTGAGCACAAAATCTAGTTTCTCCAAAGGCCATTTGGAGAACAACTATTTTGAAGCAAGTCAAATGACATTGGATGGAAATAGCAGGCTAGAACATTGTAGTATCTGTATAATGTCTGAATTCCGTTACAATATCTCAATTGAATAATTATGTTTTTTTTTGTACAGTAAACTGCAGATACATACAAGAATCTAGTGAGGTGTCCTAAACTTAAGTTTTTGACCAGTAGTCTCGATGGCCAACGTTTGAAGTGACCTTGTACCACATTACAAACAATTGGTTTACCAACTGTTAAAGTTTGTTGTGTTCATTTTCCATCCAGTAGAAATCCTCACCTGCAATGATTTCTCTCAGTATTCACTTACACAATATCTACACAATTGCTCATGTCCTATATCTCTTCATGCTGTTCTCTCTCTCTCTCTCTGTGGATGAAGCTGCCACGGGACTGTGCTCAACAGTTAGAGCTGTTACGAAACTCTCCATTCTCTGTGATCTGCAGCTTTGTGGGGTTGGTGGGAGAGATGCCATTCCGCGTCTGCATGCTATAGCGCTCCTTCAGCTGTGACAGAGCACTCATTAGCCTCGCGTTAGCTGCATCCAGAGACGCTATCCGTTTCTCCTGCAGAGAGAGAGAGAGAAGGATATTTCTCAGAATTTCTGGGTTTGCCCATGCTCTCTCTTGAGGACAAATGAACAGGTGTCCAAATAAGGGGAAAGACCTACAGTGAAATTTGGTAAACCATCCATTTTGAGATTAATAATTTGAGATTATTCATTTTGAAAGTACTCTCCATGTACAACTGCATGCACACTTTTAGTACAATGTCATGAATCAAGTCCTGCTTCTGTTGCAACTTTAATGTGCTGTCACCAGTGCTCAAAGTAAGCCAGTTTGCACCGGTAGGCGGTACGTGCCGAACAGATAATGATTCGAAAATGATGTCACAGTAATGAAAGCTATTCTTGTGCACCTGCAGCTCGTATAAGGGGCAGGTTTGGTATACTTTGGTATGGAATGCTCAGGGGAACTTTGGAGCAAATTACATTAAAAAAAATAAAAAAATCACAGCTATGATGTTATTCATGATAAAGCTCAAAGCTGATTTGCTTGTCTGCCAGCCTGGTCACACTGGTCTGTTGGCTAGTTTTAGAGGGGATTTGGGCATTCTTCACCTGGTCCAGCTGGAAGATAAGATTAAACCAGCAAAGACCAGCAAACCAGCTTAGGCTGGTTTAAGCTGTTTTTGTCAGCAGGGAATTGCTAATTTATCACACAAAGCATACATTTACCACAAAACAATGAACATATTACAATAAATACGGACGATAACTCAGAAGAGAGCTAGTCTGTCTAGCTCAACAGTCGAGTTGGATGTATTTCTATACAGCTGTGTTTCTAAGCGAACATTGATAAGCATTATTCCCTGAATTCACACCGTGTTGCCAAGCGAAGTATAAGGATGTCTATTTTCTTTTCCAGGGAGGATACATTAACCAGGAATTCTGATATTAAGGCAGGCCTGGTTGGTGTAATTTTAATCAGCACAACAGAGATTTCCACTCTGTAAAAACATATTGATTTGTACAACACAAACATGAAAGAGGCACCACACAGGAACAAATCGGTGTATTGAACCAAAGCTACTGTATTCATTGGTGGTTTCTTGGCTCAACCTCCTCCACACAATGCTGCCAAAGCCATTGAATTTGCCTTTCAGCTTAAAGCAGCCATCACAGTGGGACAGTAAATATTATCATTAATGATGATTAATAATGCTTATTGTGCAGCCACACTTAAATTTGATTTAATAAGGCATTAGTTTCTTTTATAATTCACCAGGGCTTCCTGAGGGGTTCCTGACAGAACGACAGGGGTTTTTTGTGAGATTGTGATAGAAATTCCAATGTTGAATTAAATGTAATAAAAATGTATTTTTATATAACATTTTTGCTATTTTATACTGTATGTTGGGATAGTGAGAGAGAAGATGGGAATGTATGTGCACTATCCACTACTAAGCCAAATCCACATTTTTTTATTAAAATGTTATAAAACAAAGAAAAAGAATAGAACAGGAAATTACATATATTTATTTAAAGGCTAACATTACTTAAAACTGAAGTCAATAATTTAGGTCATAGGGTTTCATCTGACAAAAACATTTGGGAAGCCAGATACCATTTGTAAAGACAGTCATGCATATTCATACCTGTGCATCAATGATCTTTTGTTTGGAGTCAACTACGGCCTGCATATCAGAATGATCCTTCTTTAGCTCTTCCTCCACAGACATCAACCTGCACCAACACAAAACATAAACAAACACTCAGTCCACTCTTGTTATCTCTTCCCGTTCTGTTTTTGAACTAGTGCTCGAGGCCAGAAATAGCTGCCCCATATCATCACTCTTGGAGGAAAGCAGCTTCCAGTAAATTCTGCCTTGAGGATAGTAAAACTCTTTTAAAAGCTCTCTGTCTGATCAGATTGCCACTGATACACTAGCTGCTGAGAGCAAACCTACACTCAGTAAATATCTGCGCAATGGTTTTAAAACTCCCTGAGATTTTCAGGTTTTCCATGACCATATGTATGATTAGTACACTCACTGAGCACTTTCTTAGGAACACTATACTAATACTGGGTATGGCCTCCCTTTGCTCTCAAAACAGCCTCAATTCTTTGAGACATGGATTCCACAATATGTTTGAAACATTCTTTTGAGATTCTGGTCCATGTTGACATGATTGCATGCAATTTCTGCAGATTTGTTAGCAGCACATTCATGCTGTGAATATTCCGTTCTACCACAAATTTATGCTTTGTGACGGTGCAATATCATGCTGGAAGTAGCCAATAGAACATGAATAAACAGGTGTACAGGTGTTCCTAACAAAGTGCTGAGTGTATATGTGTGCAATGATGTTGTCTTTGTTTTTTGCTATTTTATATAATCTCCGCCAAGGTTATTATAGTTTTACATTTTCTAATTTCCTTTACATTTCAGTGTAGTTGAGCAATAGTGTTGGAAGTTCCAGTTTTCATTTTATTTCATGGACAATTTGTGCTAAATGCTCAATGACTACAAAAATTACTATTTAAAGGTGCAATATGTAAACATTTTTATGTAATATTTGCCTTTTTTTGCCAATGTGTGAACGGCTTATAACACAACTTAAATTTTTGCACTTCCTGGACTTCCTAGGTTGCCTATTAAAGCCTGTAAACTGATTTTCATGCAAAGGGAGCGGGTCGGTTTTGCTGGAAAAATCCAAAGGATGTGAGGTTTATGCGTGCTCCCGAGAGCCTTGCCTCAGACAGTAATCTCTTCTCTACCGCTATTCAACAGCGTCAACATACTGCAACACTAGGTAACCTTATCTTAGAGATGGAATCCAGCAAACGTCCGGCTCCCAGCACAACACCAACTCCTACACAAATCCCATCTGGCTAAGCAGGAACGTGATCGTGGTCGAGCGAAAACTTGCATGAACATCAGCAGGTCATTTGATTACTGGAGGGACCTTCGTTCGGTTTTTTGGATCAGAAACAACTCTGAATAGGCATTATTCTTACAGGTAAGCTTACATAACTGCCAAAGCATGTGAAATATAGTGCCATAAGGATTGATCTGTGTTATTTTAGATCACTTGATCTTGCCTGCTAATGCTGACAAATTGCAAGCTACCTTGCTTCTTAACTTTCAAATAATTTAACGATCTCTTTACACTAAAACTCAGGTCTACAGGATAATTTTAAGCAAATACGCTGGTTTCTTGATCGTAGTACAACATATGACATACAAAACATACAATAGTGCAACATAACTGTAAACTGTCTGGTTGAGTTTGGTAGTATGTAGCTGTATGTGTGCATAAGTATGCTCTGTTAGCTGATAAGTAGTTTTAGTTTAGTCTCAAAGTTTGTAGTAACACATAACTGTGTAATTTCAGTTATGCTACCTCATCTGTCAGGATGATGCTGGTGGATCACGTTCAGGCCTCTTTGTATGTTACATCATTGTTTTAGCTGATGCTCGCGTCCCTATGGAGTGTGTGCAACACGAGCACGAGCAACAGGTAGCTGGCTGCAGTTCACTTAACAGCCACAGGTGTCATTAATAACAAGGGCTTCTGAATCTTACATACTGCACCTTTAAATTGTCTATTTTTTTTTTCCCTGTTAGTTTTTCAACCACTGTTTTTAATTTCATTTAGTTTTAGTTCTTGTGTTTTTATTTTATTTCTGTTTATGAAAATGTTTTTAAATGAATACTTTTTGACTTAGCTTTAGTATATAATAACAACAACAAATCTGATCTCCTCTAATCAGCCCCACAGGCCTCTCTCAGGTCCATTCCTCCTCCATCTCTAACCTGCTGATGATGCCTTTCATCTGCAGGTCTTTGTCTTCCTGTTGCCGTCTCAGTCTCTCCTCAGACTCGTCCAGTCTGGCCTGATACTCAAGAAGCATTTTCTGTGCCTGCTCCTCCTGTCCCTTCAGCCGAGCCTCATACTCCTCAAGCCTCTGAACTGACATACGCAGTCTCTCCTGCAGCATAGAGATCTCCGCCTGATACTGACACACACAAACAGAGAAAGAGAAATTTATATTTTTTTGTCTTTCCTCTTGTTTCTCATTCTCATTCAGCAGTCACCCCTGAATGCTTGAAATGTTTTGATTAGTAAATTGCCACAAAGTTTTCAGTTGTTCGTAATAACTGGATGAGTATTTAAAAATAATTTTATAGAGAAATTTATGATAGAATATTTTAGAGCTGATCAAAGCAAGATAAATTTATACTGTAGAATTTTCCATGCCACCAGAAGAAAGCTTGTTGCATAAAACAAGCTCACAGTTGTATTTAGTAAGACAGTCTAATTTGCATTGCATTGTGGGAAAAGTAAGACACTGTGGATGCTGAATACAGTTTTCATTCACTGAAACTATTTGCTTATTAGAGGACTACAGTGCTTCAAAATGTATTCTAATGAACAAATATTGTAATTTTAACCCAAATAATAAAAAACACATGACATTTTGTTACCATCGTTGCAGTCAAAGTCTTCTAAAAGTCTCAACTGAAGCGCCCACTGGCTCAGCTGACAGTTATTTTCCATGGCAACATGGAATATAAACAAAAGTTAGCCTAGGGATGTGCTGTCTTACATTTTGGTCTTAAATTAGACTGATCTAAGATTTTATGCAACTGACTGAAAAAAGTAAGACCAACATTTTAGATGACTAACTAGTAAGACTAGTCTAAAACAGTTTTATGCAACTGGACCCAGCTGCTACCTACTTGAAAGCTGAAAGACAGAAATCTCTCAAACAGTCGGTTAAGATTATGATCAAATAACTTATTTCAAATCAGCACTAAAATCTAAAAACCATGATAGTATAAATAGTGCTTCTTTAGATGCAAAAAAACAGCAACAACAAAAGCAATTTTTTCAGGCTGGTCTAGCAAATGCACATGCACTTTCTCAAGTAAACAGACTGTCGGTGTCTCTAATAAAAAGGAGATTGGCTCTTGTAACTGTAAGGCAGCACTTTCATTCTTACAGCCACCGTATTTAGCTTTACACTTTCTCTCATTCATATGTATAGAAGTGACCCATCTCATCCTGTAATATCTTAGCATGAACTCAATATTTCCAGGTTTCCCATGATCATGGGAACCCTGTATTTAAGGGTTGTAACTTTTTAAATCAACATTAAGATTTTAGGCTACATTTTCTATAAAAATATAAGGGTTAGTTTTAGGCATTAACCCCACAACATTTTGTTGGATTTCTCTGAAAACCAGGCAAAATATCTTATGTCATTCCACTTTTAAAGGATGTTTAGATATTTTTAATCGGAAAATAAGACAGAAAAGTGCAAAAAAAAGTATGTATTGCAGTGAGTAATTGGCCACCATTTCTCAACATTTTTTAAATCAACCTCATTATGGCCATCAATTATGTTTCCATCCAAGGGATTTTTTGCGAGAAATGGTGTAGCACATCAAAAAGTTTACCGATATAGCTGATGGAAATGCAAATTATCACTAAAATTTCACAAGTGTCAACATAATATTTTTCCATTTAACTCTAGTGAATAAACTCTATGTCAATAGAGTTAGATGGTTTTGAAACACTTTTTGTTGAAAAAATTGGCATTAACGCAAAAATGTAGTGTCACATGACAGAATTTACCCCAATCATTAGCCTGTGTTAATCATGACAACAAGGTATACATCCTTGAAAGCCAATTTATTGTACATGAAGCATTAGTGTTATGGATTGGTCTTAACGGCATACCTGCACAGATCCGATGATGCAAACACATCTGCGTCATGACACTTCCAGGAGTGCAATGCAAATATCTCGTATCATGCACATCGACAAGTGCACAGAGAAAAATTGAATGGCCACTTTTTGAATGTGCCTTTTCTTTACACAAACTTAAATTAGCCTTATCCTGTTTTGTAGATGAAAAAAGTCATCTGAATGTCATTCTCAGAATGTTCTACACTTTTTTCAAGACTATAAACTATCAGAATGATTTGTCCAATGCTGAGTTCACTTTCAGAAAACAAGCTTTTGAACATTTTAAAACTTTAAAATATTTTTAATCTAACCCTCTTTACCTCGGATTGCATTTGCTGAGCTTCAGAAATTGTAAATTGCATTATGACGATAAAATTGATTTTAGATGACAATCAAGTTCAGTTGGTCATTATAAGTTGCAGGACAGTTGTGATGGTGATGCTTTAGATTAGATGATTGTTCAAAATAGCTTATTGAATATCAGGAATGTATTACACAGTATAAATTTTTATTTAATAGCTGTGCACACAGCATATACACATCGATGGATGTTCCTTATACTAAAACCGAAAGTTTCCCTACTTCTTGGTGCAGACTTCCAGCTTGAACAGGGCCACGAAGATTAGCTTTCGGTTCGGAACTGGTGGCAACCTGCGATAGGCGCAACATCAGGACCAATATTACAGTCCTATCAGAAAGCCAAGTGTTCCCTTCTAATTGCAATTCCTCGTCTTCTAATTGCTAATTGCATATTAAAATGACAGTAAACTGAATAATTTAAATGAATTGTCTCAATACTCTCCCCATTTTACAAAGACTTCGCCTTGAAAAAATGATGGACATCTGGGAGGTGAAAGGTACACAATTAGCGATATACAAACATTTCTTTATGAAAACAGCTTAAGAGATTTCTTATGCGATAAACCAAAACTTATGCAACAAAGTGTTTTTTTTAAGCATGACGTCATCACGCTCAACATTTTTATCAATATAATTTGAATGGAAACAAGCAGAAGACAGCAAATATAGCCAAAAAATTCTATGCATTTTCAATTTGTCAATAACAAAAACAGTGCGAAAAATGGATGGAAACTAGGTTACTGATTGAGAGAATCCTTCCGTTAAATTAGTGCATGATGAGGATTCACTTCCCAATCAGAGTGTCTTTGCATGAGCCTGATTGTCTGCTGCTATGTGTGTGCGTGTGTTTGTGTGCGTGTGGGGGGTAAATATGGGGGTGTTCCGTTACCTTTTCAGCTTGTGTGTGCTCATCTCTGCATAGCTCTGTCTCAGACTCCTGCTCTATAAATGGTACATTCATCAGCCAGGCAGCAGTTCGGTCCAGTGCACTGGGGTTTCCTGGATACAGGGCCTATGGGACGCAGACACGCAATAATAAACTCAAGACAAAACAAGATACACATACACACAGAATAAATTTCAGGGGCACTTCTTACCCAATAGGCAATATGGACAAACATTTTTTAAAAAACATGACAACTTTCAGCATGATTTAATGAGTAAGTTTAGCCAAAACAGCATTATTAGTTATGATGCATTAGCAGGGCTCAACAATAGGCCAGTGTGTGGAACTTTCATTTGCCCTATCCAGCAAGTGCAGCAAAGTCATTATATCTTGCATTCATTGATCCAAATGTTTAGGTGTGCAAGGTATTAAAACACTGTTTTTATGCTTTGCACACCTAAACATTTGGTTTTCTGTGATATATTGAACACTGTTGTTTGCAAATTCTACTGATTTAAATATATCACCAAGGCAGAATTTTCATTTTCAGTTGAACTATCCCTTGAATTTTTTGATACATATGAAAAATGTTGCTAAAGATGAAATTAATATTTTTTTGTTATAGGGCCAGTGAAAATCTGAAACACAGGCCCTACTAGGCTAGTAGAAAATATTTTGTTTAAGCCCTGATAAGGGAAATTATATGAGTGCCCCTTTCACTCTGATAAAACTTGTTGCAAAGTATCTATCATGAAATCCATTTGCAGTCATAGCTCTCAACTAAGCACAGGTCATTAGTTCATTAAGCTGTGTTACAGTTTAATCTGATGGAAGATGCTCATCTTTTTGTCTAGATAGAATGGGACATATTCAGAAACTAACTATCCAAAATAAGCCTACAGATTTGCCTTTCACAATCAATAGTGAGACAGAAAGATCTGGGGTGGGAGGGGCAGTCCGATGTAATAAGCGTATGCGCGCATGTGGTTTCCATAGACACTCAGCTGCCTCAGGGTTTCCATCAATCACTTGAAGCAATCAATTAATTTCCAAGAGAGAGAGAGCGATGCATTGTGGATTTGGGAAATGCCCTTCCTGTCCACTTCATTCTCAAATTGTTGATAAAAAGACTGCCAGTGGCATCATTCAATGGCTGGGTGTTGATGATTGCTAGCAAGATAAGCCCACTGTTCTAATTAGAACCAATAACTCCACAAACATTACTTGGTTGAGATTTGATAAAGATCCAATTAAATTATCCAGATAGCAAACAGATTTAAACATTCACAAACACACACACACAGATGAAGATTAATTACACTGGTGGCCAAAAAATGTGTACAGATTTTGCTGTTTTGGAAGGAAATTGGTACTTTAATTCACCAAAGTGGCATTCAACTGATCACAAAGTATAGTCAGGACATTACTGATGTAAAAAAAAAAGGCACCATCACTTTTTGATAATTTTTTATCAAATATAGACACGCCCCATTTCCAGCAGCAATCACTCCAACCCCTTATCCTTGAGTACTCATGCTAAATTGCTACTAGAAAATCACTTACCATTATATAAAACACTCATCATTAAATGAAGCTTAACAATATCTTTGTGTTTGTTTTTGAGTTGCCACAGTATGCTACATACTGGCATGTCTTAAGGTCAATGTTAGATCAAAAATGGCAAAAAAAAAACAGCATTCTCTAGAATCTCATCAGTCAATCATTGTTTTGAGGAATGAAGGCTATACAATGCTTGAAATTGCCAAAAAACTGAAGATTTCATACAAAGGTGTACACCACAGTCTTCAAAGACAAAGGACAACTGGCTCTAACAAGGACAGAAAGAGATGTGGAAGGCCAGATGTACAACTAAACAAGAGGATAAGTGCATCAGAGTCTCTAGTTTGAGAAATAGACACCACACATGTCCTCAACTGACAGCTTCATTGAATTCTACCTGCTCAACACCAGTTTCATGTACAACAGTAAAGAGAAGACTCAGGGGTGCTGGCCTTATGGGAAGAATTGCAAAAGAATAAGCCACTTTTGAAACAGAAAAACGAAACAAAAAATGTTAGAGTGGGCAAAGAAACACAGACATTGGACAACATATCATTGGAAAAGAGTGTTATGGATCTTAACCCCATTGAGTTTTGTGGGATCAGCTAGAGTGTAAGGTGTGTGTGAAGTGCCCAAGAAGACAGCCACATCTATGGCAAGTGCAACAGGAAGTGTGGGGTGAAATGTCATCTGAGTATTTGGACAAACTGACAGTTAGAATGGCAAGGATCTCAAAGCTGTCATTGCTGCATGTCAAGGATTTTTTAATAACAATTCTTTGTAGCAGTTTAGGAAGTTCTAAATATTTTTTCAAATTGTAATTTTTCACATTATTAATGTCCTGACTATACATTGTGATCAGTTGAATGCCACTTTGGTGAATACAAGTACCAATTTCTTTCCAAAATCTGTACAAAATCTGTACATTATTCCAAGCTTTTGGCCACTAGTGTAAATTTAAGTGCTACACAGCTAGACTACAGTGTTTCCTATAGGACTTTGTTTTTTCAGGAGTTAAAGCCCCCCACCCATTCAACCCTGAAATTTGGCCTATAACAACTTGCTAAACAATAACAATGGTATTTATAGAGTAAAAATAACTGTACCGATCTAGTGATTTGTTAATGAACTGGTCAACATGTTACACTGCAAGTCAATTTTTGCATATAGTCAGCAAGGACAACACAACAGCCACACAAATCTGGTAATTCATAACTCTATGGTGTATAGCTGCCGATTTGCAAGCAGCATATAATAGCTGTGCAGGAAACACTAAACTCTCTGTTAGTGCCATATTTCTTTGTTTGTAACTCTAGATTATACTCTTTATATGCAGTTAAAAATGTAAGTGTACGCACTTGTTTATGCGCTGCACAATGCTTTGTTTCTGGACTGTCCCCTTTGGAGGAGGAGCTCTGCTGTCGAAGCCGCGCACCACTTCCAGGCCAATCAGGTGACGATGACATCACAGTATTATTGGAAGGACGTGGATAGGGGGCAGAGTTCAATAGATTGGGTGGAGTTCGCCCCCTGGGTGCATTCTGTGTGGGTGGCGGTGGTTGGTCAATCCTCCGCTGGGGACCTGCACTGCTGTGCCATGGAACTGTAGGCTGGTTTCCATGCTGTGCATCAGTTAGCGATAGCTGTCGTCTCGAGAAATCTCCAGAACGTCTCACAAACTCCTCCCCCACTCCACCCACCTGGGTAAGGAAGGTGTGCTTGGTTCCTCCAAGACTCTCCTCATTGTTGCTATGGGAACTGACAGAGCTGTGACACTCCGACCCAGAATCCCCACTTGCTGTCCCTCTAGGTGATACAGGCAAACCCGCAGCCATCTGGTAGACTGGATTCTGAAAGGATAGTGGGGCCAGTAGCTGTGTAGGCCTGCCTGGGGCCCCTTCTGCCCCTGGGGTAGTGGGAGTCTGTCCTGGCCTATGAAGAGTGGGGCCTCCAGCAACATTGCCTTGAGGAGTTCGAGCATTCCAAGGAACCATGGCACCCTCATTAAAGCTTTCTGAAGTTATACCTACTGGGATGACAATGGGTTCTAATGCCCTGGCCGCTTCCTGAAGGTCTACCATGGAGAGGCTCTTGCCACCATTAGCCAGGCCCAGCTCTGTTTCATTGGCCTCGGAGTAGCTGGAGCTGCGGGTAGGGGAGCCATGAAGGCCAGAGGATCGTGTGACGAAGAAGAGGTCTTTGTTTTCAGGAGTGGGGGAAGGGAGGCGAGTGAAGTCCACCGGGCTAGTAAAATGAAACAAAGACAGAAAGTTAAAATGCACTCCAACTAACATATGTAAACATTCGCATACAGGGAAAAGAGCCCAAAGGGGAAATGGCCCAAAAATATTTAGTCACACAAGTTCACACATGTCCTAGCCAAATAACCACAGCTTTTGCACATCACATTATGTAACTATGGACACGTTCCACAAAGCCTGACAACCAGAAAGTGTCCAAATGATTTGTCTTAAATTTCAAAAGTATATATATTTTGTTAGAAACTGAAAAAAAATTTGTTCTATCTTTATCTATAAAAAATTCACTAAGTATACACTCAGTGAGCCCTTTATCAAGAACACCTGTACATCAACTAATTCATGTGATTATCCAATCAGCCAATCATATGGCAGCAGATCAATGATTAAAAACTTGCAGATATGGGCCAGGAGCTTCAGTTAATGTTCACATCAACCATCAGAATAGGGAAAAAAATGTATCTCAGTGATTTTGACCGTGGCATGATTGTTTGTTCCAGACGAGCTGGTTTGTGTATTTCTGAAACTGCTGATCTCCTGGGATTATTATGCACAACATTCTCTAGCGTTTACTTTGAATGGTGACAAAAACAAAACACCATCCAGTGAGCGGCAGTTCTACGGACAGAAAGACAATATTGATGAGAGAGGTCAACAGAGGACTGTTGACTGATTCAAGCTGACAGAAAGGCTACAGTAACTCAGATAACCACTCTGTACAATTGTAGTGAGCAGAATAGCATCTCAGAATACACAACATGTCGAACCTTGAGGTGGAGGCAGCAGAAAACAACCACGTTGGGCACTTTATTAGGACCATAGTGTTCCTAATGAAGTGTTAAGAGAGTGTATCTAGTTATATTATATAAAAACTGTCATACATTTTTGTGGATTAAGAGTCCAAATACATGGTCATGGTTCTCAGCAGGAAACCGATGGAGTGCGTACTCCGGGTGGGGAAGGAGGTATTGCCCCAAGTGAAGGAGTTCAAGTACCTCGGGGTCTTGTTCACGAGTGAGGGGGCAATGGAGCGGGAGGTTGGCCGGAGAATCGGGGCAGCGGGGGCGGTATTGCATTCGCTCTATCGCACCGTTGTCATGAAAAGAAAGCTGAGCCGGAAGGCAAAGCTCTCGATCTACCGGTCAATTTTTGTTCCTACCCTCACCTATGGTCATGAAGGTTGGGTCATGACCGAAAGAACTAGGTCGCGAGTACAAGCGGCCGAAATGGGCTTCCTCAGAATGGTGGCGGGCTTCTCCCTTAGAGATAGGGTGAGGAGCTCAGTCATCCGCGAGGAGCTCGGAGTAGAGCCGCTGCTCCTTTGCGTGGAAAGGAGTCAGTTGAGGTGGTTTGGGCATCTGGTAAGGATGCCCCCTGGGCGCCTCCCTAGGGAGGTGTTTCAGGCACGTCCAGCTGGGAGGAGGCCTCGGGGAAGACCCAGGACTAGGTGGAGAGATTACATCTCCACACTGGCCTGGGAACGCCTCGGGGTCCCCCAGTCAGAGCTGGTTAATGTGGCTCGGGATAGGGAAGTTTGG